>ML677339.1:9751532-9819734 GCA_007922305.1 Dermatemys mawii | reverse complement strand
AGTTGGTCATGCAGTCCATATGAAGGAAACCTATGACAACATGAAACAACTTTTGAGGTGCATAAACTATGATCAACATCAGTGACAGCTTTGTGGCGATTTGAAGGTTGTTGCTCTCTTGCTTGGTCTGCAGACTGGATACACAAAGTACTGCTGTTCTCTCTGCAAATGGGATAGTCGTGCAAGAGATTCCCACTACATCAAGAAAGATTGGCCACTCCGACAGTCATTGGAGCCTGGGAGGAGAAGTGTTCAGCATCCACCACTTGTTGAATCGAGGAAGATTTTGTTACCACCCTTACACATCAAGCTGGGTCTGATGAAGAACTTTGTCAAGGCCACTGACAAAACACAAGCAGCTTTCAAGTACCTCCGTGGAAAATTTCCAAGGTTAAGTGAAGCTAAGATAAAGGAAGGTGTCTTTGTTGGTCCTCAGATTCGTGAACTTCTTCGAGATGATGTATTTGACCATGCACTGCGTGGCAAGGAAAAGACGGCATGGAAAGCCTTCCAGTCAGTGGCAATACATTTTCTCGGAAACAACAAGGCAGACAACTACAGGTTGTTGGTGGAAAACCTCCTCAAGGTATACAAAAGCCTTGGTTGCAACATGTCACTAAAGAGACATTTCTTGCGCTCTCATCTAGATTTTTTTCCACCAAACTGCGGAGCAGTGAGCGACGAGCACGGTGAGCGATTTCGCCAGGACATTGCAACGATGGAGAAATGCTATCAGGGCAAATGGAGCCCATCAATGCTTGCAGACTATTGCTGGACAGTGACAAGAGATGCTCCATTTAATGAATACAAGATACAAGCCAAGAAGTGCCGAGTAGACACTGAATAGGACTAAACTATGTACATAATAGTTTTTTGCCTTTTGTTTCATAATACATTTTATTTATATAACCCTTTTGCTGATATTTAAAGTGTTACATAAACAGGACAGGTGAAATATTATCATGTAAAGCAACCGTAAACACATGAAAAGACCTAGGTTTACAGTTTATAATTAAAACTCTACTATCTACACAAAATACATAGACATAAAATGTAAAAGCTTAAATATCTTAGAAACAGTAGCCAATCAGTTGTTTTAATTGTCATATTTGAATTCAGCACATCAAAATACATAATAAATATCACATTTTATCTCTGAAGCAGACGACTTCTAAAAAATTTTAGACCAGTGTTATTAATGGCTACAGGAAAGTAAATGCCTTTTTGTATTAAAAGATTGCACCCTCCCTCCCTCTGCACTTCCCATTAGAACTGGCTTTCAGCCTCAAAATGCTCCCTCAAGGCATCCCTGATCCTAACAGCCTCGTGCTGGGCCCCTCTAAGAGCCCTGCTCTCTGGCTGTGCAGATGTGGCCTCCAGGTGTTGCACCTCCGAGGACCATTCCTGAGTGAAGACTTCGCCCTTCCGCTCACAAAGATTATGTAGGGCACAGCATGTGGAAATAACCACGGAGATACGTCCCTCAGCCAAGTCTAGCTTCCCATAAAGACAGCGCTAGCATGCTTTGAGACGCCCAAAAGCACACTCCACAGTCATTCGACACCGGCTAAGCCTGTAGCTGAACCTTTCCTGGCTGCTGTGTAGGGTTTCATGAGCCAGGGCATTAAAGGGTAAGCGGGGTCGCCAAGAATCATGATGGGCATTTCGACTTCCCCCACGGGGATCCGTTGGTCTGGGAAAAAAGTCCCAGCTTGCAGCTTCTTGAACAGGCCGGTGTTGCGGAAGATGCGTGCGTCATGCACCTTTCCAGACCAGCCTGCGTTAATGTCAGTAAAACGCCCACGGTGATCCACAAGCTCCTGGAGAACCATGGAGAAGTACCCCTTTCGGTTAATGTACTCGTCTGCTAGGTGGGCGGGCGCCAGAATAGGTATATGGATCCCATCTATCGCCCCTCCACAGTTAGGGAAACCCATTTCTTCAAAGCCAGCCACAATGTCATGCACGTTACCAAGAGTCACAATTTTTCGTAGCAGGATGCGATTAATGGCCCTGCACACTTGCATCAACACAACTCCAACAGTCAACTTTCCCACCCCGATCGGTAACTGTCTAGGGTGGCCAGTTTCCAGATTGCAATAGCCACCCGCTTCTCCACTAGGAAGGCAGCTCTCAATCTGGTGTCCTTGCGCCGCAGGGCAGGAGCGAGTTCAGCACACAGTCCCATGAAAGTGGCTTTTCTCATGCGAAAGTTTTGCAGTCACTGCTCGTCATCCCAGACTTGCATGACGATGTGATCCCACCAGTCAGTGCTCGTTTCCTGTGCCCAGACGTGGCATTCAACAGCTGTGAGCATGGCCGTTAATGAGACAAGAAGCTTCGTGTCAAATGCGTTCACCGCTTCGATCTCGTCTTCAGACCCATCACTGTCACCTTGCATGTCAAGGATTAACTCCACTGCACACTGAGATGTGCTGGCGACAGTCGTCAGCATGTCCCTCAGCAGTTGGGGATTCATTGCGGCACACGAAAATGGATGACGGAGCGCGCCTTGCTGAAACCATTGAAAGATGGCGCCTGAGGTGGACGGAAACACAGGGATTGCTGGGATATGACAAAGCATCATGGGTAGTTGGAACAGGATGCAGAATGCCCCGCAAGCAACACCCCCCTACCACAAGGCATTGCACCAGATCGGGAAGAGGTGCTCTGTGGGATACCTGCCCTAATGCGTTGCTCTTAATGCCGCCTGAAGTGCCGCAAATGTGGCAAATGAATGCTGGCGCGTCTCAGTGTGGACACACAATAGTGCTATACGTATTGCTGTATACGGGGACCGCTATAACCAAAAGCGCTATAATCCTGTAAGTGTAACCATGCCCTATGTATGCCTTGCTAGCAATGAATAGTTTGCCATTCTCGGTTTGATAAAGAGCAAAGCAATCCCTCAGAGGAAGATTACAGTTTCACAGCTCCCACATGGGTATCTTAGGTTCTCAAAGGAAACAACCAAGCTGGCTTTGACATCCCTATGGTTTCCTTGGCTTTTCTCATTCCAGCAGGAATTACTCCTCCAGTGCACACCATAGTATAAATCCTGCTACCTTCAAGTGCTCAGGCATAAAATATGACGATTTGTCTTAAAGATCTACAACTTAAGGGATGTATAGTATAGTATAGTATAGTATAGTATAGTATAGTATAGTATAGTATAGTATAGTATAGTAATTGACCCTGCCTAACAAGATTGCACTTTCGGAAAATATTAATGATGATGCAATCTAAACTGTACTAAGATGGAGGATAAATTAATATTTAAAGCCAAATTTTAAAAATATTGACTTCTTCGCATACACATGAGAGTGCTAACCTGGCAGCCAAAATAAGCAATTACATACGCAAAAATATTTCCCAGTTTATGTAGAAAATTACTTGTTGGTACCCACGCATATGAACTTTAGACGTAAAATTTAACAAGTTATATTTTGAAAATGTGGCCCTTCTTCTGAAGAGAGACATCCTTCAGAAGTCTCCTGGAAAAGGGGTACTGGTGGATAAAATCAAATATAATTTCTAACAGCCTCATTCATGAGGACATTCGTGAAAACTATAGTTATTTGCAGGGTTCTACTAAGCAATAAGAACTGAACGTATTTTGATTTATTAACATGGAAAGTCCTTCTGATTTTTACAGTGGAGAAATGCTACATGACATATTTTCAAAGCTTCCTAAATTTCTGATTAAATATCTCCAGTTTAAAAATGAATATGGAAATAGGTGTGGACATTCAGGTTCAGACTGCAGCCTGGGCTCTAGGACTCTGTAAGGTGGAAGGGTCCCAGAGCTGCACCTGATCCTAAACATCTACACTTCAATTAAACAATCCCTAAACCAGACTCCCATAAGCCTGAATCAGCTAGCACAGGTCAGCCACATGAGTCTAAATGCAGTGCAGACATACCCTTGAACATCCCTCTCTGAACCTGAAAAAGAGAGAGAGAGAGAGAGAGAGAGAGAGAGAGACATGGGGCAGAATCAGACAAGGGAGTCCATGGTAGTATAGCTCTTTGCAGGAAAGCCAAGGGTGCGGGTAAGTTGCCCCAGAGCTAATGCAAAGACTCAGGGTTCCTGTGCAAATGACCAACTTCCCTCCTGTCTCCTGGCTTCCTATTGCAGGTTTATCTAGGACTCGACTATCAGATCCTTAACTATTCTGCTGACAATACACAAGAAGGAATATAATCCTGCTCTCTCTCCCACCGCTATATAAACCTTGTAGTATTAGCACAAATAGTAAAAATCTATTTTGTTACTGAAGTGAGCACTATGACAGAATATACAGTGTGCACCTCTGAGTAAAATGGAGCCATTTTCACAAAGGCTTTTCAAGTAACAAGCACACTTTAATTGAATACATATGGTATGTATCCTTCTGTTTTATTTTTGCTGTCATTTTTGCTGACATATACTTTGATTCAGATGTAATCAAAGGTTCTGCTGGTGTATTCTGAAAATAGTTTTTTTAAATGTTTATTAAAAGGTTATGATCTCCATTTCATAAAGCTTCACTCAGTACCAGGTATACTAAGAAGGGATGGATGCATTCAAAGCGGTGAGGAAAACAAGAACTAAGCAAATATAATTGTTCTTTTTTTACCAAAGAAAGACTGCTGTCACCTCAAACAGCACTTCTATCACCCAATTCCATGTATTTAAACAGTGGGTCTACTGTGAGAGTCAGGACTCCTCAGCATGAGTAAGGATTACAAATTTGGATTCTTGCTCATTGTACACTAGTGGTGACGTGCCCTTCTGACGTTACATAATAAGCATACAATAATACCTGCACTGTTCACTGATATGAACCACAAAGAATGGAAATACATAATTGGCTAGGAGGGGCATGTAAGAGCACTGCAGACATGCTACCCTATACCCCAAGGCTGTGATTACCTGGTAAGTAAAAGGTTTTCTGTGACATTTTGCTTAACTAGCTTGTCCATTACCGAAGCTATATGGTAATTCTAAATATTACCATGATTCTAAATATATTTTTAAGTCTAAATACTTGTTTCAAAATGTTTTAAAAAGGGTCCCCACAGAACTTCAAATATCCATACTAAGACCTATTGAAATGAAGTTTAGATAACACCTACCTCCCTGGAACGTTAAGTCCATTAAACTGATTTCCTCTGAGTTCTGTCACTAATGATAAGACTATCTGTTAAACAAAATCAATGACATTAAAAACACATACATTTTAGAGAGGCAGAGAAACACACACACACACTGCAAATAGGATGACATCAGTTGTATTTTTCTCTGTGTGAGACGTTTCAATGGTGATAAGTAGCCTTCTTTGTAGACTCCTCATCCCTTTTTTTCCCCCTCCAGTTTTAAATCAAAGTGTTCAAGACAATTACAGGTACTAAAATTAAACGCCCATCATGTATCATTACCATTACACAATTAGCAAGCAAATAAGTGAAGTATTACAGATCTGCATCCCAAGACTTCAGAGAAAACTAATTTTTAAAAAAGCATTACAATATGTAAAAATTCCAAAATAAGTAGTAAATTTTCATTTTATGAAATATTATTCCTATGATTTTACAGGGTAAATGAAAAATCACTAATTTCCCCAAAATACAGGGTTCAACTAGCACTGTAAATACAGTGTGCACAGTCAAGAAAACATGGTTCAAAAAGTTACTTTCTGGCAAACAAATGCCATATAAAATACTTTCCCTAAATTTCATGTTACCAAACACAGTTTAGCTAATATTCATTTCTGTGATACATGAACGAGGATTTTCTTTAAAAAAAAACACACACTTTGGTATAAGCCTCCCTTTTTTGTCTCTTGTCATCTCCCTTTTTATCTTTCTTCCTTAAAAGGTTGTATGAATAACCAAGGTATGAAAAGATAACAGTCATTCAGTTCATGTTTCTTATAACAATGACATTTTCATATACACTCTTACAGACTGTGATTTATTATTAATAAAACCTTGATTACATAAAATACTCACATTTTTAACCAGTTTAGAATAGTAATCTGCAGATGTGTAGCCAAGAGCAGAAGTAAAGGTTCCATTACCAACTTGGTTAGTTCCCCATTCAGAAGAAGAAAGGAGATGGCACAGCAAACTCTTGATGAAATCAACAGCGAGGGAGAAACAATAAAATTAAATAGATTTTAGTGTCCGATATCGTTGATATTATACCTAGATTGTGGGCCAGATCCTCAGAGGGATTGTGACTACTTTGAATCACATGGCCAGTATACTATGGTCACAAAAGTCAAGTGAGAGTTGCTCAGGTGAAGAGCATTCTAGAGTAGAGATGATGTTGCAGTGGCTGATAGCGAAAAGAAGGATTCAGATGTCACATGCTTTTATTAGTGCTACTGTTGCAAGAAACAGGCCGGGCCAGAATGGCCTCATACTACATGGATCCTGAGCTAGCTTTTAGGCTCTTGGATGCCATTCTAGGCTGATGTAACTTCAAGTATCTCTCAGACCACTCTAACACTGTGCACAAGGAAAGAAGTTCACAGAGCAACATCAGAGTACAATAGAGTATAGTCAGTATGGTGACAAAGGCAATTTTACACTGGAATTTCACACCACTTCCTCAATTATGCTTAGAGCATTTAGGATGTACTTGAAGATCTGCTCCCACCCCCTTTTTAAGCTGCCTCACAGGGGAGTTAATGGCAGTGTTTATGGTTTAATGTTGACATTTACTTCTTCTTAATTCTTTCACTACTAAATACTTTACACCAAATTTCAAAATGATTAGAAAACATCATATGAAAAATACAAATAGTTGGTTTTATATTTGCTGTAAGTTGAAATCGAATGAATTTTTTCAAAAGCACAGAACAATGATTGCAGGAAGTGCCACTGATGATTCTGTAGGTAGCTCTCTTCTTTCTGAGTTAGTACCAAGACAACACCCCAGCATGTTAGTAAGGCACTGCACTGAAAGATATGCTGGCTTTTGGACAAACCAAGGTGTCACCCACTTCGACATCTCTCAGCACTTTTCATAAAGAGCAGGGCTATTCATCCTATCACAACTACGTTAGTACTCTGCTTATCTGAAAAATTACATCATTTCAGTTGAATATATTTTTCTTAATTTCCAGTTGTCAATTGTTATACTCTAATGGAATGTACTACTAGACAGTTGTCATACTCCACCTCAATGGTTCATTTCAGGTGCATGTTGAATCAGGACCTTACATGTTATAGCTGCCTGAACAACATAGAAATTCAACGTGATTAATCAGATGGAAATGTGTATGAAAGCTAGGTTATTGTGACTGAGTGAATCAGGATTAGCAAACACTGAATAAGAAGGCATCTGAAGAAGATGCATCTTCAAAATATGTATTTGGAAGGCAAATTGAGACACAAGTCCTATGACCTCAATGGTAATGGGAGTCCTTGATCTACTTTATTTATTTTTGAATGGAGAGCCTCATTTAAAATTCTCAACTAAAAAGAATGAAGCAGTTTGTTAATTCCTGCTTTCAGAACTCCAATTCAAATATTTATATATGCTTTGTTAGATGTCTTTAATTAACTAGTTCACTGGTCCTGGAATTAAAATATGCCCAGGTCGATGTACTGTATATAAAAGATAATAAATAAGCAACAGAAATGCAATAAAATCTAAAGACAATTATGAAATATCAAGAGATGTGCATCCCAAACTCTTGTATAATTTTGTATTCTTTTCTACAGGATTATTTTATACTGCTGAAGATTTATGGTAATGCCTGAATTCTAGTTTTTTTTAAAAGATTTATTTTATAACTTTCAGCAAAAGACTAGCTGCTCTACTGCCATCTAGTGGCAACTGTTCTAAAAACTGAAAAGGAAAATATTGAAGCAATTATTTTTATACAGCAGTTTGATAAAAGCAATCAATATACATTTTTTTAAATTTTACAGCAGGAAAAATCAGCATTAAAAAGGGAATTTTCATGGTGCGCAAGCTCCTAAATATAATCCAAATAGAAACTTTAATCTATTCACCTTCACATTTTCCCTCTAATTTTCCCCATACTTAAATTACTAATTACTCTGGCAATTACTATTTGTGTTTATATTAACTCTTAGACTGCTATCAGATGGACGACAGCTGGAAACTGGGAGGGTTCAGGAGCTGCAAGGAGACAATGGGATGGATTGTTGGTCTGAATGCAAGTTGAAAGATTCAGGGAGATGGCAGCACTGAAGACTCCCTGTCCAAGCATGGAGCCAGAGGAACCAGGGTGTCACTACACACAATGGGTGCTGTGCACTATTACAGTCACAGAAGTTCTGTCATCATTACATACAAACTAGGAGGCCTTGTAGATGAGCCAAAGCCTTCTCAACTTTTCCGGGATTGTTTAGCTGAGAGTCAAGCACTACGATGAAGTCTTGAATCTACAAAAATCTCTTCTGGGACAGATTTTTTTCTCTCTCTCTTCTAATTTTTGTTTCCCTTTCTAGATCTATTTCTATTATACTGTTTTCAGGATTGGGTGAACAAAAGTGAACAGAGTATTCAAAGTGAGAGCATAACATTGGTTTATATAGCAGTATAGTATTTCCAGTATTGTTCTTTACCCCTTTCTTAATATCATCTAACATTATTTGCTTTGTGATGGTCATGCACTATGAACCATCTACAATGACACTCAGGTCCTTTTCCTCAGAGTTTATAGTTAAGTTGAATCAACATGTATTACTAGTTTAAATTGTTCCATCTAACATGCATTACATTGGCTGGAATTGGCTGGATTTGGTAGATCCCATGAAGTTCCTCAGATAGTGAATAATGGCCTTAGTATCAGGTTAAAGCTTACAATGAAGAGAAAACGCAGGGAGTCTGGGAAACATTGTAATTGGCTCTGGAAGAAGACGATCCTAAGCCAGTATGCTTTTTCCTACTAGGCTTAGAACAGAGATGCCCCTGGTTCTTGTCATGGGAAGGACTTCTGGAGTAGAGGCATAGTCTGTCTGCCCAGAGAGGAAAAGGAGAGCAGAAGACATTCTGAACCCTACTCAACTCATGCAGAGAGCAAGAGAAGGAAATCTCAGAACTACTGCATAAGGTTATGGCAATACTCTCTGGACAATGGCAGAAGGCCTATTTCTGCTCCTCTACCATCCACTGTATTAAATTCAACTGTGTTGCACCTGAACTGAATAATAGTTTATTATTATTATTAAATATTTACGTTATGGCAATAGCCAGTGGCCACAATTCAGATTAGAGCTCTGTTGCGCTAGCAGCTTTTAAAAGAGAGGTAGACAAGGTCACTGCTCCAATGAGTTTACAATCTAAGATTTTTTCCTAATCCACAAGGGATAGCATTGATGAGCAAGAGTATTCCCAAATCCAGTGATTGATTATCTTTGTGTTGACTGATGTCAAAGGAAGCTTAAGAGTCTGTATTGTTGAGTAGAGCCTAGTTTATAAGCTTTTCCTCATCCCCACCATACAAAATTAATATTGTAATACCTAACACTCATATAGACCTTTTCATTAGTACAGCTTAAAGAGCTTTACCAAGGAGATCAGTAACATCATTCCTGTCTTAAAAAACTACTTCAAAATAATCACCAAATAATTGACTACAGTTCTACTCCATCTCCAAAAAAGATCATTATGTCAAATCATCTATTTTTTGTTGTTCCTTTGAAAAGAATTAAGACGTGTCAATGTGCTTTGCAGGCTGTGATAAATGAAGGGGGATAGCTAAGCGGTACTGGCAAGTGCCACTGGATGACCGAGCCAAGGAAAGGTCAGCCTTCATCACTCATGTAAGGTTGTATGAATTTAATGTGCTTCCTTTTCAACTGCAAAATGCACCCACCACCTTCCAGAGACTGGTAGATAACCTTTTGGCTGGATTTGGGGAAGATGCATTCGCCTGCTTTGACGACGTGGCTATATTCTCAGATTCACCTCAAACACCTCCAAGCTGTATTCCAGTGCATAAGGGAGGCAGTATTAACCCTTAAGGCCAAAAAGTGTCACATAGGCCTAAACAAGGTAACATACCTTGGACACCAGGTTGGTCCAGGTACTATCAACCCCCTACAAACTAATGTAAATGCTATCCAAAATTTGCTTGTCCCTAAGTCAAAGAAGAAGGTCCAATCCTTCTTGGGTTTGGCCAGGTATTACCGACGATTTGTACCGCACCACAGCCAAATTGCTACCCCACTGACAGACCTAACCAGGAAAAAACAGCCAAATGCAGTTCAGTGAACTGAGATGTGTCAGAAAGCCTTTAACCAATTTAAGGTGGCCCTTACATCTGACCCTGTACTAAGGGCCATTAACCAATTTAACCAAGCCTTTAACCAATTTAAGGTGGCCCTTACATCTGACCCTGTGCTAAGGGCCCTGGACTTCAACCAACCATTCGTTTTAACCACAGATGCGTCCGAGCATGGTGTGGAAGCAATTTTAAATGCAGGAAGGACCAGATCAACAATTCCACCCTGTCATGATTCTCAGCAAAAAACTTTCTGAGAGGGAAAGCCACTGGTCAGTCTCAGTTGTGTATGCTCTGGAGAAGCTACGCCCAGACATTTGGAGACGGCGTTTTCACCCGCAGACTGACCATGCTGCACTGAAGTGGATTCACTTAGTCAAAGAAACTAACAAAATACTTTGGTGGAGTTTAGCTGTTCAAGAATTTGATTTTGAAATACAACACATTTCAGGAGTCTCTAACAAAGTGGCTCATGCACTCTCCTGGGAATTTTTTTTTTCTCCCAATTTTTTAAAATTGGGAGAAAAGCTTTCCCTTTGTGTTTTGTGTTGTTCTCTGGAGAAGAAGGGAACAAAGCAAAGTCAGGGCTATGACTATGCTGTAAAAAGCTTTTTGCCAGGTATGCAGGGGTGAAAGTAAGGCGGTACGGGCTGGTACGGTGCATTGATAAAAAGCCTGTACCAGCCCCTACCACCTTACTTTAAAGCGCTACCACAGCAACGCTTTAAAGGACCCTACTTAAAGCACTGCCACAGCAGCACTTTAACATTGCTGCTCTTTTTGTGCACACCCATCGCTGCCAACGGGGAGGGGGGTGCATAAAGTGGCAGGGACATTAAAGTGCTGCCGCGGCAGCGCTTTAACATCCCTGTCCCTTCCCCACCCCCTGTCGGTATTCGGGGGCGGGAGTGGCAAAAGGAACAGCTACCCAGGGCATGGTTACACTTACAGGTTTATAGCGGTATTGGTTATAGCTGTCTTCATATACAGCTATAGGGATAGCGCTATAGCGTGGCCACACTGATACCTGCCAGCGGTATAGCATGGCCACATTTCCGGCACTTGCAGCGGCATAGGAGTGGTGCATTATGGGCAGCTATCCCAGCATTCAGCTGGGTACAACGTGCTTTTCAAACGAGGGGGGTGAGGGGGAACGTGTTGTGTCTATGCGGAGGGAGAGAGTTCGTCCTTCTGAGAGCCTGTCAGTAAGCGTTATTTGACAGAGAAGACTAGGCAGGCTTTGTATTTCAGACAGGCTCCCTCCCTAAACATTTGCACTGCTTATCTTTCGAGTTAAGAGAGAGACTCTGAAAACATACTTCTGCATTCCTCCTGCCGGAGTTCAAAACAAAGGGAAGAGATGTCAATTGCCTTAAATGGCTCGGGGCGTCCCCAGAGATCACTTGTTGCGCTATTTGTGTTAATACTCATTCACACTTGAGATAAGACGGAACACAGAATACGCAATAGCTGTTAATCCTCTGGGAAGGAAGGATTACCAGCAGCGCTATAACTGTGGGTTTATAGTGCTCTACATGCCTCGCCAGTCTGGACAGGTAGTAAGTTATAGTGCTCCTGGAGGCTTTATAGCGCTATAAAGTGCCAGTGTAACCAAGGCCCTAGCTTTGGACAGTGTGGTGGGGGGGAAGGCTGGCAGAGGGATGCTGATCCACAGCTCCACCCCTTCCACCCAAGGCCCCGCCCCTTCTGGGGGGGAGAGCTCCCCCCCCCCCTCCCCCGAATACCAGGAAGACATAAATTTTACTTTCACCTCTGCAGGTATGGAAATCGTCAGATTATACCTAGATCTACCCAAAAATTCTTTAAGGCTTGTGGACTCCTCTGTGCTAATCCAAGATGTTTCTGTTTGCTTGTAACCTTTAAACTGAACCTCCAAGAAAGCTATTTGGGATAATTAATTTTTGGAATTGCTCTTTTAAAATCTAGCAAAAGCCTAAGTTCCAGATGTATTTTCTTTCTTTTTGTTTTTAATAAAATTTACCATTTTTTAAGAAGAGGACTGGATTTTTGGTGTCCTAAGAGGTTTGTGCACATGTTGTCAAATTAGCTGGTGGCAACAGCTAATTTCCTTCGTTTTCTTTCTCAGCTATTCCTTGGGGGTAGGAGGCAGTGAAAGGGCTTGAGGATACCCCACAGGAAGGAATTCCCAAGTGTGCCTACCTGGGACCCAAAAAAGGGGTTTGTGTTTGGGTAGTGACAGTGTTTACCATGCCATGGTCAGATAAAATCTGTAATCTTGGGAGTTTAATACAAGCCTGGTGTGGCAAGTATTAATTTTTAAAATCTTTGCAGGCCCCCAACTTCTGCACTTGAAGTACCAGAGTGGGGAATCAGCCTTGACACAGGAATTCCTAAGTTACACCACATTTCCTAAGAGCCAAATTCCTCCCTGGAATGCATGCTTCAATGGAAGCCTGGAACCCACATGCCAGGCCCTTAGTTCATTATTGTGCAGACAGCAATTCAGCTGTTAGCTTCTATGGATTTCAGCAAGGAAGAAGTGTTCATTCAATCTTTTAGCATTACATGCAAATATACCATACTTCAATACCCATGTATCCATCCAGTTTATAAGTTGCTTTTTTCCCCCTTTGTAACAGCAAATATCCTGCTTAAGTCCATAAAATGAGTTGAATTCATGGTGTAATTCCTCCTAAGCTAAATATGACCATAAAAAAACAACACTTATTTTTTCATTATATGGCCAGGTTGTAAGCTCCATTAAGCAGTTTACACAGGTAACTCTGTATTTATGTAGAACCTGCACTGCCTCTAAATAAGTAGCATCAAATGAAACTGGGGGGGGGAGGGTTTGAATTAAAAAACAGAACAAATACTGATTTCTTCCTGTAAAATCCTCAGCACAATGACTTTAAAAATGTTTATGGTCCCTAAAGTCTTTAAAAACAACCTTTAAACTTAATTGGGATAGCAGATTTTGGAAAGCAGATGGGAGAGAGTCTTTGGGATTACTTTAACAAATGTGTAGCCAACTAGGACTTTACGGTTGTCACTATTCTGATTATTGTAGAAACCATGGATGTCACATTGACAATAGGTTTAGACCTGGTCAGAAGAAACATTCATATGAAACAGTTTAGCCAGAAAACAATGTTTCATCAAACCCAAAATTTCGCACAAAAGGCTTTTAAGAGTCTGTGGCAGATTGCCCTAGGGCTGGGATGGTCCTGCCACATGGACTCAGTTCCACATTAGAACAATACCAAATTTTTAAAAAATTCTCACAAACTGGAAAACCCAACTTTTGGTCAACTCTAAGTAGATGCCTTTGTTTTTGAAGATGAGGTTTTTAAATATCATTCATGGAGGCTAGCTGATAATTAAGGAGCACGTGACTTTGTTACAAGTGGCATATCATTGTTGGATTTGCATGTGTGTGCCCCTAAATACCCATCATATTTAGGGATGTACTGAATAGTGTGTATGTGTGCCGTTTTCATCTCCTGGACTGAATCAGACCTCTTCAATTCCATTAAGTAAAACCAGGCAAAATGGATGACATTTTTTATGGATGTCCATGTAAAAATTTTTATTAATTTGTTATGCATGATTTCCCACTCCTGAAATTTTGGTAAGCACAAAATTTTGTGTCAACTGAACTTTACACAGAGAGAAGCACTAGAAAACTAACAAACACACACACACACACACCCCCATAAAATCTTGCAAAATTGTGTCATTTTTAGATAAAAATTCACATTTCTGAATTTTGAAAAAAGAGGGAGGAAGAAGAAATAATAATAGTCTCCCTCTTCCCCTAAAGGACAGGTGGTCTAGTTGTTTAAGAGTAAGGCTAAAAGATAGGAGATCCAAAATTCTATTCTTAGCTTTGCCTTAATAATAATTTTTAATTATATAATTGCAAATATTATTTAGTTACGGTCGATACATTACCTACCCCACATTCTATAAAAAGGAAGACAGACTCAGTTTAAGTGATATGCCCAAATTTTATCAATAGCAAAGAGTGGCTCCTTCCCTGGAGGCCCCTGCTGGCCTCAGATTGCTCTGCAGGTGGCCTTTCTTGCCTCAGTTTCTCCTTTCAAGAGGCTTCTTAAATAAATTGAACTCAGCCTTTCATGACTCCAATGTTAACAGCCCTCCTTCAGATCTGATTTTATTCCAATAAAGTTCACAAATAAAACACAAAAGTCTTCCACCTCAGCCTTCAGCTGGAAATAGCCCCTTTTCCCTGAGAGCAATCTTTTTCCTTGCTTAGCAGCTACAGAAGACACAAGGCCTGGCCTTCTCCCAAGAAAGACTTCAAGGCTTTCTACCCAATCACAACTCCTTCTACCCTTTATGGAGGTATGAGGTGACCCCCGATGAGGTGTCTCCCCTAAGTAATCAGGGTTGGCTGGACCCAGGCATCTAGCCCTTAAGAGGTATGCCATCATGTTTCATTCAGCAAGGCAGTGTCAGAAGTAGAACTGGATCCCAGGTCATTTCCTAATTAATTGTACGAATTTACTTAGAAGGGAAATTAAATGCATAATTTTCTGATGTATTTAAATTAATTTACTCCCATTCTTTTCCCCTTTCAACATGTTAATCCAAAAGAAATTACTACAGATACTTTTCTGCTGTTTTTCCTTTAAAAAAATTTTGCTTGCAGGTTTAAAAAAGTTTTATGTATCCCATTCCATTTAAATGAAATGATCAACAACAAAATGCAAACTGATCTGGTATTTTTAGAATTTTTGGCTGTTTTAAACTATGAAATAAACATTCAGACATCTCAAGAACTGCAGTGGTCTATAAATGAAACGGAAGCCTGCTCATTCATGGAATGTCTCAACACACACAGTTTATGTAGCCTATTCCGTTAGTGGGATGCTGACATAACACAATTCACAGAATTTCCACACTCTGAGCCAATCATAATAAAATCTCCAATTTTTAATTTTGTCTACAAGACCTCTTGCTTGCTCAGTCATTAGTTCCAGGAAAAAATATAAAATTGGTTTTCCACAAACCAAAACTGAAAGGCAGAAGAAAATAAGGCTGACTTGAATAACAATATACACATTTAAACATAATGGAGTTTTTCAGAATACAGTTTTGCTCTGTACAATTTTATTTTTCTAGCTTTTTATCAGATACCAGTATTTAAATTAGCTATGTAGAAATTGTATCAGTACATACCATGTTGAGAGCTGAGTTATCAATACATAGATTCACAGATTCCATGCCCTGAAGGGCCCACTGTGATCATCTAGTCTGGTTCTCAAACTGAGGGTCAGGACCCCTCAGGGGGTTGTGAGGTTATTATATTGGGAAGGAAGGTGGTTGTGAGCTGTCAGCCTCCACTCAACCCCCCCCGCACCCCGCCCCGTCACCTCCAGCATTTATAATAGTGTTAAATATAAAAAAGTGTTTTTAATTTATAAGGGGGAGGTCGCACTCACAGGCTTGCTGTATGAAAGGTGTCACCTGTACAAAAGTTTGAGAACCACTGATCTAGTCTGACCTCCTGTATAACACAGTCCACAGAACTTTCCAAAAATACACGGGCTTATTTTGAATGTATGTATTTTAAACTGTCTGTAAGGAATTTCTTTAACTACTTGCTATCACAGAAGCATATAACTCAGCTACAATTTCTGTTTTAAAACTTTGAGCAAATTATATTTTGAACAAAGTGGAATTTATAGATTTAATATTTTAGATACATAGAATTTTGTCCTATGCACACTTGTACTTCACTGACTGACCAGTGAACATGAAATGTAAATCTAACTTTCAAACTGAACTTCAGTTGCACCTTGACTAAAGTCCTTTGAAGTAACAACCAATAGATCCTGATCCAACAAACCACTCATACATGTGCTTAAATTTAAGCATGTGAGTAGCCCTAGTAAAGCAAGCTCAACAGAACATGGGTCAGTGATTTGCTTGATCAGTGTAATAGGGCCCTAGCATTAGTGGGTGGTGTTCTTCCAAAAAATGTTTTCACAAGAAATGTTTTTGTTTCATCCTCTTTTCTGTATGCACATTCTTCACATTAACAGGACGGTTTGTATTCTCTAAAATTCTATATCCAGTGGATTAAATAAAATTACTGGTCCCAAATAGTCACTGTACATTTATTAAAGTTTCCTGCTTTTTTGTTGAATGGCAACTTAAAACCTGCCCATGTCCAAATTTCCACTGATATGTGTGTAAGGCAAGTTGAATGTAAATAAATTAGTCTGTTAAACAGATCTACACAAATCAGACACTTGGCTTTTGGGAATGTGAGCAACTCAGAGTTCCATTGGTTAAAATACAGAATATGGATAGATACAGATTTGCTAAAATGGATTAGGATAATTCTGTGATCAGAATAGTTCCAGGAACTATATTATTCTTACACAACTATAATAACTATATTATACTTACACAAAATTCATTTAGATATATCAACCTGTGGCATTTATTTTCCTAATAATACATGGAAAGTTGTGTACAAACCTCAGCTGCTCACTAACACAAAAACTGACTTAATTGTTTGTTTTTATGTATTTCCACCAAGCACAAAAGGCTTGGTCCTGCAAAGTGCTGAACATTCTGGCACTTCATCACATGCTTAATTTTAAACATATAAATGAGACTTTCCTTAGTCAGTGTTTACTGTGGAAGTATTCACATGCTTAAAGTTAAGTATGTGCTTAAGTGCTTTCCTAGACTGGGCCCAAAGTGCATATTAAACCCCACAGTCCTCTTAGTTTTGCTTCAGGCAATCATAATACACTGTTTAAAAATAGTGATAATGGCAAAGTATATGAAAGAACATAATATAAATACTAACTAGAAAAACATAACCATACAAGAGAGCAGACATGCAGAATGGTATGTTTTTACTTTAGAAATTAATGCACAATTATGAACTAAATTCATAGTCCTGATATGTTCATCTTATTAAAAAAGATTAGATTGGCATTTTGACTCTCTTTCTTAAATGGAAGCAAAATATTTACTATAATTTTTTAAATCCAAAATTGACCTGATCCCAATTTACAAATGACATACAGTAAAAAGAAAAAAAAAAGAGAGAGAGAGAGAAAGAGGGGAAAAGCTACTTTGTTTTTCTTTGACCAATTCCAATTCAGTTAACTTCTGTGAAACTAGCATAGGAAAAACATGCTGTATTACTACTGTGGCTAAGACCACACAACTTTTCAATGGACGAGTTCCAAAGCCTGAAGTTCCATCTGCAAGTCACTAACAAAACCCTTGGAAATGGTAAGAAATAAGCTATAGAATTGTGGGGCTGGCAAGCCTTGAAGTCTATACTTGGCCTCAAACAGGAAAAGCAGTTTCAAGTCTTCTCTTCCACTCCATCTTTAAAAAACACCCACCAAGAAAATCTTGCGTAACTCTTTGTGTTAAAAAGGTGAGACTTCTGTTAGTGAAATAAAACATAAATTTGCACTAACTTACAAAAGGAAATGCAATAGCTTTAACAGAATCAACAATAAACCTCTTTAGTTTTTCACTTAAATAACCTAGAGATTTAGAATGACCTTTTCCCCCAAGTTTTAAAAACCAAGATACAAGCTGACCACTACCTATAGCAGAAAACTTTTAATCTATTAAAAATGATAGGAAAAATCAGGATGGAAACTTCCAAGTTTAGACAGACTGAGCAAATCAGGGATCACTAGATTTCTAATTTCAGAGCTCAGTAATTTCTTGAAAATGACAATAATGCTTCCTTCAAATGACATTTAGCACAGGGCCATCCCTTTGTGCTGCTGATAGGCAGACTGTTCCTAAACAGTTAAAACCCTTACAGAACATCAAATGATCGGTTTGGTACTCAGTTGTAGTATTTTTAATCACACTTTCTCTGCTGTTTCCCATTTAAACACAAACATTCTAATTATATTAATAATAAATGCACACAGTGAAAGAGAGTGCTGTGTCCAAAGCCAAGACATAATACTGCACAACGCATTTAGTCAAAACATTTTTTCTTCAGAACTATGTTTCGTTAGCCTTATTCAGATTCACAGTTCAGTGTTTTAAAAGTGACTGTTATAAGATACAACCCAGAATCGATTTGTTTATCTTTGACCTTCATGAGTATCAAATTGCTAGGAAAGTTGAAAAGAGGAAGAATATTCATGGAACTATATTCAAAAGCACAAAACTCATATGAAGCAATGTCTCAGTGACTACTGGCTCACAAAAGTATTCAGTTAAACAAAAATACCTAAAATCAACAGATTTTTCCCTGTTTATCAGTAACAAATCATTATTCTTTACTAAAGCCACCTGGCACAACTAAACTGCTTTGAGAAATATCAGCTGCTAGCAAATAGTGACACTTGCTGTTCAAGCTCAAGTGGTCACCCAGGAAAGTAGAATCCGTAGTTTTAGATTTGACCCTGAAGATTCATACTCACTGTTTAATTTGATCCATAACACAAGGAAGCATTTATATTGAGTATTATTTTAGCATGGTTACCTATCTGAAGAAGAACACAGAACTCCATGTCTTTTTCAAATATGTTCATAATAATATCTAATAAAACCCATTTACAATACATATTTTTAAAGTTACAGAATATAAAGTAGAACACATTCCTATTGTAAATAATAAGATCACTTAGTAACATGCTAATTCTCAGCTGTATAGAGAGGGCTAGGGAGCAGCCTCAGAACCTGATTCACAACAGCAATAGAGAAGACCAGGCAACCACTTGGTGGGACTGAGACTTCCTCCTTTAGAATTGGGGAACCCATCTCAAAATAAGGATGCTTTCTTTGTCCAGAGTAATCCTTTTTAAAAAATCTACTAAACTTATGGTCTGAGTGATATTTTGTGGCAATGAGCTCCAGAAGTTAATTACACTGGTCTACAATTTTTTAGAAGTCGTCTGCTTCAGAGATAAAATGTGATATTTATTATGTATTTTGATGTGCTGAATTCAAATATGACAATTAAAACAACTGATTGGCTACTGTTTCTAAGATATTTAAGCTTTTACATTTTATGTCTATGTATATTGTGTAGATAGTAGAGTTTTAATCATAAATTGTAAACCTAGGTCTTTTCATGTGTTTATGGTTGCTTTACATGATAATATTTCACCTGTCCTGTTTATGTAACACTTTAAAAATCAGCAAAAGGGTTATATAAATAAAATGTATTATGAAACAAAAGGCAAAAAACTATTATGTACATAGTTTAGTCCTATTCAGTGTCTACTCGGCACTTCTTGGCTTGTCTCTTGTATTCATTAAATGGAGCATCTCTTGTCACTGTCCAGCAATAGTCTGCAAGCATTGATGGGCTCCATTTGCCTTGATAGCGTTTCTCCTTTGCTGCAATGTCCTGGTGAAATTGTTCGCCGTGCTCGTCGCTCACTGCTCCGCAGTTCGGTGGAAAAAAATCTAGATGAGAGTGCAAAAAATGTATCTTCAGTGACATGTTGCAGCCAAGGCTTTTGTATGCCTCGAGGAGGTTTTCCACCAACAACCTGTAGTTGTCTGCCTTGTTGTTTCCGAGAAATTGTATTGCCACTGACTGGAAGGCTTTCCGTGCCGTCTTTTCCTTGCCACGCAGTGCATGGTCAAATGCATCATCTTGAAGAAGTTCACGAATCTGAGGACCAACAAAGACACCTTCCTTTATCTTAGCTTCACTTAACCTTGGAAGTTTTCCACGGAGGTACTTGAAAGCTGCTTGTGTTTTGTCAGTGGCCTTGACAAAGTTCTTCATCAGACCCAGCTTGATGTGTAAGGGTGGTAACAAAATCTTCCTCGATTCAACAAGTGGTGGATGCTGAACACTTCTCCTCCCAGGCTCCAATGACTGTCGGAGTGGCCAATCTTTCTTGATGTAGTGGGAATCTCTTGCACGACTATCCCATTTGCAGAGAGAACAGCAGTACTTTGTGTATCCAGTCTGCAGACCAAGCAAGAGAGCAACAACCTTCAAATCGCCACAAAGCTGTCACTGATGTTGATCATAGTTTATGCACCTCAAAAGTTGTTTCATGTTGTCATAGGTTTCCTTCATATGGACTGCATGACCAACTGCAATTGATGGCAAAACATTGCCATTATGCAGCAAAACAGCTTTAAGACTCGTCTTCGATGTATCAATGAAGAGTCTCCATTCATCTGGATCGTGAACGATGTCGAGGGCTGCCATCACACCATCGATGTTGTTGCAGGCTACGAGATCACCTTCCATGAAGAAGAATGGGAGAAGATCCTTTTGACAGTCACGGAACATGGAAACCCTAACATCACCTGCCAGGAGATTCCACTGCTATAGTCTGGAGCCCAACAGCTCTGCCTTACTCTTGGGTAGTTCCAAATCCCTGACAAGGTCAGTCAGTTCAGCTTGTGTTATGAGCAGTGGTTCAGAAGAGGAGGATGGGAGAAAATGTGGGTCCTGTGACATTGATGGTTCAGGACCAGAAGTTTCATCCTCTTCCTCGTGTGACTCAAGTGAGAATGATTCTGGTGCATCAAAAACCGGCAGTCCTTCTCCGTGGGGTATTGGGTGTATAGCTGATGGAATGTTTGGATAATGCACAGTCCGCTTTTTCTTCTTTGACACACCTTTCCCAACTGGAGGCACCATACAGAAGTAACAGTTGCTGGTATGATCTGTTGGCTCTCTCCAAATCATTGGCACTGCAAAAGGCATAGATTTCCTTTTCCTGTTCAACCACTGGCGAAGATTTGTTGCACAAGTGTTGCAGCATATGTGTGGGGCCCACCTCTTGTCCTGATCTCCAGTTTTGCAGCCAAAATAAAGGTGATAGGCTTTCTTAACCATAGTGATTATACTGCGCTTTTGTGATGCAAAAGTCACTTCCCCACAAACATAGCAGAAGTTATCTGCACTGTTCACACAAGTACGAGGCATCTCTGCTCACTTTGGCTAAACAGAAACGTGTTCCTTTGCAAAATCAAACACTGACAAATAAGAGAGCACGACACTGTATGATTTCTAGAGCTGATATAGGGCAATTTGTTCAGCAGAGTGATGTAAGCTTCATTATGATTGCATCATCCATGACTTCTAGGAATAACATGATGCAATTCATATCATGTATGATGCAATACCAGCTTCAGATTGCATCATTCATTGTTTTGCCTAAAAAGCAAGTACTGTCCAAACCCAGTCATAGATTTATTCATAGATCCAGTCAAAGATGTATTTTAGTCATTTCTGGTTTAAACTGAGATCCCTTCCCTTTATAACTCACTTATTCTCCGCCATTCCCATGTCAAGGGTCGTATATACTGACCCAATAACATATCTTGAAAACTAGAGCCAATCAACAATTTTAAGCATCATTTTCGTTCTCAGTGACCCAGAATTAGTAAAGTTTGACTATATTTATTTCAGAAGCATTTTGGCTGTAGAGCAGTGTTACATGTTGTGTAAAAAAACCTCATATCCCCTGTTTTAAGTTCAGTTTCTTTACCTAACTAAATCTGACACAATCTTTTCAATCTTGACTTCAATGATTTTCTTAGCCATTTTTAAAGATTACATATTTTGATTAGCAGCTCTGCCACTTCGCTCTTAAATTCCATCAAAACTCTTGACAACATCTCTGTCCAGGTACATTGTTGCTCTTTAATCTATCAGTCTGTTCCAGAATCTCTTCTTTCATCATTTCAATCTGTCCCAGTCAACAGCAGAGTCACTATATCTATGGAAAAGTATGGACCCCATTTTTTAACCTACAAGATTCTGAAGCCTATAGAACTTTACAGTATAGGTAAAGTAGACCATATAAAATACGAGCTGGGTATGTGCTAATTCAAACTTCTTTACCTTGACACTAATATATAGATCTTATTTAACAACAACAAATCTACAAACTAAAAATGACATCCAAACACAGAAAAAGGGTAAAAAAACCCTTATGTCTTGATTACCTAACTTGGTCCAGACATGCCTACCTCTTCACCACAGCACAGAAAGTCCTCTAACACAACATTCCATATTAAACATCCCGCATAGCTTTTTACAAGTAAACTGTAATACACTGTCCACCAAAGAGTTAAGAAAAAAGAAAAAGAAAAAAAAGAGGATTGCAAGGTATGGGGCTGAGAGCAGGGTCATTTGTTTTTTTAACGTTACGTTATTTTGAGCTGGAGCTTGGCAAATAGCATCTCAATAAAGGACCTAATTATGCATTTCTATAAGTAAAAAGTAAATTAAGAGATATTTTACCACTTAAATAACTACCACCCATGCACACAAATAAGCAGCCCACAATTTACACACTTACAATTTTAAGGGGTTGAATTACTAAGCTCCAAAAATTTAAGATTTATATTTATTCAGCCTTTCCTTCACCAGTATTAGTGTCCTTGCTATAACTACTAATTATATAGATTCTCAAACTTTGAGTTGTGACCCTGTTTTAATGGGGTCACCAGAGCTGGTCTGAGACTGGCTGGTGGCTGACGCCCAAGCCCCACCACCCTAGGCACTGGGGCTCAGGCTTCGGCTTCAGATCTGGGCGGCTCAGGTTACAAGCCCCTCCTGCCCCCCATCCAGGGCTGAAGCCCTTAGGCTTTGGCTTTAGCCTTCCCACCTGGGGCAGTGGGGCTCGCACTTTAGCTTTGTCCCTCCCCTCCACCTCCAGGATGGTGGGACTTGGACGGGCTCAGGCTTCAATCCCCACTCCTGGGATCATGTAGTAATCTTTGTTGTCAAAAGGAGGTCATGGTGCAATGCAGTTTGAAAACCTCTGGTTCTCTATGCTCTTACTTGTTCTTATCTGTTCTATTTTACCAATACATTTTGATGACATACTCTAGTTCTGATGGCTTTTTCTGCTGATGTGTGTTAGATATGGGCTAAATATAGTCTTGTGATCACAATTACATATATAAATATTTACATTTCAAAAGAAAATTATAGAGGAAAAATAATCCCAGCTCCCACTGTGAATTCCAGTATTAATACAAATTATATATAAACCTGAAACTTAAACCATATACTATATAATAACAGTTTTCCCAAAGATTTAAGTATAGCAATATGAGGCAGGTAGAAAATTTAACAGAAGCGGAGAAACTCTTCACGGGATAATATACAGTGTCTCTTTTGATATACATACCTCAGTCAAGCTAAAATGTCTATATTAATAAATTTCATGTTTTCAAAGTTCAAATATGATCAGAAAAATGTCATATCTTCTTTCTTAGTTTTCCTTTTAAATGGATTTAGTGCTCCTAAAATGAACAACATTGACAGCCCTGGATAACAAAGTCCTTTATGCATGGAACAGGCACATCACAGGTAGCACCAGGTTCCTTATACTGTCTTGTATAAATGCTTCCACCCTGCAGGACCATCTCTAGGGATTAGAATATAGGTCAGTTTCCATGCCTATTAATTTTTTTTAGCCTCTTTACTGAGACTCTCATCCATGTTTCCAATTAGCATCATTATGACAAATATTTAATTATGTAGACACTCAGCCACCAGGAACTGGCTAGTGAGACCACCAACCTGTTTCATATGTACCACTAAAAAGTTTTCATATATTAATAACTGTAATCATGCTATATCTACACTAGAGACCATACAGTGGCACAGCTGTACAGTACCGCTGCAGTTGCGCCACTGTAAGGTCTCCTGTTTAGTGGCTCTATGCCAATAGGAGAGAGCTCTCTGATCAGCACAATTAGACTCATAGACTTTAAGGTCAGAAGGGACCCTTATTATCGTCTAGTCTGACCTCTCGCACAATGCAGACCACAGAATCTCATCCACCCATGCCTGCAACAAACCTCTAACCTATATCTGAGCTACTGAATTCCTCAAATCATAGTTTAAAGACTTCAAGGTACAGAGAATTCTCCAGCAAGTGACCCATACCCCATGCTGCAGTAGAAGGCAAAAAAACCCCAGGGCCTCTGCCAATCTGCCATGGAGGAAAATTCCTTCCCGACCCCAAATACAGCGATCAGCTAAACCCTAAGCATGTGTGCAAGACTCACCAACCAGACATCCAGGAAAGATTCTCTGTATTAAGTCAGATCCCACCCCACCTAACATCCCATCACAGGCCATCGGGCATATTTACCGCTAATAGTCAAAGATCATCAATTAATTGCCAAAATTAGGCCATCCCATCATACCATTCCTCCATAAACTTATCAAGCTTAGTCTTGAAGCCAGATATGTCTTTTTCCCCAACTGCTCCCCTTGGAAGACTGTTCCAGAACTTCACTCTTCTGATGGTTAGAAACCTTCATCTAATTTCAAGTCTAAACTTCCTGGTGGACAGTTTATATATCACTCCAATGAGCTGTGGTAACTATGTCAGTGGGAGATGCTCTCCTGCTGACACAGTGCTGTACACACTGGCACATTTGCTGGTGAAACCTATGTCGGTCAGGGGTGTGTTTTTTCATATCCCTGAGCAAAAAAAGTTTTATTGACAAAAGAGCTGGTGTAGACAAAGCCTCAATCTCTAAAGAATAAGGAACATGTCACTGCCTCTGAAGTAGCAAGGGAGGGATTCTTCCCTGTCTCCCCATTGTCTGGGAGGGAGTAAACTGCAACATGGCCTATACTTACTGCAGCATACAACCCTGAACATATGGATGAAGCTACCACACTGGGCAAGCTGGAGGGTATAGAGTCAAAGCTCAACACCCTCTCACTCACCTACCTAGGAGGGCCAGTCTCCCTCTATTATCTTGCCACCCATGATGTCAGCCAATGGCACAAGGGAGTAAGAGAGAGCTTTATAGCCATTACTCTCTCAGGACACTTTACAACCTTGAAAAATATGACCCTTCGGCTAGATTTTAACCTGCGATTTGAAAGTTGAAGGGTCACCATTAGTGATGTCTGATCTTAAATATGTGTGCATTTCTCTTAAGTCTTTTGTTTTCTGTTTTCATCAAGATTTGATGATAGTGTCTCACTTTTAACCATCAATTATCCAATCAAAAAGTAAAGAAATTTTTGAGAAGACAACTTATATACTATATTCCCTTTTCTCCTGTCATTAGAGAATCATAGGACTGGAAGGGACCTTGAGACATCACCTAGTTCACTCATGGGAGGACTAAGCATTATCTAGACCATTCCTGACAGGTATTTGTCTAACCTGCTCTTTAAAATCTCCAGTGATGGAGATTCCACAACCTCCCTAGGCAATTTATTCCAGAGTTTAACCATTCCGGCAGTTAGGAAATTTTTTCTACTGTCCAACCTACACTTCCCTTGCTGCAATTTAAGTCCATTGCTTTTTTTTCAGACTAAACAAACCCAATTTGTTCCATCTTCCCTCATAGGTCATGGTTTCTAGACTTTTAATCATTTTTGTTGTTCTTCTCTGGACTCTCTCCAATTTGTCCACATCCTTCCTGAAATGTGGTATCCAGAACTGGACACAATACTCCAGTTGAGGCCTAATCAGTGCAGAGTAGAGTGGAAGAATTACTTCTTGTGTCTTGCTTACAACACTCCTGCTAATACCTCTCAGAATGATGTTTGCTTTGTTTGCAACAGTATTACACGGTTGACTCATATTGAGCTTGTGGTCCACTATGAACCCCAGATCCCTTTTCTGCAGTACTTCTTTCCAGGTCGTCATTTCCCATTTTGTATGTGTGCATGTGGCAGGGCAGGGGTAAAAATCCCTGAAATGCCCTGCCTCTGCAGTTTAAACCCTGCTTCCTGGCAGGAGGCCAGGAGCAGGAGCTGCTGGTATCCGGCAGGGGAGCCCAGCTGGAAGCCTTAAAGAGCATAGGCTCACAGAGCTAGCAGGGGCTGATTGACACCAGCTGAGGCAAGAAGCTGACCAGGCTACCAGAACACTGACTCATGGTCAGTTAGGGGAGGCCAGGCAGGGAAGAGGAGGCAGTAGCTCTGTTTCCTGGCTGCTTGTAAGGTGCCTCAGGGGCCTGGAAGTCCGGGAACCAGGACAGTGGGGTAACTGTCTGCAGACTAGGGGAGCACTGTTTTGTCACTTGGAAACCACAAACGAGCACTGTAAATAAAGGACACTTGGGAAACACTGGAGAACGGTGTAAAGACCTCTACTGGGGGAGCAGAGAGTACACAGGGCGGCCCGGACCCTGTGACAGTGCAATTGATTGTTCCTTCCTAAATGGAGTACTTTGCATTTGTCCTTATTGAATTTCATCCTATTTACTTCAGACCATTTCTCCAGTTTATCTAGATTTTGAATTTTAATCCTATCCTCCAAAGCACTTGAAACCCCTCTCGGCTTGGTATCATCTGCAAACTTTATAAGTGTACTCTCTCTGCCATTATCTAAATCATTGATGAAGATACTGAACAGAACTGGACCCACTTGTTATGTCCTTCCAGTATGACTGTGAACCACTGATAACTACTCTCTGAGAACGGTTTTCCAACCAGTTTTGCACCCACCTTACAGTAGCTCCATCTAGACTGCATCTCCCTAGTTTGTTTACAAGGTAATGCGAGACAGTAACTAAAGCTCTAGATGTCTATCTAGATGTAGATGATATCTACAGTCAAGATATATCATGTCTATCACTTCCCCCCTATCCACAAGGCTTGTTACTCAAAGAAAGCTATCAAGTTGGTTTGACACAATTTGTTCTTAACAAACACGGGCTGCCTGTTACTTATCACCTTATTATCTTCTAGATGGATTGCTTAAGGGGAATTGTATTTTAGCTTCTTGATAACCAGTAAGGTATTACAGAAGCTATTTTGTTACTAGCTTGGCGAATGTAATTATTAGAATAAACCAACAGTTTTGGGTACCATCTGCCCTATTCTTTGCAGTTTGCCCTGAATGAGTATTCTCAGTGCAGCCCCTCCAGCAACCATGGTCACACTTTGCTAATGATTAAGAGTGGTAGTAAAATTTCTTTAGAAAAACAGTAGAACTATGCAAATCAAAGAAAACAAATTGTGAGAGGGAAAAAAGATAAGGAATTAAAAAAAAGATTAAAGATTAAATTACATTTACTACAATTTACTGGCAGATGCTGGTACCTACTGACAAAGAAATAATCCAATAACATATTAACAGTTTTAAACCATATGCATCTTTTTAAAGGAAAGAGCACACATTTTGAAAAATCTGTAATATACCATATGCCTTGTTTACTATAAAGAACCAGTTTTGTCAAAGAGAGCACAAAAGCTTGTCTTGTATGGTTATGATTGACAAAAGCAAGCAGCTCAAATAAAGAAAGGGGAAAAAAGCAACCCAGCAGAAAAGCTTTACTTTCTCAAAATAAAACCCTGAAAAGCCTGTGGAATGCTGTTTACTTCAGTTCTGTTTTACAATCACTGTTGCATGGGGAATGCATTGACTGAAATGTCTGCAGACTGTGACCACCCACATTATGGGAAGCACTGTGATTAAAGCAATTTCTATATTCTAGTATCTGCCAGCGCAGTCTGGTCATGCTGTAATTATTATATTTGCAGTCTTCTTATAATCTGTTGCATGTGTTGTGGCAAGCTCTCCTACATCGTCCAACAAGAAAAACCACAGAACATGAATAGCAAGTTATTTTTAATGTGCACAAATGGCTAGAAAAGTGGATACTTTAAATATTGCTTTTTTAAGCTCAAGAAAATGTTTTTGAAATACAGAATAGCCAACAACAAAATGAAAACAGATCTATCATCCAAACATTTGCTTTAACCCTCTTATCATAAGTAACAGCCTAGTTTAACACTCTTTACTCCCCTCTCTTTTATGTAATAAGTTCAGTCATTACCTTTGGTCTTTAAATTGCTAAAACTACATGAACTGTGAATTAAACATTTACCTAGAGACTACATCTATCACTTTAAGTGATGACACACATGGAACGTTAGATGATCCCAAAGATCTTCCCTTTTTCCATGAGAATTTTAAATATTGTAACAGTGGTAATAAATTTTAAAAAATAAAAACATTTACTCTAAGCACAAAAATAAAATGTAAGATTTTCTACTAAAAACTTAACTTCAGATCGAGATCTTTTCCTGAAGCAATAAAACCAGGCAATGCAATGATGTAGTTTGGTGCTTTAACACACTCCACTAGTCAGTACAAGGCCAGTTAGTAGCACAACACACAACTATCTACATAGATCAGATGTGGAGTGATTAAAGAGACGACCATCTTCATCTGTGCAATAATTAGGCAATTAGTGCCTCTTCTGCAATTTTGCCAAAAGCTGGCTGCATAAATGATGCTGCTCTCAAAAAAGGCATATCATCTCTGCTGGCTGCAGAGATGATGTGGTATGCCCCATGGAGTGTGAAACTGCCTGAACAAAGAGAAGGAAGTAGGACATACCAGAGATGAAGTGGAGGCTAAAAATCAAAAAATGGATGAAAGCCCACTCACCTCCACCCACACTAGCCCACTTCCTGAGGAAATGTCTTTGGCTTTCTTTATTCTACACCTGGGTTGGAGTGCAGGGAAACTCCATACATGGTTGCTCCAACCTCCTGTCACCAAAAAGAAACTGAAGTGGAAGAAAAACCACACAAAAATGAATAGAAAAATATAAACAAAACAACAAAGACAGACACGCATACTTCAATTGCCATCAGTCTTTAATCTGGCAGAGAAATACCACCATATTCTATACCGTTTCACAGTGATCATAGTTTCTGAAGATTATTTGCATAGGTTAGAGAAGAAATGATGACTCTTCTTTTCCATCCATACCAAAAAAAGCCTTAAAATCCCTAAAACCACAAAACTGAGTCTAAGAAAGTGATTAACAAACTTTGAACTACATTGGCCTCCAGGAGACTTAACATTTTCCATTTCACTCCTGGAAGCATGCCCCCTAGGACATAAGCATCCCTCTTCAACTGTTGCTAAGAGGAAAAAAAACAAAAAAGCGGGGGAGAATGATTCTCTCCTGTTTCTTCCGCCAGCCTCCCTCCCGCCCCCGCACACACACACCCAATGCACATCCCTTTCTTATTATGTTGTAGTTTACCTGCAGCAAAATGCTACACTGATAAAAAATGACACAGCGCATATTCTTGGTATAAATTAAATTCACAATTATTATGAATCAGTTTACTTTTTAGTCAAAATTTTACTTAACGAATTGTACCCCCTTAAATGGAGGAAGCAAAAGTAATAGTTGTTTCAAATAATTGATTTATGTGAATTAAAATACAAATCCTATATTCTGTGACAGTTTTTTCACATCCAATGTCAAATAACATAATGGATAAAGTGTGTTTATGATTTAGACTTAAATATTTCAGTTTAGCTCATAATCTCGCTCTTTTAAGAACTGTCTAGATAAGAAGGAGAAAACTAATTTCTTATTATGACCTCTAGCAGCTCATAAGCCTTTTAACAAACACGTTATCCATATATATAATCTTATCTTATCTATACATTCATTTACTGTAAATTCAACACAGTTTTAATCTTTTTTTCTGGACCCAATGTCCCTGGGGCCCACGTGTCCCCATATGGTTGCTTTAGACTTACTGGCTTAATAAAACAGATTGATGAATAACCCTTATACACTAAATATCTTCTTTCACATTACTCTAAAATTCATGCCAAAGGTATGAATACTTAACCCAAAGATATGAATACTTAATTCAACGTAAAAGACATTTTGGATGATCCCTACAGTAACACCTACATACTCTAGTTATTACATAAAAATAAAATTCTGACAGTCTACTCCTGCAATAACTATTCAAATAACACTCTTGCTGATATGCACAATAGTTATATCTATATAAGGAATGTAGGATTTGGCCCTGAATTAACAACATGCTAAGACATAAGATTTTTAAATGTCATACAAGGAGATTCTAATACACTTTCCATTGACCCACATTACCTAGGCAAATCATCTCTCAACTATCAACACCAACCACCCACAATTACAGACACAGCTATACACACACACATACACAAAGGTTTCATATATGATGAACAGAAAAAAAATCTCTTCTAAGAACATGTCCTCCAAAACCTATAAAACATAATTCTTGCAATGTAGTTGTAGCTGTGTTGGTCCCAGGATATTGAAGAGACAAGCTGAGTGAGGTAATATTTTTGACTGCACCAACACTGTCTCTTTCACCAACAGAAGTTGGTCCAATAAAAAATATTACCTCACTGAACTTGTCTCTCTAATGTAAATATGCTTTGTATTCTTCCTGGTTTCTCTTCCCCAGGGCTGATAAGACTATGCGGCCAAAACAACCAGCTCATGGGTGGAATCAAACAACAGCAACATCTGCAGATGACTAAGGAATTGAATTAAGACTGCAAAGGGAGTCTCCAAAGAGGATCAGTGACCTCACACTGGTTTTCAATCATCCAGACCACAGTTTATCCTCTGACTCTCCCATGAATACACACACTCCTTCTGCTTCAAATAACATTCCCCTTCTCATGGTCTGTTTACAAAAACATAACAGATAACCAACATGCCTCCTCTAACTGAGAGGATTAGTTCAGAAAATGTGAGTCAGGTTAAAAATCTTGGCATCACTTTTGACCATGCCCTGTTCAAGGAGAGCTCTCTCTCGACATGGTCTGGAAATGGATTTTTAGCTAGGCAATTTTGATCTTCTGACCACAGCAACACATGCCCTCATGACTTCCAGTCTCAATACTGTAATTCCATCTACCGACAGGTTATCAGGGAGGCTGAGCCACCATTTACAGAACGCAGCAGAATGACTGCTAATGGGTTTGAGCTATCATGATCACAATCAGTGTGATCTTAAATATGTGTGTACATCTCTTAAGTTGTTTTGATCTGCTTAATCATGCTATTGTATGTTCATGGTCTGGCCTGGAGGAGTCAGGCTGATCCAGCTTGGTTTTTCTTTAAAAGAGACCATGCTTATTTTTTCCCCTTGTTATTCCCTCTGAATTCTATATCAAACAAGAAGTTTTGACAGATTAAAAGCAACCTGACACCTTCTGCTAATCATCTTAATAAAAAAAACACCCAGCTACTCTGGGACTGTGGGTGGAACTTGGGTGACAGCTTGCTACTTTATTACCACTAATCTAATCCCTGGCAATAACCAAATTATTCTTGCGACAAGAATGCTATATAAAGTTATGTGTGAGTGTGTGTGTGCACATACACAAACGTGCATGTACATGTAATTAGTTAAAAGAGAGAGCCACCTACTGGCACTTAATATATAGCATCATTCACAAGTTAGGTCAATATAGTTGCTGTAGTAATGCACTGCTTATGATTTCCTCACCTAACAAGGTTTCAGAACTAAAAGAATGATGGTTTATTTGTGTCTGATACTGCACATGGATTCAAATGCCTACAGAAAATAAACTTTTGAACCCAGCAATAGCGAAAAAGGTGACTGAACAAATTAAGTAGCGGGAACAACAAGTCAAATTGACCTATGACATATGCACCAAAAATTCTCTGAAGTAAAGATAGGACAACCAGTAAAAGTACAAGCAGGAGTATCGATAGAGACAAGAGATGTAGGACAGAGATATATTGTGTTATGAGAAAAACAGAATATTAATCCCTCGCCTCTCAAAATAAACTTTTTCCACACAGAAACTGAAAAACAAATGAGAAAATATAATAAATACTGAGCAGTTTATTCTTCCTATTTTCATTTCCCAGTGATATTATTTTGGACAACACATACACATAAACAGGGGAAATGCCCTATATTTCTCCCAAGTGATACTCTACACTTTCTTTTATTATTTATTTGTAATATAGTAGGGACCTAACAGTTCCAGTCCCTTTGTGCTGGGACTGTACAAAAACAACAACAAAATTATCCTTGCACAAAAGAGTGCATAATCCAGGTATAATTTGAAACAGGTGGACACGACATTTTGTTTCATCCATGACATCATTTTCTTTATACCTCTTCTTTCCTATTTTCCTCTTGAGCTGCTATTTTCTACTAATCTCCCTGCTGGGATTCCTATCATTATCATTCTCTACCCTCTCCTCTAATTTTTCTCTTCTACTACTTTCATGGTATATTAATGTGTGTGCTACATGGTACACACTCATTTGTAAGTCTCATCTGAACAAACTGGAAAATTTTAGGAACTACACCCTCTTGGACTGCAGAATTTCCTCACAAATTAAGGGAAATGGACTAGTCTAGTGGCCTAAGCCTAAAATTCTAGAAATTTTAATTTTGCTGCACTCTCAGCTTGCTAAAAATTTGTGTATCTTCATATCTCTGAATACTGCTCTCTACATCAAATCAAAACAGATTTGACTGGAACAAACACCTCTTGAGAATGACAAATATACAGAAGACTGGCAAGGCAGAGCTGGACAGTTCAAAATGCCAATTCACAAACAATGTAGGAATCAAAGAAAAAAAAAAGGACCCCCACACAAATCAATGTACCCATTGTTGGAGGCAACTGAACCTCTCAGTGAAGGTGCAGTTGCTATGCAGAAATATATAGCTGAGGCTCTCTCTTTTTTGTCCATCATTCAGAAATTATCTTTTCCAATGTGTGAGTTAATGCATCTTCAGAGTGGTTTAGCCAAAGACATCCTTGTTGAGATAAGAATGGCATTCATATTAAATTACAGAAAGCAAGTTCTCCAGCATTATTTAGAATGCTATTTGTCCACTGCACAAAAGCAAAGGCCTTAAAACTCATTTCGCTTAAGACTTTGGCTTGGGTGTATTATCCAAGGTGACAGGTCAGTGTTTCAGTAACTAAGTCAACTCAATTACAATTGTAGTTTAATGAAAAAGTCAAGATGATCATAAAAAAACCCAGGTCATCCGGAGAACATCACTAAAAATCTCAAATATCCTGTGCTTAATTGGCAGTAAATTTCTTAATTTGGCCTATCTGAGTAGTGGCAACCTGCTCCAAAACACTCTAATGCAATTCATAGATACAATAGACGGAACTCCATCATAAACAAACAAACATACACACATAACTTAGAGGTTACTACAAACAGGCTGGTGCATAGAACCCAGGCATCTTTCTTTCCTGAAAGGAAAACAGATTTTTTATTCTGGTGGTTTAAACTGACAGAATTATACATGTTTGAGTTAGACAATAGATATTACTGCCCAAATTCACATTTTTTTCATGGAATTTTAGATATTCCATAGCTTTGTTTAGGAACTCTAAAATTCCTTGGACACAAACAAAATTACCTAAATCACAATTTTAACATTGAAATATGAGTCTCAGAACTGGCAGCTCACATAATCCTCATATAAAAACTGATGTGCGATAACAAAGTTAACAGGAAAATGTTTCTGGGCTCTTTGGGACAACAAATATATTGTAGCCACACACTGGTCAGAATGTATTAGTCCACTGGCTTTCAACCTGTGGTCTGTGGACCACAGACTATGCGGGGGTCCACAGACTATGTCTAAGATTTCCAAATGGGTCTGCACCACCATTTGAAACTTTTTAGGGATCCACAAGTGAAAAAATGTTGAAAATCATCATATTAGTAAATTGCTACAGAAATACACCAGACCCTCACTATAGCCCAGGGTTCGGGATCCATGCGCGGGCACCACGTTAACATGGGGGATGCGTTGTCATGGATCCCAATTTAAATATTTAAATTTGGGATCCATTGCCGTGACCGCGCTGTACGTGAACCAGCGCTATAGCGACGGTCCAGTGTATTACTTATATCCTTTTATCAATGTAACACTTTTAAAGAAATATCGTTATGCAAGATATTCCACTTACAAGGCAGCTAACAGAATGTGGCCTGTGTGTGCAGGTGTCCAAAAGAACTGTGCCTTTTCATAATAGGAAGCCCAGCCATATACAAAGTCATAAAATTAAATCTTATTGTTGATAGGCATCCTCATCTTTATGTTTACTGTATCCCACTGTATCCATGATAATCATTATAAGGAAGCAAAGCATCAAGAGAAGGTAACTTGCTCAAGAAAAAAAAAACAGGAAAGAGTCTCATGATTTGTGAGCTAAATTACCTATTTTTCTCCCACTGCTTTTTCCAACACAATGAATTCTTAATTCTTAATAAGCATACACCGCTTTACTAAATAATACAACAAAAGTTGATAATATATTACTAATCCTTATGAATATAATAAAAAATCTGGTTTTACATTTACAAATCTAATTTATAAACCTCAATGGGAAATAAAAGCCTGCTTGAAGGATTGAAGAGATTAACAATATGTAAGAGTATTACAGAACTGGTCTTTCATTTCTGGAACACCAGTTCAAAACTAACCTGCAGCATGACTGAAAGGAGCCTCGTGATTCTGCTTCAGCCATAGAGGCTTCTTACATTAAATCTGGTTAGTGAATAAATAAAGGACCCTGGATTCACATGCTACAACTCCACTAAGGTCATTAAAAACCTCACATTTTTTAACTGTACACGTTTCTAAAATACTGCAGCGTAAACTATGTCTTTAGTTAAGGACAAAACTGTCATTTTATAAGATGACTTACCAAAAAAGACAGATAAAATTAAGCAAAAGTCTGTAGGATCAGGGGTCCTCAAACTTATTCATAGTATAGGTTGCATCTTACTTTAGAGGCTGTTTGATAAACACTTCCCCTCTTAGTTGTGATGTACAGAGCACCTCACCTCCCTGTCAGAATAACACAACATCCCTATGACAATGATGGCAAATGTGTATATAGAAAGGGAACACTGGGAAAGTATTTGATGTATTTTTAGGGTTTATTTAATACAATCTAGCAAATGGAAATAAAGAAGATAACTAACATCATGTGACCACCAATAATAGTTTGCAGATCACTAGAGGCCTTCAACAATTATTTTAGATAACTAAGCAGGTATTAGGCATATTTAAAGGTGACCTTCAATTAAGCTTAAAAAAATTCAGCAATTTATTTTCTATATCTATGGCTTGGTCTACACTACAGCATTAGGTCAACATAAAGCAGCTTCTGTCAGCATAATTACGTTAGTACAACTACAGCCTTACTCCCACTGATGTAAGTGCCTTACAATACCAACATAATAACTCCACCTCCACAAGAGTTGTAGGGCTTATATCATTGTAATTAGGTTGGTGCAGTGTCCATGTGGACATTATGAGTTACTTACATCGGCTGTTGGATGTCATCCTTGTCAATTTTGTAGATCCATGCTACAGCCATGAAACTGACAAGAAAGCTGGGTGAGTGGGGAGCTGTAGCTGGAAGCCAACTGCCCCCCAGCACGCAGCCGAGTTGCACCCACCAGACTCCCCACTCCAAGCCCGGCTGCGCCCGGGTTCCTGGCTCCCCTCCCCAAGCTGGGCAGTCACCAAGACTCTCAGCTCCCCCACTCATAATGTATCACACAGTAAACAGTGAATAAGATATATATAGGTAAAATTATCCATTCACTCATCTTTATCAGCATGCTTTGATACACTTTCAAAGAAGTCAGTCTGTGCTGGTAAGTGCTACAATTAAAAGGGTAGTGGTTCAAGCTTCTTATTTGAGTCACTAAGAATTTCAGCATAGATACCATTTCGTTTTGACATTTTACTGATACTATGTTTTCCAAGAAGCAATTTATCCTTTTAGCTACTCAGCGCAAAAAAAATCAAACAAAAAAACCAAGCAGAAAAAACAATATTAAGGCAATATTATTTTACGGAATTCAAAAATACAATAAAAAAAGTTCAAAATTACAGTTCCCAGAGCAAACATATTTCAGTCTTCTTTTACATACTGTATGTATGTTTATGTAGTTCTGGATCCTATTAGTATGCAGTCTCAATGTGGCCAACTTGCCATTGCTCTAGGAAACAACTTCTAATGCACTATATATGGGTTCACATGTCCAAAATGCTTCAGAATTCTTTATTTAAAAATGTCTTAATAAAAAATAATTTAAAATATAAAAATATGCCAGCTGTCACAAGTAAACCTACAGTGACAAATTGCCATTTTCACACTCAGTTGCATGTGAAAACCAACCTAACTAACTTCTGGTTCAAGTTTCCAAATGAAGAGTTATATGGTCCTAATTATGTCATGTTGATTGAAATTATACCACCATCTATAAAAGGACACTGGTGGAAAAAACAATTTACCTTAAATAGGTACTTTTAGGAAAAACAGTTTAGAACATTTTAAGATGAAAGTAAGATGCACAGTAAAGAAACCTGGGAAAATACTTTGACCGTATCCTTTCAAGCATCAGTAGTAAGACTTGTAAAGTATCTTTTAATCTCAATTTTTTGTCTGAGTCTGTGCACTATGCAACCTTACTCACTAATCCCTTCCCCAAAGTCATTTATTTCCATTTATCTTCCTCTCACCATCCCCACATTCTAAGATACTAAATTTTAAATCTTTATATATATACATATAAATATAATTAATTAATAATTAACTTAATTATATTTATTAACTTACAAGATGAATATGTAACAATTAGAATATCTCACTACCAGTCAAATTCCTGCCTTCCCACACCCACTTCATTACCTTTTGTGATCAACCGTTGATGTGTTATGTCTACTTTAGGGTCTGATTCAAAGCCCGTTAAAGTCAATAGAAAAGTCCCATGTGCTACAGTGGGCCTTGGAGCAGGAGCATAGACCGCAAACCTCCCAGAGCAGAGAATGTTCATTTTTAATTTTCTGTAATAAACTATGAACACAAATGACACTGTGCAAAATAAATAAATAAGACCAAATCATAGATCACAACTAATCTCTTAGCTATAAAGTTGCCTTTGGCTGTTATTACATGATTCGTGACAACTTGCTAGGGTTGAAAATAAAAGTAATATGACTTGAAGCTACACATAAAGCAAATTCTCCTCTGTGCTGTAGTAAGGTTAACAGCAGGTGGAAGTAACAGCACAAGACTTTACAATAGCACTACGGTCCTGATCCAGACTTCAATGGGCTTTGAATCAGGCCTCAAGAAAGCACTCAACAAATAGGCAGGATGCTGTCAGGTGTGTACATTCATCTAAAAAGAACTTATGCAAGTGGATATTGTAAATAAGAGTCTGTCTCTAACCTTTCCGTAGCTGGCTAATATGTATGTTACAATCTGCAACAAGTGCTATGAAGCAGCTTGAATTTTGCCCCTGGTCAGATCATCAGTTAATGCATGCCACAGCATGCCTCCCTAGCTCCTTATGGAGAAATTTGCCCAAACCAACAGGAGAACTTCTACAAAGACACAATTTCTGCATCATTTTGTTCTGGTATCTAGGTAAAGATTTAGCCCTTAGAAACTGTGAGAGTAAAGAGGATATAGAATGAATACACATTGATTTTTTCCCATCACAATCCATTTACACTCAGAGAACAGATTTGTTTCTTTTTGTCACAAAAAAATAAATATCTTTTGCACAAGCAACCAAAACAGCAGAAAAAAATACACAATGGGATTGATACATTGTCGTTTCTATGCACATTAAGTTTGTGTAGTTAAAATATATTTTCTTTCTTTATTTAGCCATTATTTCTTCACTTTTCATTGTTTTAAAATAGAAGCTGCTCTGTACTAATATAAGTACTTAGTAAGGTAACTGCATCTGATTTGCATCTGAGGAATCAGTCTATACTACTGTCCCTCAGGTAGCTAATCAAGTTGTTTAATTCCTCCGTCTATTTCGCAGATTGTCTATTAACTTCAAGCAAGAGTGAATATTTATTAAAGATGGCCTGCAGAACAGACTTGTGAACTTTTTGGGTTTTCAGGTGTACAAAGAAGGCCTGAAAAAAATTAATTACTGCTTGTTTTTTACATTAGAAACTCAGGTCTCATGTAACCAGGAAGACTCTGTAATGATTGATGAACTTGTGAAATGACAACATCCCAAGAGTCAAGAGAGTGAAAGGTAAAATAAGAAGAGAAAGGATTTTTATTCAGACTGTTATGAAATACTTTGGGCAGTTTTTTGTGCTTTTGTCAACAGCTCTTTAACTTGAATATCTAATTAACATTTGGGAACAGAGATCTGTTTTTAAAAGATGCAGCGCACTCACCAAGAATTCCTCCAGCAAAATTGGGAAAGACAAGACAATAATCCGTTTAAGGTAAAATTTACAAATAAAGCCAGCTTTCCAACTCACTTCACTTATTAGAAAAATATTTATATTCTTTACACATCATAAAGACATAAAGAAGGGCACAAGTACATTTAAAAAAATAAGTCCTTTGCAGTGCATCTTTAACTAAAACCATAGTAACTCTACCGCACAGTGAATCCCAAGCATATTGATCTTCAGGACAAATTCTGAGGCCTATCAGTTTTTTTCAGACTCTCAAGAAAGGAGTGGGATAAGAAGGGGGTAAGAAAAACCAGGGACGGTGATTTTGGTTAATACTAAATTACTAAAGAGTTAATGATTTCATCTCCATTCCAGCAAATATTTATGCATATGAGTGACCTTACTGATGTAGGAAGTTATCTATCTGCATACATGTTTGCAGTAGCAGGCCTTTATTTTTTTAAGATTAGTAATTTTTTACTGTAGTATCTAGAGATGGACATATATGAACTGAAATATATAGTCAAATGAGCTACTCTGATAAACCTCAAAAATTCTGCAATTTTAGCTAATAGATTATATCAGCTCAACTATTATTATCCTGAAGGCCTACATATTTGAGACTCATAACCATTCCATCAATATTTTTATCGTCTCTTGTTTTGGGTGAAAGTCAGTCCAATGAAATTACACTTATCTAACTGGTGTTCAGTATCAGAGGGGTAGCCGTGTTAGTCTGGATCTGCAAAAGTGACAGAGTCCTGTGGCACCTTATAGACAAACAGATGTATTAGAGCATAAGCTTTCATGGGTGGATACCCACTTATGCATCCGCTTATGCTCTCATACATGTGTTAGTCTATAAGATGCCACAGGACTCTTTGTCGCTTTTATCTAACTTAATGTGCTTTAAGTCCCCAGTTTAGCAAATCACTTAAGCACATGCCTAACTTTAAGCACTCGTGCTTAAGGTTGTGCTTTTTTGACTCTGGGAGTAAGTGCATAAAATGTGAACAACAGATGTGCCTACATTAATCCTGAATGGGGCATTAAAGTGGTTTAAGGATTCATTATTTCTTACAGCTCATTAAATATAAATCTGCACACAAGTATTTTCTTTCACTAACTGTCTCTAAAGAAAGTTTGGATACAATTAGCTTCTCCATAGGCAAGAGAAATTAAACAAAAACAAAGAAACAAAAAAGACCTAAATTACAGAGAAAATATAAATTGTTTTCAAAACAATGGCATGTCTCCAGATTATTTTATTCTACCCTAATTGAAAGGTTCTCTTTTATAGCACTTTCTTCCTTTCTGATTTCTGGTCTTTGTTCCTGACTTGCAGTTACTAGATTTAGGGCTCCACTGTATAAAGGCCATTAAAACTACCCTAATTTGAGCACTACATCTTTTTAACATTCAAAATGACAGGCTAGTACAGATTATGTTATAATTAGAGAGGAACATATTTCAACACAACATGTATGTAGGTTGTCTTTGGAGTGGTTTCTGAAATTACACACTGTCTCTATGCTATAGATGTAGCACCTTTAAATAATCAATTTAATTCAAAGCAGTCAAGGGGAGGATTCATTTGCTTACCAGTATCCAGCTGTTAGCCTTCAATTCCACAGGGCTCTGTGGTTCATTGCTGTACAGACAACATAAGCACCACATTAGAGTTTTTTGGCTCTCATCTGAAGAAATAAAAGCAAATAAGGATACATTAAAAAAAAAAGTAAAAATATAGATAAAACGTATACACAGCTATCCTCTATCCTTGTTAAAATATCAAACCCAAGGCCCAAATGTCAATCTTAACTTTAAAGGCATCTATTCTATCAGATTCACATCACAATCTTAATATTATTCACATGTAGTTCTTGTGCGTTCATTTCCTTCAATAGTAATTTAAAAAAACATGTAGAAGCACAGAACAAAATGAACTACACAAGTTATATTAAACATATTCAAGCCTATACAGTATTCAGATCATCTTTAAAATCATGCATAGCACAGTGACTTTTAAAATAGTAATTACAGTTAATGTGAAGTAAGTGTTTAAATATCTTTGTATTTTTCTTTAATATCAGTAGCCATAATAACAAGCCATTGTTAGACAAGATTTATTACTATTTTATCATAACTGTACCTACATATATATACACATCAGTAAATGAACTTTATCCCTGCAAATTTCAATTATGGATTTGTAAAAGTCATTCATAACATGAGTGAAAATCTTGCGGCCTCATAGATAAATGGATGTATTAGACACCATATGCTGTGGCAATGTGACAGTTCTGCTGCACAGTGGAGCCAGACCATTTGGTGCATAGAAGACTCCGCAAACACCTAAACATTGCACAATCAAGCTCCATCATAGCTTTCTCTTCAGGACCACAGAAGGGTAGATTGGTGAATGGATCAAAGGAAATGCACAGATGTAGCCAGCAGGTCCATGCACTACACAGTTCTACTAATCCATAAACCATGTATGTGAGAAACCACACGGCATGTCCAGTACTCCACCATATACTATAGAAGAGCCCCTGCCCATGTAAACACAGATGATTAGAAAGCTGGAGGTGGGGATTCTAATTCTAAAGTCTTTTGAGCAAGCCTGTGTGCCTGCACAGCCAGTTTACTCAGGCTTGTGGACTCTCTCCCAAAATTTAGTTCTGAATAGTAGTATAATTATATATTTTTAAAAATGTTTTAAATATGCTCTTTAGCAGAGGCTAAGCTTATATCTCAAATTCCAGCCCAGAGTAAAATTTTATGGTTATACTGTAAACCTACAAAAACTGGGTTCAATAGTAGAGAAGTTCTGATACAACATTAGCTTATTAAGTGCTATTATTCTTAATAATAATATAAAACAGTATTACTCAAAGGGTTTTAGGAATGGTGGGAGAAGAAATTATAGCATTAAAATGATTTCCTACAATGACTTTTGCTGTTCTCAATATACTTGTCATCCAGGATGTAATAAACAGTATCATTTAGAAGTACTTTGTTGGCAAAGCCTGCAGACAAGAAATACAAGCTCCATTAAGGAACTTCTGTATTTTCACCAGGTGATCAAAGATGTTACTATTGATTTAAACCAGTATTCTTCAATAAATGTCCAACAAGCCTGTAGGCCATCACTGACCTCCCACTGACTAACATGTCTGCACAGAAATGGTTATCAAACACACACATTTAACTAACTACAGTTTTGTTATGTGCATTGGGATCTTTTTAATAACCATTTTTATGAGTCTCCATAATTTCCTAGTTTGTTTAAGATCAGTGTAAAAGAGGCATCTTGTGTACCATTCACTAGAAGTTCTAAATGTCCTGTTCTGGTTTGTGCTTTCAATGCTCACTCAATAAAGAATATTAGCATTCAGCTGTTTGCACACTTTGAATTTTAACAATTATATCATCTTCAAAAGCACCATTTCAATTTAAAAAATTCCCAGTATGAAATTATTTAGGAGAGAAATTAAACAAATTATTTCTTTTTCCAACCACCCCTGTTCCAAAAGTATAGGAATGTGAGTCAAACATTTTAAATATTATTAAAAACACCACTGTTATAATACACGTGATTAAAATTATCTCAGAATTGCTACACTGATAATGCAAAACCAAAAATATTTAAGTAATAAGCAGTAAAGATTCTTTATACACACAAAATAACACATATCCATACATCCTACAAAAAACAGAATATAGTTCAACTATTTTCAAATCTGTCTCTGTCTTATCCCCGCTTATGTGCATTTACATTATGCCACACAGAAGTTCTTAATAAAAAATATCGAATTACATAATTCACACAATCAAAACTGTATTTACAGAGAGGGAGAAGGAAAAGCAGAAGTGATAGGGACCAAAGATTACATTGTATTATAACCGTTTAATCAGAGATTCAGAGACTATAAAGAACAGTTACCCTACAGCAGGAGTCTCAAACACGCGGCCTGCGGGCCACATGCGGCCCACAAAGCCCTTTCCTGCGGCTCACGATGCTCTCCCCGCCCCCCCCCCAGGCCCCCCGCGGCCCCCCGCCAAGCTCCCCACAGTCCCTCGCCAAGCTCCCCGAGGTCCCCCCGCCCCTCCGCCAAGCTCCCTGCACCCCATGCCTCCTCCCTGCCTACCTCCAGGCGCTTAGCACTTTCCAGGAGGGAGAGGGGGAAAGAGCGGGGAGCTGCACCCTCAGGGGAGGAGGCGGGGCAGGGGTGGGACCTCATTGCAGGGGTGGGGTGGGGGCGGGGCTGGGGGCAGGGAGGGAGGCGTGTCAGTGATGCAGCCCTCGGGCTAATGAACTAGTCCTCATGCAGCCCTCGTGGTCATTTGAGTTTGAGGCCCCTGCTCTACAGTTACTGTAGTTTTCAAGACGTTATAATCATCATGGATCAACTGTAGCTGGACATGGCGTCTCATGCATATGAGACTGAACTTTCTTGAATAGTAGTGTCCATTGGGGCCAGGCATATGCTCTGTGCCTCCTTGTGCTCCAATCTGAGGACATGAAGCAGGGGAATGTCTGCAACCCTCCCTCAGTTCCCTTGCAATTCAAAACCTGTGTTGCTGAAGACTCCAAAAGCAGGAACAGAGAACACACTGGAATTCACACTGACTACATCATCTCAAATAGCCGGTTACTATAAGGTAGGTAACTATTCTTTCTTTGAGTATGTGTCAGTGTGGATCCCACTCTAAGTCACTGGCAAGTAGTGTCCCCTGTGATCAGCAGGAATGAAGATTTTCAGCAGTGTCAGTCAAACAATGATTGTGGCACTGTTCTCCTGAATCTGGCATCCAACCTGGCTACCATATCAAAGTCATAATGTTTAACAAAAGTGAGCAGATTGCTTCTCATGACTTTCTTGCAGAGCTCAGAGATTGGCGCATTCTGAAGCAGGGAGATGATGATGTCTGTACCCTATCAGCAGGAGAGGCTCACCAGCCAGCTGACAGCCAGTGGAAATACACAGTGTGACCCACTGTGAAAGTCTCTCAAACAAGATGGCTTGACCTTCTGACAAGCTGATATGCCTACAGAGAGGCAGTGGGAGAGAGCTTGAATGGCTTTGTCCTGTCGAGGTAGTAAAGCAAGGTCCTGGAATCATCCAGATACGAGGCATCTTTTTTCTCAGCAAAGAGTGATACTTCAGGAAGAAGAGTGGTAAAGTGACAGATGATTCAGGTGGAATTCTTATACCACTTTGGGGATGAACTTAAGAAAAGGTTTCATTCACCAACCTGTTTCTCTGAAAGGCTGTGTACGGTGGTCCTGTTACAATTGTCAAGACTGATTTCACACTCTAGTATTTCACGTGCAGAAGGTGGGAGCCCACAAGGATTCTAAAAATTAATACTGGCCACTCCAGGCTTGAATAAAACTTCCAAGGTTACAGCTTTTCTCTGACCATGGATGGGTAAATGCTGCCACCACCCAAGTGCAAAAACTCCTGTGAGAACCTAGGAAGACACACTTCCTTCCTATGAGGTTCCCTCAAGTCCTCTGGGGAAGAGCTGAGAAAGAAAACAAAGGAAATCGGCTGTTGCCACCAGCTAATTAAACAACATGTGCACAAGCCTCTTAAGACAAAAAACTCCAATCCTGTTCTTAAAAAGGGTAAACTTTATTTAAAAAAAAAGAAAAAAATCTAAAAACTCAGGCTATTGCTAGATTTAAAAAGAGCAAATACACAAATTAAGAAGCAAGAATAGCTTTCTTGAGATCCAGCTTAAACGTTACAAGCAAAACGAAAGCACCTGTGGTTAGCACAGACGAGTACACAAGTCATAAAGAAATAAAAGAGATAAACCTAATCTCATTTTTGTAGACATTTCCTGATTTACTTACATATCTGGGGATTCCAAATGAGTAGTTTCTAGGTATGATCCGATGATTTTTCATACCTGGTCCAAGCTTTTACAGCATAGTTCCAGCCCTGTCTTTGCTCTCCAGGAGAACAACAAAGGGGAAGTTTTTTCCTAATTTTAAAAAGTTCTAGTCTTCCCCATTGGCAGTTCTGGTCAGGAGCCTACTTCCTTCCTTTTACCTATGGACTTTTTAACCCTTTACAGGTAAAGCAAGTAGAAAACAGCTACTAAGAGGAATTTTATAGCAAACTAGCTGGGTGAATGTCCATAAAAGGAAGTTACCCTCCCATTTATTTATCATGAGTGATAACAGCTAATAGAGACTCTATAATTGATAATGTATATGTATAGTTGGGATTATGTTTTCCCATGTGCATTATTTTGCATTTATCAAAATTAAATTTTATCTATTTTGTTGCCCAGTCACCCAGTTTTGTGAGATCCCTTTGTAACTCTTCACAGTCTGCTTTGGACTTCACTACCTTTAGTAGTTTTATATTATCTATAAATTTTGCCATCTCATTGTTTACCCCTTTTTCCAGATCATTTATGAATCTGTTGAACAGTACTGGTCCCAGTACAGACCACTGAGGGATACCATTATTAACCTTTCTCCATTCTTAAAACAGACCATTTATTCCTTTGTTTCTCATCTTTTATCCAGTTACCAATCCATGAAAGAACCTTCCCTCTTATCTCCTGACAGCTTACTTTGCTTAACAGCTTTTGGCGAGGGACCTTATCATAGGCTTTCTGAAAATCTAATTATCCTATATCTATTGGATCTCCCTTGTCCACATGCTTGTTGACCCCCTCAAACAATTCTAGTAGATTGGTGAGGCATGATTTCATTTTACAAAAAACATGTTGACTTTTCACACAACAAATCATGTTCATCTACGGGTCTGATAATTCTGTTCTTTATTATAGTTTCAACCAATTTGCCTGGTACTGACATTAGGCTTACCAGCCTCTAATTGCCTAGATCGCCTCTGGAGCCTTTTTAAAAAGTTGGTGTCACATTAGCTCTCCTCCAATCATGTGGTACAGAAGCCAATATAAATGATAGGTTACATACCAGTTAGTAGTTCTGCAATTTCATATTTGAGTTCCTTCAGAACTCTTGGGTGAATACCACTTGGTACTGGTGACTTATTACTGTTAATCAATTTGTTCCAAAACCTCCTCTAAGGACACCTCAATCTGGGACAGTTCCTGAGATTTGCCACCTTAAAAGAAAGGCTCAAGTTTGGGAATCTCCCTCATACCTTCAGCCATGGAGACTGATGCAAAGAATTCATTTAGTTTCTCTGCAATGGCCCTATGGTCCTTTAGTGCTCTTTTAGCATCTCAATCATCCAGTGGCCCCACTGGTTGTTTAGCAGGCTTCCTGTTTCTGATGTAATAAATTGTTTGCTATTACTTTTTGAGTCTTTGGATAACTATTCCTCAAATTCTTCTTTGGCCTTCCTAATTATATTTCTACATTTCAGCTGCCAGAGTTTATGCTCCTCTCTATTTTTCTCAATAGGATTTAACTTCCACTTTTTAAAGGATGCCTTTTTGCCTCTTGCTGCTTTCTTTTACTTTGTTGTTTAGCCATGGTGGCATTTTTTTGGTCCTCTATGTTTTTTAATTTGGGATATCCATTTAAACTGAGCTCCTCATTACGGTGATTTCAAAAAGTTTTCATGCAGCTTGAAAGGATTTTACTTTTGGCAATTGTACCTTTTAATTTCTGTTTAACTAACTTCTTCATGTTTATGTAATTCCCTTTTCTGAAATTAAATGCTATCGTGGTAGGCTGCTTTGGTGTTTCCCCCCATACAAGGATGTTACATTTTATTATGTTATGGTCACTATTACCAAGTGCTTCAGCTATATTCACCTCTTGGACCAGATCTTGTGCTCCATTTAGGACTAAATCAAGAACTGCCTCTCCTCTTGTGGGTTACGGGACTAGCTGCCCCAACAAGCAGTCATTTAAGGTGTCAAGAAACTTTCTCTCTGCATCCTGTCCTGAGGTGACATGAACCCAGTCAATATGAGGATAGCTGAAATCCCCCATTATTAAGGCTATGATTTAGTCACGGGTATTTTTAGTAAAAGTCACAGACAGGTCACCGGCAATAAACAAAAATTCATGGCCCGTGACCTGCCTATGACTTATACTATAAATACCCATGACTAAATCTTGGGGAGGGGAGGGGAGGGGAGGGGAGGGGGCGCTGCTGGAGCGGGGTGCTGCTGGAGCGGGGCCCAGCGGCGCAAGCTGCTAGGAGCCACTGAGCAGTATCTGCTCCGGCCGTCCAGAGACCATTACCCATATTTTATCATCTTCTCCTTACTAGGATATAGAGAATCTCCATTAATAGATCCTCCCCTAATGATGTCTCTGTCCAAACCATGTTTTCCTCCATACCAGTCAGCTTTCAATTCAGCCTTCTGAAGAGGGGAGGTACAGTACCAACAACATAGAGATTCTTTTACTAAGAAGAGATTTTGCATTTTCCCCAAACAAGTGTCTGGGAATAGTGGAAGAAGTCTGAGAGATAGGCTTTCAGGAAACCTACGAAGAATTTTTAAATAACTGCTGCAAGGAAAGGTGAGAGCCTCCTGATAAAATTTTCTATCCAGGAAGGATTCATTCAAGCACTTTGGGGAAGGTTCTGCGAAAAAAGAGGGAGGTGATCACTGAGACCCCTTACCTTGCAGATGTTTTGAAGCACCTCCTATTTATTCAAGGGAAGAGGGAGTGGATGGATTTTAGAACAGAGATGAGATTATGAAACAATTACTATAGTTTCTGATCAATAACATAATTCAAAACAAACTATCTGCATTATCATGTTTTTATGAACTATCAAAGTATGTGCCCAGAAATTTAAAAAATACAATTTGAAAGGAAAATTCTAGAAACTCTTGCAGAAAGCTAGTTTCAAATTCTTACCATATCCTATAACAAAGGGATTCCAACAAAGTCTTCCTAGTAATTGACCAATTAAAGGGAACCTCTGAATTGCAGTAGTGGAATTCTGTAAACAAAAACATAATGTACTGAACACCAAAAATACTTGATTATCATTAATTACCTAGATAAGTGTAAATTACATTATTAATTGTTTTGCTAATTAGAAGTCCTTCAGAAGGAGCAGAATTCCTTCAGATATTTAATAAAAGCAAAGCTTTCTGGCCACAGCTGTAATTTAATACTTCATCCAGGTCAGCTAAACCTCAGCTATATTTCCCTTAGGATAATGTTTAATTATGTTGGAAAATTAACTTCATTTTCCTTATGTGGAGTAGTCAGGAAAGGTTATAATATTTGTAAATAACACAAATTTCCTGGTAGTAAAATACAATTAAAGTTGTCTGTTGATCCCTACAGTTTTCTTACATTATACCATTGAGTTTGTGAAGAAACTAATAGAAGCTATGACATAAAGATAAGAATCTATATATTACTACTCCTGCTTATTGCATGGCAAATGACACCATAACGAGTCAGTCACAACATAACATTTAACAGACACTCAACCTACCAAAAAAAATCCAAGGAACATTTAACCAAATAGAAAGCAGCTTCACTATAAAAAGTAGTAGATAGTGGGGTTTATTATAGTCCTTTATGCAATCAGCCTTATTTTTCAGTATTTGTAGCTTTGCTGTCTAATAAATGAAGGCTTTAAAAATGGTAGTGTGCTGAGATAATGTGCAAGTAGCAGAAACAAAACCATCTCCTGCTGCTGCAATAAATTCCTCAGATTTGTCTCAGATTGGGCTGGTCCTAGACTTTCTGGGGCCATATATAGAAGGTCCATTTTAGGCCAAACCTCAGAAAGTACTCACCAAAGTAGCAACATTAAGAAACCAGATTTAGTTTTATTCTCATGTAAAAATATATCTATTATTAAAATACACATATGCACAAAACATTCTCAACATTCAAAAAACATTTTGAAAATTGCACTTTAACTTCAGAAAAAAATTAATACCTTTCTGTTAATTTTTTCATGAGGTGAGGAGCATTTTAACCTCACAACTTGTTACTGTATTACTGAAAACTGCTACTATGAATCAATGCACACAAAAGTTACCAAAAAAAACCAAAAACCCCACCAAAAGTTTACCTGACTTAAAAAAAAGAAAAGAAAAATTAAATACAATACTCAAATCACTAACCAGAATAGTTAGTAACATTTGCCAGTGATCTGACCATAGTGCTGGAAATCACTATATATGCCACATTACTGGGTTTAGCATGTCAACAGACTCTTTAGGATTTAAGGGATCAGTTACAATTTTGCATGTAAAGGCCTTTAAATAATCCAATTTATGACCTGACAACAAGAATCAAATTTGTGTTTATTTTAAAGAGTTTTTAAAAGAGTGGCTAGGAAATCTCATGTGACAACATAACCAATCAAGAAGAAAAAGTTCCTTTCACAATAAATCAGGGACACAGGAAACACATTCCTGTTTGCATTACCTGTGGCTGTTTCCCCAATTTGCCTCTCTGATCTAGCAATACATTAGGTCAATACCACAAACCTCTCTGCTACCATTCACTTTTTGGTTTTGTCAAAATGTGGGGTTCAGATTGTTTGAGGCAGTCTTCAAAACAGTTCATTCTTCCTGTTAAATTACTTACCATATGTTTCAAGGATTCATAAATCTGCTGTAGAAACTCCTGTAATTTAGGCAAGTGAAGGCAAACATCTTGCTGGGATTCCAAAGTGGTGGTTTGACCCCACTCAACAGCCTTATCCAGCCAATACTGAAAGCTCAGTTTAGGGACAGCCGTATCTTGGGCCATCCTCTCCCCCTAAAAAAGATTAGAACTATAATCAGACAGATCTAAACATACAATGGGAAAAAAGTTTGCTAACATCTCCTCTGTGAAGTGGGAGGAAATTAAGAGAATCTTTTTTTCAGTCTGTAGATGCTCCAAAAAGCAGTAAGGTGGTTTCTACAGTTATAAGAGGGTAAAATAATGACTCCTTTATACCAAAGTAGCAGTGATGGAATAGTAATCAGTACTTTAAAATATATCACCCAGCTGGGGCTCAGATTTTCACTATCTGAATTTGTCATCACCAATATTTCATTATAAGAATAGTAAAAGAACGTGTGGGGAGTATGTGTACACAAATGCATCTGTGCTTTGTGCAATGAATTGTTTGTTAAACTTCACTATCCATCACATCTAGTATCTTATTTTTACAAGAAGATATAACATATATTCTCACAAAAAAACCTTATTTAGAATTTATTTCATACAATGAGAAATCTAAAGTATATCCACTTTTCAAATTAGTATGAAAGTTTAAAAATAGCTTTTTATCAAAAGTGAGGAAATGTTTTAAAAGTTTACATCCTTTAGCTTTCCAGATAAGAAAAGTTATTTCCTTAAAAGTTGTCTAATGAATTTAATCCTCTACTTTCTGTCTTTTCCCCCTTTATTTCTTATTACATACAATTTTATTTATAAATCTGTTTTAATTAAAACTGTATGACACACTATGTACTTTGAATGCTATATTTCACCCAGAAGCAGCATGTCTAGGGCCAGAGCAGTATGGCAAACTCAAAGCATTCAAAATCATGAACTAAAACCAAAATAAAATACTTCAAAAATTAAATTGGCTTTAAAATCATAATTTTGAATCACATTTTTTACTTGCTTTCTGATTTTTTTTTTTTATCTTTTGAGGAAGCCATCTGACCCTGAGATGATCACAGAATTCAACACCTACCCTCTCTATTCACTGCTCAGATGACACTCATCTCACCCTCGCCTAACCCTTGTGGGGAGTTGTGGGGAGTCGCTGTCTTACCCATCGCTAACCCTCTCCCAGGATAGGCAGCTGTCTTACTCATGTACTCCCTACCTGCTCCTCCAGATGTCTGTCTCCCATCTACCCCTTTTTACTTCCCCCTCATATTCTCATCAGTCTGCTTCCTATCACGTTCTCCCCCCTCTGCTACCTCCCTCTTAGTCTGTCCCTGTGCCTTCCAACATTCCTTCAGTTCTTTAGTTACCTAGCTCACTCCTTTTTTGTGTTCTCTTCCCCCAAAACCACCAGTGCCATTCAATACACCTCCACATTCTCCTGCCTCCATTTGGCCCTCATAGAGCAGTCTGGCTACAGCCCCACTGGAAACAATAGGAGAGATCATCCATTTTGCTGGTGGAAGCCTCACTTTTATCTACAAAGGTTAAGGAGATATGATGGACATTTTCTGAGAGCAGTCTGTGGTTTAGTTCCATTGACAGTGAGTAATGGGAGATGGTGAACATACTAGATAAGGGCAAAACTTCAAAAGTAGGTAGGCAGAAATGAGAAATTCAAGAGAACCTTTAAAAAATATTAGGAGACACTGCAAGAATAAAAAATATTTGAAACACTGAAAGAATATAAAAAGCTCCCCTATCTAAAATTCTGCCAAATGCCTTAATCCTCCATCCCAATAAAAAAGAGCTTAGAAATCCACAAGGAAAAGATTTCAAGAAATTCTTGTTCATCATGTTTTTCATTTGAAAATAATATTCTCTAGTTAAAATGAAAACCTTAAACAAAGATCTCAGGGAATCTAGTGCTCATGAAAAAGTCTAGTGGAGAATGAGTTCCTCCATTTTGCCATAAGATACATAACAACAGTATGGACAGTGGTACAGCAAACTTTTCATAATGTGGAAAGTTGCCCTGAAGGGAAGACTCTAAGGCTGAAAGTATTCGGTGCCCGTGTCCATCCTGAGTCATTGTCCTTTCTGTCAAGCCTGCTAAAGGCGGCTGTCAATTAGTGCCAAAAGTGGTGGTAGTTTCATGATATGGACCCTTGTTCACTAGGAGCTGAACTCAAACAACAACAGAAGCTTTTGGAGTCAGTGGATACTGACCCCTAGTGTGTGACAGGGTACAATCTTTTGTAACCCTGACCTATACTATGACACGTGGACCAACACAAAGTTCACTCCTGTGCAGTACACCTACAAGTCACAACTGCCTCACACAGACCACCATGATCTCTTCTCACATAGTCTAAATAACAGCCATGAGATGCTTACTAATTCGGCACAATACTAACCTAAGACAGATTAAAACTGGTGGTGAATATTTTTTTGAACAGTAATAAACAAACAGATAAATAAACAATGAACCACAATATTGATTAGACTATTACAGGACTTTGGATTCTATCCAATAAGAAAACATTTTATTAAGTAAGGTAGACCAGTTGGATGGCTAGTGTTCAAGAGCATGTTTGTTTTTAAAAAGTGATAAAAGGAAATGTAAACAAAGCCCACATTTTTTTTCATTGGTTTCTACATTTTTTGTTGTTGCTATCAGTTGAACACTTAGAATATCAGGGTTGGAAGGGACCTCAGGAGGCCATCTAGTCCAACCCGCTGCTCAAAACAGGACCAACCCCCAATTAAAGTATCTCACAGATTTTTGCCCCGGACCCCTAAATGGCCTCCTCAAGGATTGAACTCACAACCCTAGGTTTAAGAGGCCAATGCTCAAACCACTAAGCCATCTCGCCTATTAAACCACCAATAGCCTGTCTCATTAGCCAATAAGTGTTAGAAAATAGGTAATGAGCTTTCATAATGCCTCTCTGGTAATAAGCACTATAACAATTAGTTACATCTGGATGTATGATTTTCAGAGCTGAAATTAAGCCTATTCATAATATTTCAATGGGTTAAATTCATCCCGGTGAAGGCGGCCTCCACATTGCTTAAAATGAAACTTGCTACCAGAGTGGCTATTCAGGAGAATCCTCCGCACTGCCTGAATATTGCTAAAAGGGTCTTTGTGTCAATAGCATATAGGCTTACACAGAGAGTTGATGAAGGAAGAAATGCAGGACTCAAATCCAATACATAGTTTGGACTGGAAACCACAGGAAAGTGGCTGGGGTTCTTTAGCAAACTTCTACCCTAGTCCCAGAACAGAGAGTGAATTTTCTCTTCCCTTCTCATATACTCTTCACGAAATCTGAATACAATGTATTGTTGGCCTACGAAAAGCCCCTGCAGTAAATTGCTGTGCAGTTCATAGTCAGATGACCTATATAAGAGGGGTGTACTTACTGTAGTCATTGAAGGCATGGGCACCTGGACATCATTTTTAGCAAAGCACCTAAACAAACCCTTAAATCCATTCCTGTTCAAAAAGATGCTTAAACTTCAAGCATGTATTTACATTTTTTGCTGAATCACGGTCTTCACTCTTCCAGATTGTTACCAAAGAATATGTGTGAGCTGCAAATTCTCATTTGCACCTATTCTGTCCTGGGCATCACGCTGTCTAGGATATACCTCAATGTTTGCTTTCTTCAGAGGCCTAAAACTTTCCCAGTCAAACAGCAACATTTTTATGTATCTTTTAAACTATGGAATCTAGCCCTGCAAAGGGCACTTTTCCTGAATTATCCTGAGCTTTTCCTCAATTTAGTCATCATGAGGAGATATACTGTAGAACTGAAAAAATTACAAATGCAAAAATACAAAGTATACACATAGAATACTGACCTGATATATCACTTTAAACTCAAAGTCTTCCATGGGGTACCCAAAATGATTAACAAAAATACCTTGAGTAATCACTGGTCTTCTAATTATAAATAAATAAAATAAAAAATAACCAAATATAATGACTGTCAAAATGAAAAAGATTGCTAACAAAATTACAGAATGGAAACTCATCTCGGGTAATTTGGTCTATCCCCGCAGAACAGGTTTGTTCCTCAGTTTATTTTCTGAGCCAATGGAATTTCTTCAATTTAAAGATTTGCTGTTATAGGCCAGCACCACATGTCTGCTCTGACTGCCACACTTGAAACCTGATCCTGTCTTTCTATTACATTTGATGCAGATCCAGAATTTAGAAAGCCAAGAAGTTCTCATTTAGTATGATTCACCTCAAGTTACTCCCTCTGCCTTCTGGAAGGGAAAATAAATCCTTGCTCCTCCTGCCTCAGAACCTCCCAGTTGAACTCCCGTTGTTCTTCACTTTCAGGCAGCGAGGAGCCCTGCGGAGCTTAGGCATGGGGTATTTGTTACATCCTTCAGAGACTGCAGGCAGCATTTCTAACAAGGAATGGATTAGCTTTATTCTGTTGAGTGAGTTATCTGGATTAGTGTCTGAAATGTAACATATTTAGTCAGTAACTTTTGTTACCAGACTCTCAGACACAGCTCCACACGTATACCAGAATGTTCCACTTTAAGTGCTAAAAGACTTACTGCTAGAATACAGTTGTCACATACCATATCAAAAACATACAGGTACAGACTACAATATGAAAGTCTGAATCCATGACTGGAAAAGTACATGAACACAAAATTAAGTTGTCCTAGGAACTGAAGAATATCAAGATCTCAAAGAAGATATCAAACTAGTTTTCTTAAAACTGGAATGAATTCTGTTTGCTGTAATCATCTTTTTTGTACAAGCCTAAACAAAAAAAACCTTAAAACATACTGTATAAAGATTATTCCCCTGCAGTGGGTATAGATCCATATCCTTGGGAAGCATATACATTGACATGGAACCACCTGAGTAACAGGGACCGTTGAGCCTACAAATGCCTCCCAGCAGTTCCAAATGACTGAAATGCAGACTCTGTACTACTGAAGGATGACATAAACCGTTTACTTGATCTAACAGCTAAAATAGGTGTGCAGCATCTAACTAGGGTTTCTATCATAGTTATTTCTATAAAAGTACTTTTATAACCCCCACTATCTTCAGATCTGTCTTTCACCAGCTGCTGATAAAGTGGTCACTACTCAGCAAAACATTACTGAAAATGAGCCAAGGTATCATACAGCAGCAAATTCAAATTGTGATATTTTGAAGAGCAGTTTCCTTTAAAAAGTTGACGCTTTTTTTATATATGAATAGGAGAATCTCAGATACTATTTAAATACAACATTGTTTCATATTGTAGCATTAGGGGTTTACAAATAAATTAGGTGAAACTACATTGTCTACAGCCCAACAAAAACTTTAATGTAACTTCTCCTACAGTGGTGACAGGTAGCTCTACACTCCAAAAGAACATTTATTCACTTTCCTTTACCCCAGCCTTTCTCAAACAACACCCGCTTATTGGGGGAAGGAAAGCCAATTATATTATTTATATTACAGTGGTGTCCAGAGACCTCAAATAAGATCAAGTTCTCATTGTGTTAGCTGAACATATAAAGACAGCCCCTGTTCCAAAGAACAGAATATCTTCAAAAGCTGGAAAATAGTAATTTTGATCTATGTTTTGTTACCACTCTGATGAGTATTAAAGGACTGCTGAGCACCACAATATGAGGTTTCATATTATAAAGTCATTTTATAATTGCACAATGTCACATTATTGGCCCCTTGTACCATAGTCCATCTGAGGATGATTTAACAGCCATAATAATCACATTAATTTAAAACAGAGAGAAACTATCTGACCCTGAAAATCACAAAGAGACAGCACATTTGAATAAGAAGATCAGGCCACAAACTTAATGTCTTACAGATGACAAATGATGTTTACCTAACACCAGAATAAAAAAATGATTAGCACAAAATACACATTGTCTACTCATTGTATTGTTTCTCAAATATCCCATATCACCTTCCTTGCTTTATATTGTTCCTGAAAATAGATTTTTCCTCTCATTATGACAATTTTTTTCTCAGATTTCTAGAGTAGGATAATATATCATTAGTTAAGAATAATATTTCAGGCATTCTTAATTCCACTGGTTAAACTATTTATTATTCGTATTATGGTAGAACTTTTAGAATTATAGATTTGAAGGCGAGAAAGGATCACTGTGATCATCTAGACTTCTGTATAACATAGGTCATAAAACTTCCACATAATAATTCCTAGAGCAATCTTGATTTAAAAATTGGCAGTGACAGAGAATTCACCAAGACCCATTGTAAATTGTTCCAATGGTTAATTACCCTCACCGTTAAAAATGTATGCCTTTATCCAATCTGAATTTGTAAAGCTCCAACTTCCAGCCATTGGATCATGTAATACTTTCTTTTCCAGACTGAAGAACACATTATCAAATATTGCTCCCCATGTAGGTATTTATACACTGTAATAAGGTTACCCCTTAACTTTCCCTTTGTTAGCTAAGCAGATTGAGCTCTTTGACTGTATCCTTTACTCATTTTCATGGCTCTTCTCTGAACCTTCTCCAATTTTTCAACATTCCTCGTGAATTGTGGACACCAGAACTGGACACTGTTGGTATTCCATCAGCAGTTGCATCAATGTCAAATACAGAGGTAAAATAATTCTCTATTCTTCCTTGAGATTCCCCGGTTTATGTATGTGAGGATTGCATTAGCCCTTTTGATCATACATTGCTTTAGGAGCACATGTTCAGCTAATTATCAGTCATGACTCCCAAATCTTTTTCAGAGTCACTTCTTCCCAGGGTCCCTCAACCTGCAAGTATACCTGAATTCTTTGTTCCTACATTCACCCATGTTAAAACAGGTATTGTTTGTTTGCACTCAACTTACCAAGCAATTCAGAGTACTCTATATCAGTGACTAATCGTCTTCATTAGTTACCACTACCCCACTTTTTGTGTCATCTACAAACGTTATCAGTGCTGATTTTATGTTTCCTTCCAGGTCATTGACAAAAACGTTTAACACCATAGGACCAAGAACCAACCACAGCAGAACTCCTTCCTGGAGGCTCACACCCATTCGATAATGATTCCCCGTTTAAAACTACATTTTGAGATCCATTAGCCATTTTTTAATCCATTTAATATGTGCCATATTAATTTTACATCATTCTAGTTTTTTAATCAAAACTGTATGTGGTACCAAGTCAAACACCTTCTCAAAGTCTATTATATCATCACTATTAATTTATCAACTAAACTTGTAATCTCATCAAAGAGAGAGTTTGACAGGCTCTATTTTCCTATAAACCCATGCTGATTGGCATTAATTTTATTATCCTCCTTTAATTCTTTATTGAGTCCTTTATCAGTCACTCCATTATTTTGCTTAGGATTGATGTCAGACTGACATGCCTCACCTATCCAGGTCATCCTGTTTACCCTTTCCAAATATGGCACAAGAAGAACTTACCTTGTGCAGTAACAATGGTTCTTCAAGATGTGTGTCCCTGAGGTTGCTCCACTCTAGGTGTCTCCCTGCGCTGGAGATCGAAGATTTTTCACAGCAGTACTCGGTCGGGAGAAGGGTGTATGCAAAAGCTAACTCATGCAGCTGTTGGCACCTCTTGTAGCGCACACACTCTGACCGTCCCTTCCATTCCTTCTCTACCGCAGAGCTCAGCTGTGTGAACTCTGAAGTAGAGGGGAGGTGCGTGGGTAGTAGAGCATCCACAGGGGGACACATCTCCAAGAACCATCGTTACTGCACAAAGTGAGTAACTTCTTCTTCAAGTGGTGTCCCTGTGGGTGCTCCATTCTAGGTGCTTGTAGAGCAGTGCCCCACCAGTGGTGGCAGGGCTTTGAAGTTATTTACAAGTGTTTGATGAGAGCACCATGAGGCCACAATAGAATCTGAGATGGGGCCTTGGGTGATAGCAGAACACTTTGCAAAAGTCTGCTCTGATGTCCAGGTTGCAGCTCTACAAATGTATAATAAGGGGACACTGTTCAAAAATGTGATTGATGTCACCATGGCTCGTGTTGAGTAGGATCTGATGCCCCTGGGGGTTCTTTGTTATGTATGTGGTAGCAAGTTTGGATACAAAAGGAGACTTATTTGGAGAATCTCTGGGTCGATACTGTAGAGCCTTTGGAGGGCTGTGTTATAGAGACGAATAGTCTTGGTGACTTGCGAAAGGGTTTAGTCGGTCCAAGAAAAGGCTACTGCCCGTCTGACATCTAGCATGTGTAACATTGCTTCTTGAGAATCCTCATGGGATAGAAGGCAGGTAAGTGTATGGTTTGGTTAAAATGAAAATGTGTAGCCCCTTTGGGCAAGAATTTTGGCTGAGGGGGTAACATGATTTTGTCTTCGGTAAATATCGTATACGGTGGTTCAGCCATTAACACCCCTATTTCACTGACACGTCTTGTGGACGTGATTGCCACCAGGAACATGACCTTCACTGACATATGTAAGAGAGAGCAGACTACTAGGTTCAAAGGGTGGTCTCGTGAGACATCTGAGCACGTGACTGAGATCCCATGGTGGTGTAGGTTGACGTACTTCTGGATACATGTTCTGTATAGCTGTGAGAAAGAGCCATGTAATCAGATGAGCAAATATTGAAGCCCCTTCTATCTGCTTGTGGAGGGCCTTGATGGCAGCCCGGTTTACTTTGATAGAACTTATGGCCAACCCTGTTTCTTTCAGTTCTAGTAGGTAGTCTAGGATGATAGATAGAAGTACCTTTGTCATGCCCAGCAGTTTTTGCTGGCACCAAAGGCAGAATCTTCTCCACTTGTGGTGGTAAGTATTCCTAGTGGTGAGGTGATGGCTATTTATTAATACCTGCTTTACTTTCTCTGAGCAGTTCAGTTCTCCATGTTGGAACCACACAGAAGTCATGCTTTGAGATGGAGCTTCGCTGGGTTTGGATGGAGTGCTAGGCCCTTGCTCTGGGACAGGAGGTCCATCCGTAAAGGAAGCGATTGTGGGGCACAGACTGCTAGGCGTGACAGGTAGGGAAACCAAGTCTGTTTGGGCCATGTGGGGGCAATGAGAATTACGTATGCTCTGTTGGGTCATATCTTGAGGATGACCCATTGGATCAGTGGTATCAGCAGGAAGGCAACATGAGTGACAAGTTCCACCGGATGAGGAGTGCATCCCCTAATGATCCCAGTGCCTGCCCTGCCCTGGAGTAAGAGTGATTTGTGATGTGTTGCTGAGGTTAACAGGTCGATTACTGGGTGACCCCATTTTCAAAATATCGTGCTGAGATAGGGTGGCAATTGGCTGGGCTTTGTTCCCCCCGAAGATCAGAAACACTAGAGAATGCTTGTATTATGAGGGGGAAAGAGACAGAAGAAATAGAGAAGTTAAAGAGAAGAATGAGTGGGGGGATTGAGAGTGGGCAAAAGGGAGAACAGGAGATGAGATGAGGTCATTGGGACAAGTGGTGGAATTAGAGGAGGAAAGCAAACAAGAAACTTCTGCATCAGTGATGGATGCAAGATTTGTAGGAGGAAAGGAGAAGGCAAGCTGAGAGGAGGGAGAAGGTTACATCGTATTTTGTAAATTTTCTCTTGGAAGAAATCAGTGAGAGAAAAGTGGAGGCAGGAGGAGCAGAGGGTTTGAGGATAGGGTCAAAGGTAGCAAAAAAGCATAAGGGATTGTGGGTGTGAGACACAGTTAGCTAGGAAGATTGCAGAACTGAAATAGTGAACAAATATGTAATGGAGAAGTCAGTCTGATGACAGAACTTCCATCGAAATCACTCCACAGTGAGAGCTGGAGCAAAGGAAGCAGATGTTGGGGATAAGCCAGGGCTGGGGATCGGCAGGGTGGATTTTGAAATGGGAGGGGTAAAAGGGTAAAAGATTGAAAGGTGGAAGAGAGTGATGGCTGGAGAGAGTCAACAATCACATCAATGGAAGAAAGAAGAGTAACAAAGCAATAGCATGGAATATAAAATTCTTCAGAGAAATAGTTTTAGAAAAAATCGAGTTTAAGGAAAGATAGCTGAGTAATTTTAGTAAACCTTAAAAAATGAGAATTAAGTTTAAGTGGTATGATGGGGTTTACGTAAGCAATTCATTAGAGACAAAAAGCAGGAGTCTCTGAAAGAAAATCTGTATATGGAAACAGACCACAAGTATATACAAGGGAAATGAAGTCTGGAGTTAAGCAAAAGAATAGGAAAAATGGACCCATGTTTATCTGAAAATTTTCTTTCTTCAAGTAATAAGTTACAATGTCAGCCTGCTTGCAGCACAGAGACAGAATTAGACCTGTAAGTCATTGGCAGGAGGGGAATGCCCTAGCTCCTGAATTCTCTCCAGTTGAGATAACTTCCACAGCCAGGATAATTCAAATTTACTTTCTTAAAAGCAAAGATTGTTTTAAATATACTTTGAGGAAAAACACAATTTCTTCTAATGAAGAGAATGATAAATTCCACCTAATGACAACAAAACCCACATCCTTAGATGTCAGTTTCCATCACAATTCTGGATGATCCATTTGTCTCCAGGGTGGGCCAAATCTGTGAATATTATTACTTAAGGAAATTTTCAGGTAAGCATGAGTAAATTTTCCTATTCTTCTTCGTGCTAAGATCTATAGATACATTACGATGGAATGTCCATAGCAATGTGCCTCCAGGGTGGAAAGCAGGATCATTCTTTAATAATGGACATCCAAACTGAGGTAGATCTTATACAAATATCTCCTCCGTCTTCCCCTGGGCACTAAGGTGCTTAGACTTCTGCCAAAATAAAGGAAATGGCATTGGCTGAGACTGGATGACCAATATATGGAACTTGGTGAACTAATGACTGGCTATCTGAATACAGGAGACATGACTACTCTGCCCTGAGATTGACAGTGCTCCTAAAGACTGGACTTTGGTCTTGTCTACACTTGCAGTGACATTTAGAGTACATGTAGCTACATGCTGCAGAAAAAGGTAGGCTGTGTCCACATTGCAATGTGTAGCTACGCATGGCAGTGAAATGCTCTAGCAGAAGAGAGGCCATGATGAAAGGTTCCAGCAGCTGCCTCCCTCCTGCCAGAGCCTTTTCCTGCTTCTGGAGTCTTCCACTGCAGCAAGGAAAAGCTCTGGCAGTAGGACACTACACTGCTAAAAATAGTCGTGTAGGCACGGAAGGCACTGGTTGGGGGTGTAGAAAGACTTGTAAGGTACATACCTTAGGGGTCTGGTGTGTCTGTACTCTTCTCAGCTAAGCAGTGTCTCACTGTCTTTACACTGTTATATCATGCTATGAGTACAGTGTCTGTACTCTACACACCACCACAAGTGTAGACCTACCCTTTGATGCTCAACCAAGGAAGAGTATTTCTTGAGTTTATTTAGGGAACGAATGCTATGAAAGTTGTGATAACTACCAGTCTAAATTAGAAGAACAGTGCTGGTGTTCTTAGAGAAAGCCCTCGACTTCAAAACAAAAACTCATCTGATCAGGGTTAGTAGTCACTGGGAGGCCTACTTTAATGGACAGGAAGCATAGGGACTCCTGTAGGGATTCAATTTCGGTAGTGCTGTAAGGAGCACACTCAAGTTCCATGGATATGTTCTATGACCTTGTGGAGTTGGAAAGAAGCATTTAATGTTGGGATTTGTACAAACTTTCTTTTCTTGAACATGCTGAGAACATACTATAAAGATCTGACCTTTTTTGCTTGGACACAATAAAGCTCTCTTGGGCTATGACCATTCAAGGCTATGTTTCACTAACTAAACATGGTAGTTGAACTATGGACTTTTTATCACCCAGTAGAATACGTTCTTTTTGTTGATTTCTTTTTTGGGGTACATGAGAACAATCACTTCTTCCAAATATTAATTTTAAATTTGTCTGGTCCCAATGGAGGACCTGTCTTGCAATAGCAGACCTCCTCTGTGAGACAAAGACATCAATATTTCCAATGATAAGTTAATCAAGTTTGAGAGCCATAGCAGCATAAACAGTATTACTGCAACTCTCTCATTCCTATCTTTTGTATTTCCCTGGGAAGCAGCGGAAAAGAAGGGAAGACTTAAAGTAGGGACCCTACCCAGCTTTGGACAATGACATTCACCACCTCACCTCCCAGGTCCTGATACAGAGGCACTTTATTTACTGTTTCCAAATGCAAAGAAGCTGATTATCAGCCCAACAAAGTGCCAGTGAGATATTACTGGGTATAGGAGCTACTCATCTAATACATATCCTACCCTGTAAGGCTTAATGTTCATCTCTCGCTTGGCAGGCAGTGCACATATTACGAAAACCCTAACAGACGCTGATTGTTACCAGCAGAATAGGTCTGCTACTATGGAGGGAGCAGTACTCTGAGACCTCACTGAGTCAGTGTATTCCATCTGGTAGCTACTGTGTTCTCTTTCTGGCACCTATTCCCTGAACTGAATCAGGCAAATCCCCTAAAAAATCTGTTTCTCTTCATTCATCAGTATGGAAATGGTTATTACACAACTGGGTCCAGATATCTGCCAACGTATGAGAGGACAAGATGGAAAGGGGATACCCAGAATTAGTGGTTTCATATCATAAAAATTATGAATCACTGAAACATGCTTGTGTATGAGATAAGAATTCCTAATAGGCTCTGATAAGTATCGGATTTTTGTTTTTGTGACACCACTTGTTTTCCATTATGGCAATCTTCACCTTCTAATATGAAATCTTGTGCTCATTCTCAGCCCAGGCTTATGATTGACTTCCCTGGTATTGTGTGCTGTTTGTCTTGAATCCAAAATATTCCAGAAACCATTATTTTCATTGTATATTTGCTTCAGTTTTATAACTGTACAAAACCCTGATGAGAAAAATTGTCCAGGAAAAGATAAATGAATTGCCTTCTTTCTTAAAACCAATATTATTGCTACCATGATCCTAGAGAGAGCCTGGGAACACATGTAAGATCAAATGACAATAATGAAAGATGGAGAGGGAAAAGAGACTGCCACCCATCTACAAAACATAAGAACTGTCTGATGATGGTAAAATGGGAATGTTTTGAAGACAAGCCTCCACTAGGAACTTATTTAGATGTTTCAGGCTGGGCTCTGCTCCATTTGTCCCCGGTTCTCTGAGGCTAGAAATTGCTGCACTGCAACTCACTCCCTATTCCACCTGATGTAGATGATGGATGATTTCATTAATGTTGTGGCATGTACATAAGTTGCTCTCTGAGGAAGGGACAATGCTGTTCCTGAAATTCTTGGTTATCATCACACGGTACCCGGCCTCTGGTCAACGTCTAGTAACCCAGCTGAACAAAGTTATTGGTAGCCTTTTTGCTCCCAAATTGAGAGAGCTTGGCTCCAGTTCAAAGTCAGAGAAAGATTCCAGCCAGGTACACAGACTATTCAGTTAAATTTACTATATTATTACAATTTACACAGACTATTGCAATTAAATTTAAATAAGATTTTTTTACTTAATAAAACTGGGGTCTTCATGGTAACATTCAAATTAATCTGTTAGTGATTTTAGGAGCTTTAAATTACTTAATTACCTCCATCTATAGTCTTTATTTTTCCATATTTTTTAATGTACTACAATTAGTCATGTTTGTAATTAGTAAGATTTTTTGGTCCCTCTTCTGATCATAAGGAACTAGTGAAAAACTTAAGGAAATAAAGCTGAAAAGAATCTTACCTTTCTTCATATTCTTCCCTAAAGGATTTAAAATTTTTGTCTCATCCTCCCTATTTAATACCATTTTTCCATTGTTATTAATGTTTGTTCCTTCCTATTAATATAGTATTTAAATATTTTACACAAAAGAACATTTTGTAAAACAGACCAGCTAAAGATGAACACTAATTGCAAGAATACTATTGTTAATAAAATGTACAGTATTCAGAGATCTGTAAAGGTTTCCAGTGAATAACAATTATTTCATATGTTAATTTAATGTCCTTTCATTCCACCATATTTTTGAAGAGCTAAAACAACTGTAAGTGATCACAGACAGAATTGGGACTTTAGGTACCAAACTTTTACATATGTGCTCATTGATACAGTGATTGCACCATTTTGTAAAGATAATCAAATTTAAGTAGATCCTCAATTTTTAATAAATTCTTTGTAATGGAGATGATACCTTGACAGTAAAAAAAAAAAAAAAAAAAAAAAAAAAAAGACAACTACCACTGTAACTCTGATTATAATGTTTGAAATAGACAATACTGGCCATCTACATCAAGAATGTTTTCATATTAATGAAAGATCCACCTAAATTTACAAATACTAAATTATTTCATCACTTTTTAATTTAATATTTTTTCCTGTCACAAAAGTTGATTATACTTTTGGGCATCATCATGTACAAAAGAAAATGTTTATTCAGAGTAAAACATTGTGACCTATGTTCTCACAACTGTTGGAGTGAAGTCTAAAACTATGTACAGTAACTCCTCACTGAAAGTCATCCCAGTTAACATTATTTCGTTATTAGGTTGCTGATCTATTAGAGAACATACTCGTTTAAAATCACACAATAAGGTTTTCCTTTATAAGGTTGTTTGGCTCACTCTGCTGTGCCCGCCCGGTGCATCTGCCGGGGAGCGAGGTTGGGGCACAGGGGCTTGCTCCATTCCACGCACCTGGCATTGCAGCCAGGGAGCAGACAAGCCCTTGACCCACTCCCCGGCAGAAGTGCCAGACAGCTGGAATGGGGCAAACCCCAGACCCTGGCCCCCGGCTGGAACGCTGGGCGGGCAGAACAGAGCAAGCCCTTTTGCCCTGGACCACTCTCTACAGCAGGAGTGCCGGGTAGCAGGGCAAGCCCCTGTGCACCAACCATGCTACGCCTCTGCCTCAATCAAGCTTCACAGTCATCATTGATGAGTACAGTATTACAGTTTGTTTAAAATTATTTAAAACTTATACTAAATATGTATATAAAGTCTTTTGTCTGGTGAAAAAAATTCCCTGGAACCTAACCCACCCTATTTACATTAATTCTTATGGGGAAATTGGATTCACTTAACAGCATTTCCCCTTTCATTTAAAGTAGAATTTTTAGGAACATAACTACAATGTTAAGCGAGGAGTTACTGTAGCTCTCAGTCGAATGGAAGGTAATTTCTCATGAATTTATGTCAGCTGATGACAGATGAGTACTTTTGATATATAGTAAATGAAGTATTTCCTAGCAGTATGTCTATTACCCCAGTTTTCTTGGAACCTCTCAAATGTCAATTTAGCTGTATAACATGATAAATTTATCAGAGTGTTTTGAATATTTCAATACAGTCACACATCGTTAATATAGATTTGGAAAATAAACCTGTCTAGTAGCTCTTGAAGGAGGAAGAATAATAGTTTTGCAGTTAAAAGTACAGATCTGGGAGTCAGAAGACTTGAGTCTGATTCTCAATACTGACACGGATCTCCTGTGTGATGCTGGACCAATCATGTATTTCTGTACCTGATTTTCACCCTATCTATAGAATTGGGACACCACATGTTAATCTCACAAGGATTTTATGAAGCTCATTTTATTAATGTCTGTAAAATGCTTTGACATCTACAGATAGAAACCACCACAGAAATGTAAAGGATGATTTTTGTTACTCTGCATTGCCCAATCACGTGTGTTCATGAATCAAACCATAATACTTAGGAAGTTCTTTGGGGCAGAGACCATCCTTTTTTTGTAGCTGTACCACACCTAGCACAATGAGATCCCGGCCCTTGACTGCGGCTTCTAGATGCTCTGTAACACAATGTGAATTTGTACTTTTAGTAACTAAAAATGGCATTGCAAAGCTCTAGGTTCCTTATGTCTCAGTGATGTCATATCAAATTTGCTTTATTTGCAAGTCAAAAGATTTTTTCCTCTAAGTGAGAGCCTACAAACTCTGAGCTCTGACAGTCAGTCTGTGTCCTTTCCATATTATGGATCATCATCATTAATAATGACTCTGAAAGCCAAATTCAGCTACACCCATGCAACTGTGCAATCTACTTTTGACTAATGTGATTGGACAGGTGTAGCTGAGGGCATAATTTTACCTACAGAAAACATATTACTGGCACTGATGCACAAGATGGAAAGAACACAGTTTAACTGCCAAAGCCAAGGAAGAGTTTGTGAGGCTGGCAGTTGGAAAAAAAAATCTTGTTTCTTGAAAATGGAACAAATTTCATATGAAAACCAATGAGACATGCTGAATATGGAAGTCCATTATCAGAAATATCGACCTTGCTTTGAGACTTCTAGGGATATTCATGAAAAAATTAGGGTGGAAATTAGGAAGGTTGCTTGGATTAGTTGCAAAGGTGCAATGCTGAACACAAATACGCAGGGCCTGGGGTAGTGCTTTAAATGCTTGCAGTGAATTTTAGATGTATTTCTGTGAACATTGTAGTAATAACAGTGGTACAAACTGAGGTAACATTTTATTTAGTGACAGCAGTAGTCATGACCAGGTCTGATCAGGATATGTGCCACATCCTCACCGCTTTGCAAGCAGGTTTCCTTGCTTGGTCTTTCACAAGAATATTTTGCTGGATTTCTCGAGTGGCAGGGTTGACCAACTGAGCCCACTTTAGTGATCATCAGTGATTCCAAACCATTATCATCAAGATTTGTTCTGAACTCAGTTTGTTTCCTGCATAGAGTACAAAATTCTGTGTCAGAGTTGCTTTGAAGAATTACAAGGATCACTTTCATTACCTGAGCCAGAGCACTGTATGCTGTTTTGCCGTAGGCAACCATTATCTGTGACATGGTATGCCATTGTTCATCACAACTGGTGCACACCAGAACAGATGACACGTCATCAATTTGGTACTAAGCAAACCCTTCCTTGTAGTATGTCTTGCTGTGTGAATGACCTTTCAGGGGATACAGAAATCACTGCATGAAGAACCCAATATCATAATATGTAACCATCATACTGGATGCAATTTCAGCTATTTCTGCTTGTAGTAGTACAGAATAAAGCAGTTGCAATTTCCTATGTATGTGCATGCTTCTAGTAGCACCAACAAAGTGAATAGAAGAACAGCTTCAAGTCTCTATCCGTCAGCCTCACTGTGTTGTCTGAAGCACAGAGATGATTGATGATTGCTTCCACTCTGAGTTGTCTCTGATAGTCATGTGTCTTGGCCCTGGTCTACACTATGAGGTAATGTCAACTTTAGTGCCATTAAATCGACATAACTCTGCACCCGTCCACACAGTAGCCATTTAAGTCGATTTAAAGGGCCTTCAAAATCGATTTCTGTACTCCACCAAAACCAAGGGAGTAACGCTTAAATCGACGTCTCTGGGTCGACTGTGGCTTAGTGTGGACGCATGCAGACTTTACTGGCCTCCAGGAGCTGTCCCACAGTGCTCCATTGTGACCGCTCTGGACAGCAGTCACAATGCTCCTCTGTGACTGCTCTGGACAGCAGTCTCAACTCACTGCTCTGGCCAGGTAGACAGGAAAAGCCCCGGGAACATTTGAATTTCATTTCCTGTTTGGCCAGCGTGGCGAGCTCACCTGCACAGGACACTCACCATGCAGAGCTCCTTAGCACAATGCACCATGCAGAGCTCATCAGCACAGGAGACCAACCAGCGCAAAAGAGCTCCAGCATGGTCCACAAAGGAGGTTCAGGATCTCATTGCTATTTGGGGAGTGGAATCCGTGATGGCAGAACTCCATAACAACAAACGGAATGCCAACACGTTTGCCAGAGTCTCCAAGGCCATGCTGGATAGGGGCCACAGCTGGGAGCACAGCAGTGCCGGGTGAAAATTAAGGAGCTGAGGCAAGCGTTCCAGAAAGCAAAAGAGGCAAATAGACGCTCTGGTGCACCCCTGCGGACATGCAAATTTTACAACGAACTGAATCAAATACTGGGGTGGGGAGGAGCACCACCATTGCACCGGTGTTTGTGGACTCCTCTAATGGGGTAACGGTGAGGAATGACGATTCAGATGACAATGAAGCTAATCAGGAAGATGATACCACACAGCAGCAGGCAAGCGGAGAGACTGTTCCCAGACAGCCAGGAACTGTTTATCACCCTGAAGCCAATACCCTCAGAACCCTCCCAAGGCGGTAGCCCAGATGGGGAAGTCAGCGAAGGTACTTCTGGTGAGTGTCCCTCAGCTTGGGTGTGGGGGCTGCCTCTGTTGCAGCAGCAGGGAGCCATGCGGTGGGGGGGGCAGTTTACTGTGGGTTGTGGTGCATGCGGGAGCAGGGAACCTCCATGAGACCAGCACGGTGATGGGGTTGGGAGGAAGAAAAAACGCTGTGGGCTGCTTGTGTTGGGGGGTACATGTGTGTGTTTGTGGGGCTGAGCTGCTTCTGTTGCAGCAGCAGGGAGCCACGCGGTGCGGGGGGGCGATTTACTGTGGGAAAGGAGAGCATTGTAAAGAATGTGGATCAAACCGAAAGAATGTGGCTTACCATGGCGGCCTGCATGGTGGTTTCTGTTGCCTGGCACTGGGAGAGGGTGTCTGATGTGATATCTGTTCAGGAAAGCTACAGACAGTCAATTTAAGGTGCAAAATGCGACCTTGTACAGAAAGCATATGCACTCTGTGAATACTTTGTTTCACTGTGAAAGACTGTTCCCATTCTTCTGGAGAATGTGTCTATGCATCTTATAACCTTTTTCCTTCTTTCCTCCTACAGCCAGCGTGGTCCGTCCCCACCCCCGCTAACATCCCCTTCACAGAGGCTACCACAGATGAGAAGGAGAAGGAAGCGCACAAGAGAAGATTTGTTTGGCGAGCTCATGAATTTCTCCCACAGTGAGGCAGCTTGAAACCAAGCATGGAGAGAAAAAATTTTAGAGTCCCAGAGCACATCCAGGGCAGCAGTAGCAGCACGGGAGGAGAGATGGCAGGAGCGGGAAGAAAGGAGGATGGAAGCAATGCTGCGGATAATGGAGAATCAGAGTGACATGCTCCGGTGTCTGGTGGAGCTTCATCAGGACCAAAGATTGCCCCTGCAGCCCCTGTGTAACCACCTCCCAAAGTTCCATTGCCTCCCCACCCAGACGCGGGGTGAGAACGCGGGGGGGGTGGGGGGAGGCTCCGGGAACTGACCCACTCTACCCCACAATACAACACAAGCAGCATGCGGCTCAGTTTCTCAGAAAAGTTTTAAAAATGTGCTGTGTCTTTGTCCCCCCCTCTCCCCCATCCACCACACCGACTGGTTTTCCTCCTCACTCATCCCTTCTGGGCTATCTTGCCAGTCTTCCCCTTTGTTTGTGAAGAATCATTAAAGAATGCATGCTTTTTAAAAAAGAGACTTTATTTACTCCGCAAATGGAGGGGAAGGGAATAAGGATGGCGGGAGGCTTATCACAGAGCAGAGCAAGGGAGCGGGTTTTCAACAGCTCTATAGGGCTGGAGGGTGGGAGGC
>ML677339.1:9729480-9751522 GCA_007922305.1 Dermatemys mawii | reverse complement strand
AGCAGGTTTTCAACAGCTCTATAGGGCTGGAGGGTGGGAGGCTTATCACAGATCAGAGCAAGGGAGCGGGTTTTCAACAGCATTTTGGCCAGTCACAAAACTGTTTTTCAAGGCTTCTCTGAGGTGCAGTGCTTCCTGGTGGGCTCTTGTACTTGCCCTTGTGTCTGGCTGCTCGTAAGTAGCGGACAGGACATTTGCTTCTGCCTCCCACCCCGCCATCAACGTCTCCCCCTTGCTCTCACAGAGATTGTGGAGCACACAGCAAGCAGCAATAACAATGGGCACATTTCTTTCGCTGAGGTCTGAGCGAGTAAGTAGGATTCTCCACCTGGCCTTCAGACGGCCAAATGCGCACTCCACAACCATTCTGCACTTGCTCAGCCTATAGTTGAACAGCCCCTGACTCCTGTCCAGGGATCCCGTGTATGGCTTCATAAACCAGGGCATTAAGGGGTAGGCTGGGTCCCCAAGGATAACGATCGGCATCTCAACACCCCTCACAGTAATTTTCTGGTCTGGGAAGAAAGTCCCTTGTGTCAGCTGTCTATACAGCCTAGAGTTCCTGAACACATGAGTGTCATGAACCTTTCCCGGCCATCCCACGCACATGTCGGTGAAATGTCCCTTGTGGTCAACCAGTGCTTGCATGACCATTGAACAATACCCCTTGTGGTTTCTGTACTCTGCGCCCTCGTTGTCTGGTGCCAAGATAGGGATATGAGTGCCATCTATAGCCCCCTTACAGTTAGGGAATCCCAGCGCGGCAAAGCCATCTACTATAGCCTGCACATTTCCCAGACACACAACCCTGGATAGCAGCAGATCAATGATTGCCCTGGATACTTGCATCACAGCAGCCCCCACTGTAGATTTACCCACTCCAAATTGATTCGCGACTGACCGGTAGCTGTCTGGCGTTGCAAGCTTCCACAGGGTATCGCCACTCGCTTCTGAACTGTGAGGGCTGCTCTCATTTTGGTATTCTCGCGCTGGAGGGCAGGGGAAAGCAAGTCACAAAGTTCCATGAACGTGCCCTTTTTCATGCAAAAGTTTCTGAGCCACTGCGAGTCATCCGAGACTCGAGCACTATGCGATCCCACCAGTCAGTGCTTGTTTCCCTGGCCCAGATTCGGCGTTCTGGAGCATGAGCCTGCCCCATTGCCACCGGAATTGCCAGGTTGTTGGGCCCCTTACTTTCAAAAACGTCAGTGTCCATGTCCATGATGTCCTCATCACTGTCTTCACTCTCCGGATAACGCAGTCGTCTCCTGATTGCATTCTTGTGCATACGATGCAGCATAAAGTCCACAACAATGCGCAAGGTATTCACAATGGCCATTACTGCAGCGGTTACCTGAGCAGACACCATGCTTGCACTGCTATGGCGTCAGCTCCGGCAGCAAAAGCGCGCAAAATGACTGTTTGCAGTTGCTTTCACAGCGGGGCTGTGACTGTTCGCAGTCACAAAATGACTGTTTGCAGTTGCTTTCACAGCGGGAGGGGCACTGCGGGGTGGGTGGGTTTGGGAACGGAGAAAGCTCAAAATGGCACCTGCTAGGACTCCGGGAACTGTGGGATAGCTACCCACAGTGCACCATTGGAAATGGTGCCTGCTCAGACTCCGGGAACTGTGGGATAGGTACCCACAGTGCACCACTTGCTATGTTGACGCTTCCCACTGTAGTGTGGACGAACAATGCCAACTTACTGTGTTTAGTGTGGACGCACAAAATCGATTTTATACAGTCTGCTTTACAAAACTGACCTTAACAAAATCGACATAAGTTTGTAGTGTAGACATACCCTTGGATCCAGTCAAAAGCTATACTGTTGTCAGGCGCTTTGCTTCTATCATCACTGAGGACTTGACAAATATGACAAGTAGTTTTTTCAGACGACTTAATAACTGACATCTGAGTGAGAGAATCAGAAACTCCTCTTTTTGCAGTGTTCAGTTTGTCAAATATTGTGATTGTATAGTCTAAGAACAGGCAGTAAGGTTTCACTTGTGAAGAAATCAGCAAGCATCTTATACAATCACAACTTTAAATGCCCAGTTCTGCAGCTTAGATATTCTAAAGTCAACATTCTCTTCATTAATATCTTAAAATTAAGTTAAATTTTCCTATAAAAGAACATATTAATATTTCAAATTCTGTAATTTACACAAATTTGATTGCAGGAATGAAATTTGCCAACGAATCTCTCTTTAATGAAGACCAGTCAAAAATGTTTTGCACTCCTATAAATCAAAAGCAGATTAACCAAATTTCTGAGGGATAGGATGGGCGGGGGTAAACGGGAAAGATTTTCTACCAGATTAAGATCACACATGCCAATTTTCAGGCGTTTTTATTCCAAAGCTATGAGTGAATGAAAATATGGATTTTAATGACACATTATCACTGTCTTTATTATAGCAGTATTAAAATTACAATAGTCACTTATGCTAACACATGTACTAGAAAGATTTTATTGTAAAAAACAGATCTGGGAATAAACTCTTTAAAATGTAAATGGTTTAATCTGAGATTTTACTCAATTTATTACAGCAGTTATACTGTGTATAAAATGTAATAAGGCCTTTACAGTCTGGCATTCTTTTACATATTTATTGTCAGGTTGGCACAAAATAGGTTGTACTGATCAACAGAAATTTGCTATCCACACAACTACAAGTTTTCTAAGATTAAAGGCTTTGGTTTTGGACTAGTATCATACAACAAATGTATCTAAGGGGAATTTTGATATATGTGTAATCATTTTCAAGAGCCTCGGACCACAAAACAAATTTAATGGGTGATTCAGTATAAGAAAAACTATTGCTAGAGCTACAAATCAGACATGTCATCTTCGAAAATGAATACTCAGTCATAAACATAACAGCTCTACAATTGTACGGAAATACTAAAAACACACTCAGAGAAAAGGAAAGATATTATAGAATAAGAGAAAACAGAGACAACATGAGAATAATAAAGAAGAACAGAAGGAACAGAGATGAAACACTAAGAAAAATAGTGTGTAATAATCAGTGGCCATGTACGTACAGACATAAACAATATGTGAAACGTGGAGAATAGAAATCCTGATTTTCTTTTCCAAAATCACAAGACTTTGTCACTAGGAAAATCTCCACTGGAGTTAGATAGTATTAGGGTTTATAGCCACATTACAAATGAACCACTAGAGGGCAAGAATTTAAGAGACCTATTTCTGTCCAAAAGATGGCAATGGTGAATAATGAGCCCATACATTACGTAAAGATGGAGAAGGAGAGATGAGTCAGCAAGAAGGGAGAAAAAAATAGCCAAAAAGTTAAGAAGACAGGAGCAGAGAGGAGAGCTGCTTGTCCATCCCAAAATTTACAAGACATTGATTTTCATAGGTCTATCACTAGTTTTAAAGTGTCTCAGATTTATCCAAAATAGGACCTATCACCATAATGTTGTGGCACGGTGTCATCCCATGAAGATAGGAAGGTGGCAACTCTAACATAAGAAAAGCAAAATGTGGGTTTAAAAGTACATAGAAAATTGATCCCTTTTAAAACAATGTCTTAACAATCACAAGTAGGAAAGCTTTACCTTCAAAAAAATAATTCAGGCACTTCTGAAGTGGATGGAACAATAGAGAAGGTCTGAATCATCATCAGTAAAGAAGAGAACGAATGGCATTATATTTTCTTGCTACCTATTTTTCAAGTTTTCTGGAAGGTGGATATTTGAAATCCCGTCTACAATTGTGAATAAAAACCATAGGCCTTGGTTACACTGGCACTTTATATCACTATAAAGCCACCAGGAGCGCCATAACCTCCTACCTGTCCACACTGGGGAGGCACCTAGAGCACTATAACCTCGGAGGTATAGCGCTACTGGTAATCCACCTCCGCATGGGGAATAAGGGCTGTAGCGTTCCCGCTGTAGCGCTAGAGCGCGAATGTGGACACCCACTGCCGCTACAAGTGATTTCTTGAGATGCCTGGAGCCATTTAAGGCAACTGACATCTCTTCCCTTTGTTTTGAACTCGGCTAGAGGAATGCGGAAGTACGTTTTCAGAGTTTCTCTCTTAACTCGGCAGATAAGCAATGCAAATGTTTACGGAGAGAGTCTGCGTGAAACACAAAGCCTGCTAGTCTTCTCTGTTAAAGGATACTTACTGACAGGCTCTCAGAAGGACAAACTCTCTCCCTTCGCATACACACAACACATTCCCCCTCACCCCCCTCGTTTGAAAAGCAGGTTTCACCCAGCTCAATGCTGGGATAGCTGCCCATAATGCACCACTCCCCGTGCCGCTGCAAGTGCCGCAAATGTGGCCACACTATACCGCTGGCGGGTCTCAGTGTGGATACGCTATAGTGCTATCCCTATAGCTGTATATGAGGACAGCTATAACCAATACCGCTATAAACCTGCAAGTGTAACCAAGCCCTCAGACAAACTTGGCTGCTTCTCCTGAAACTTCTTTTTCCTCCATTTGTATCCCTCCATTAGCTCCCACTCCTCTATGTCTGATGCAATAAACTGCTTGTATTCACTTTCAATGCTCTTCACAGTCAATCCCCACCCTACTAATCATTCTCATTTGTTATCAAGCTGCCAGCACTCACCTACCCTCAGCTCATGATGTTAGCTCACTTGTTTAGTTTTATTTGTGCTTTCTCCCATGCTATCCCTCATGCTTGGGAGGCCTGCCCCATAAACATCTGCAAAGCTACTGCATTATCCACTTTCAGATTCCTCCTCAAAACTCTCCTTTGTCATGATGCCTGCAATATATTTTATAATAGGCTGCTGGTTTGTTACAACCACTGCCTATTATGCTGACAAATAATATATTGTTTCCTTATACTCCTCTGTCTGTTTTTTGTCTTGTACTTCAGATTGTAAACTCCTTGGAGCAGGCACCATTTGTGGTTGTTCTGTTTTTACAGTGCCTAATACAGAGGGGTCCTGGTCCATGAGTAGGGTTCCTTGGTGCAACAGTAATATAAATAATTTCAATTTGAAAAAAAGACTAGATACATCATGACAAAAGATGCACATTAACAGTTTCTGCCCTAGAGCACAGACATCTCAAAATGTTGGCTTGCACCCTGCAAAAATTGGGTTCAGATTGTGCTAGACCAGGTATAACAAAGTTGCAATTATTTGTTCTCTCAGTAGATCTTTTGGATGCGTATTGTATGATAAAATTGTATGCTGTTGGCATGAGACCTAAAGCCATTTGCTATAAACTGTAAAGTGACTTTGTAATTCCCACTTGACATCCTAACCTGAGACTGGATGGCTAGGGCCATTGGTAACAGATACAGAGACTTTCATCACTGGATTGTGAATTCAAATCAGGCCTTTGTTAGTAACTGACTGAAATAGATGTATTGTTTTCTAATGGTTGTGACCTATGTGAAATGAATATTTACATACATTGTCTCATTGCAGTTCCTAGTATATACATGTCAGAATCACAAGTCACCCCCATATTTCACAGTAATTGATAATCTTGTTGGCTTTCTCCAAAAAGTTCAAAAATAACCAGCTTGCCCTGTCTTTAATAGTAACAAGAATGAATTTGGTCTATAATGTCTTCCCTACTTTACAGGCAAAGTGTGAGGTTTAATTCACTGACATTTATAAAGAGCTTTGCTATGGTCAAGTGGAAGATGCCCAAGAAATGCAAACTATTATTAGGAACCGAGTAAAACCTGCAAAGTTAAACCTACCGCCCTGTTTTCCAAGAACTGCAAGGGGTTTAGAAATGTCACTCCCACTGACTGTTAGGGTATTAGCAAGCTACTGTGTAACAATTTAAACGGGCATTATCTGCTTGTAGGGTTACCATACATCCGTATTTTCCCAGACATGTCCAGATTTTTGGTTTTTAAATAGCCGTCCAGGAGGAATTTGTAAAAATCTAAACAGGTCCGAGATTTCCCTCCCAATGCAGAGCACGGCGTGGCAGACAGGGCAGCCGGTCCGGATTGAGCTGCTTGCATCAGAGCCTCCAGTAGCCAGAGCCCCTTCCCTGCTTCCCGCCTCCCCTGCAGCCTCAGCACACTGTGCCAGCAGCACTCTGAGGCGGCGGGGCTGCACGCTCCACAGGGGAGCATGGCATGCGCAGAGCCAGACACACTGCTCTGAGTGGCACAGTAAAGAGACCAGGGAGTTGGAGAAGGGGCATGGAGTCCCGGGGGGCAATCAAGGGACAGGGAACGGGGGGATTGGATGGGGCAGAGGTTCGGGGGGGCTGTCAGGGGACCAGGGGTGTGGAGAGGGGTTGGGGCAGTCAGGGGACAAGAAAGTGGTGGGGGTTGGATGGGGCAGGGGTTGGGGGGGGGCAGTCCAGAGCAGGGAGCAGAGAGGGTTAGGTGGGGTGGAGGTTCTGGGGGGCAGTAGGGACAGGGAGCGATTGGATAGGTGGGGGAGTCCTGGTGGGTCTGTCAGGGGGCAGGAGTGTGGATACGGGTCAGGGCACTCAGGTGACAGGTAGGGGGTCAGGTTCTAGGGAGGCAGTTAGAGTGGGGGGCATCTCAGGAGGGAGCAGTCGGAGACAGGGAGAAGGGAGGCTTGCATAGGGGGTGGTGTTCAGGGGGGCAATCAGGGGACAAGGAGCAGGGGGAGGTGGATGGGTTGGGGGTTCTGTAGGGGGCAGTCAGAGGGCAGGAAGTGGGAGGGAGTGGATGGGGGGGCTACTCCCCCCTCCAGTGTCCTCGGTTTTGAATGTTCAAATATGGTAACCCTACCGCTTGTTAACCTACTTAGTTTCATGCTAGGGAGAACCAGTCCCAGAGGCCCAGCTCGTCGCCACAGAGACCCTGCCCCGGCTCGGGGCTGCCACACACCCCGGGGAAACGCAAAGGAACCGAGCCGGGAGCGGCGGGAGAACACCCTGTCCTCGCCTCCGCCTGCCGGCCGGCGCCCCCGAACCCGCTCCCGGAGCGAGGTGCGGGTACGAGCGCAGAGTCCCGACCCCAGCGCGGCGCTCGCCGCAGGCCCGAGGGGCCGCCCGCGATCCGGGCAGCAGCGGGGGCCTCGCCCCCGTGGAAAGGGCCCGCGACCGGGCCGCACGGAGCGGACACGAGCCCCGCCCGGCGCTGGGGGGGCAATTTCGGCCTCGTCCCCAATACTGGGAAATGACCCCGGACCCTCCTCTAGCCCCGCCTCCTCCGCTTACCCCCTGGCCGCCGCACTCGCGCCGCGCCGCGCCGCCGCTTTGGAAATTTCGCGCCTCCTGGGACGCCTGCGCTGGGGTGACGCCACGACGCCCCTCCCCCCGCCCCAGTCAGCGCTCGTAACGCGCGCGAGCCGCGGGGGGCGGGGTTGCGTTGGGATCAGACCCCCGCACCCCCGGGCAGGGGTGTGGAAGAGGGTCGGAGTTAGGCCGGCACGTGGTGTGCGCGGGCTGGGAGGAGCCGGGCGGGGCGAGCGGGCTGGGGAGGAACGTGCTGGGTTAAGGCCGAACATCACTGTTATTTTACAATCACCCGTCGACTGACACCCCCTCATGAGCTGCACACGATAGGTGATCGCAGTTTGTCAGCTCTCCGGTCTGGGTGCATCCCCCCAGCACGCTTCAGGGCGCTATGTTTCGGGTCATAGCTAGACCCTAGTTTGCCATCGTTTTTCAACAGTTGTGTGCCTAACTTGGATGCTCCTAGGAATGAGGTATTCCAGAAATAAGTACTGCAACTTCAACCCGAACCGGGTGGATTTACAACAGGTCACACTCAATCGCTTCTACCCCATAGAAATCAAGCAGTCAACGCTGTGGTTATGTTATTTATACATTTAAAAACCATTGCACTGCTGTGTACATGCACACACTTAGGAAAGCGTTGCCCTAAGGAGCCAGATCATACTCCATTAAATAGTTCCCCTAATTTGGAATTACACAGATGAGTAAAGCAAGATTTGACTCTAAATATAAAACTGAGGAAACAGTTTTGACTGTCAATGGAATAAGGAAACTCATATTTAATTGGTCTAGACTGTTAGTAAAGGTTGTGATTGATATGCTGATGCTTATTCAGTAGCCTGTGTAAAATAATATCTAGCTCTTCTATAGCACTTTTCATCAGTAGATCTCAAAGAGATTCACAATCTTTAATACATTTTTCCTCACAATACTGCTGTGAGGTAGACAGATGTTATCCACATTTTACAGATTGGGAACTGAGGCACAGAGCAGCTAAGTAACTTACCTCAGGTCACAAAGGAAATCTGTAGCAGAGCAGACTTCTAAGCTAGTGCCTTAACCACCGGACAATTCTTGGTAGTTTTGGTCCACTTCCTGTGAAACAGGCAACCCTGTCATACCACCAGCAAATTTTCCTAGTTTCTGATTACTATATGAAGGAAATCCTCAGCTTAATTTTTCTTCCTCCTTTCTTATCTTTTCAATGCGTGTTTGGTCAACCTAACTTTAAATGCCAATAGACCTTTTTTCTTCCCACCTAAGCCACTTAGAAATGCAAAAATTATGAGTTCTTATTTTAATTTTCTGAGTGTCTATTTGTGTAAAATAAGAGGTATATTTTCCTCTGAAGACTCAAATGTTGTTTTGGTACTTCAGTGAGAAGATATACACACTAGGACTGTCTGCTGCCTGCAGCTAATTTTGTACATGTATCAGATCAAACTTCCTGTTGAGTACATTAATTATGAAAGGGCCAGATTCTGCCACTCTTATTGTTGCTCTGTTATTTTGATCCTCAAGTAATCCCACTAAAATCTCTGACTCCCTACACAAGTTTAGTACTTAGGAGTTCAGCCCCCTTCATCCTTTCCTATGCCATTCACATACTCAGATTTTTTTCACTGTTTCTTTCACTCTCCTAATTTCAGTCTAGTTATCCTCATTCACTGTTTCCTCTTAATTCTTCCTCTTTTTCTGCTCATTCAGTCTCCCTCACAATCATTCAATTTATGCTCTTCCTTGTCCCATCCTTCTCCTCACTGCCTTCTTCTTAACTCATCTCCCTTTATCTCCTATTCACATCCTATTCTGTCTCACCCATCTGCTCTAAACCACTTCACACATTCATCTCCTTACACACACCTGCTTACACACACTCATCTAGATATCCACTCACATCCTTGTTCCTAGCCCACCCCAGTGAAGAATTTTTGGGCAACTTTGCAGCTGTATTTCCCTCTCTCTTTAAAATGTTCCTTCCGCCATCTCCCATTGTGAAAAAATCAGTACTGAATATATCACTCTGTCCCTCCCTCCTTAACACAGCAGTGGCCTTAAATTTGGCTGATCCAAAAGTCCCTTAAAGTCAGTGGAAAAACTCCAAATGACTTCAGTGGGCATTGTTTTAAGCCCTGGAGTTTTTAACACTTATTTATGTTAGATGTTTAAGATGGCTTTACGGTCTGTAACTAAGAATATCTCTTGTAGTTAATAGTAAAAATATTACTTACCTCTTTCTCCCCTCAGAATTTAACTACTGTTTATACTAATATCTCCACCTGTTAATGTTTCTTACAGTGTTTTTATATTTTTTATCAAATCACTATTGCCAGATGAATTTAAAAGTGTTGGATTTTGAAATTTTCAGGTGCTTTTCTGGGTAGTGACATATTGCTTTTCAAACAAGATTACTTTCTTAACTCACTAATACAAATTGGCTGGGATGTTTCCCACACATCCAGCACATCTGGAAAACTGAGCTTCGGGTGTAATGCCCACATTCACACTGCGACTCCAATTCAAAACTTATGTCTTTAACTATTTCACTCCTTCCCTTTCTTGTCAAATAAAAACACAGGGGAATTTACATTTATTTTCTATCACCAGTTGTGTTAATTCTTACTTAGATGCCAATATTTATTAGCTCACTGATGATCAATTTAGCAGATGCATCCAGCTATTCTGGTACGATGGAGGGAGTTTGAGTAGGACACCATAACATTTTTCCATTTTGACCTTGATACCTCATTGGTCTGATCTGAAGTTATATCCTATATTCTGTAGTATGTAGCAAAAAGTTGCCTTTATTAATCAACCAATCAATTACATTATCAATATAATCATTCTTCTTCATGTATGCCAGTATTTTTATTTTGGCTCTCATCCATGCACAAACACATGACTAAAGATCATTACAACATGGCAGAAGTTGTTAAAAATACACAAAAGAGTATGCGAAGAAGAAAACCCATACAAGAACAGTCATGGGAATGATTACATTTGAAATAGGTAAAAAATAAAGTATTGAAATGAAAATTATCAGAAAAAAATAATGGCAAATGTGAAATAGAATCACTTGAGTGTATCTGTGTATATAAAATGTGCCATTCTAGTGCATGGAGACATATAGAGAGATGTTACCTGACAGTATGAATTAGTTTTATTAACACTCATATGAGGTGGCCACATTACAAATGATAATGTCATGAATGAATTATGTATGCCATCTCAAGTGAATGCCAACAAAACTTTTATACCATATCATCATGTACTCCCTATAGAGTTTGCCACTATTTTATAGGGGAAAAGTGTTTAAAAATATTATTGGTATTGTTTTTCATATCCCTGTGCCTATAACATCATCCAGCTGTCCAAAAAGAGAAAGTATAACCAATAAATCTTAGAATCATCTAAAAATGATCTAAAATAACTTTTCTATACATAAGAATGTCATGACTGTAAGCTCTGCTATCTCAGGATAAGATTTTCCAGATCTAGGGACAAAGACTGGAAACCTGGGGATCTCCACTTTCCAGTGGTTTAAAAGTTCCCATGTCTAGCCCTGCAACTTTATGAGCTATACCAGACCTTACAATTTTCTTTGGTGCAGGACTAAATGCTCCCACTTTGGTCCTTGGGCCAGCGTAATTTGGTGGGGAAAATTCCCTAGCAGGGGGGAAGAAGGAAAAATCTCTTTGGCAGGTTTTGGGAAAAAAAAATCACAGCTGTTTGAAGCTGCTCAGAGGTTTGGAATGTTAGAATAAATACAGAGGGAGTTAGATTAATGGGCCAAAGTGCAGGTGAGGCATTCACAGGTGCATGGCAAATACAATTTATCGATGCATATATGGTATAATTCATACACGTTAAAATCACCAGCTAGATAAAACATGTAACATTAAAGAGCCAAGATTTTGGGTTTAAAAACAAAAACAAAAACACGCAACAGACCTCTGTCACATTAACTAAAGGAGAGTCTCCAAGAGAGATCATGTGATATAGATCTGTGGTTTGTTAGGACATTTGCTACAAGGCAATATAATCACAAACACTTAAGAAGGTCTGATTCCATCCACAGCGGACAATGATGCGTATATATTGACCAATACATTAGTTGACTGATGTTTAGATATCATTTGGTGAAGATTTACAAAGGCATAAATATGCCATTTCTAACTGCCATTTATACCTTTGAAAATCTGCCACTTTCTATAATGTATTTCTTCTATCTTGCATTAAAACCTTCATATGGGATCCGTTCTACAACTCCTTTCCTTCCAAGCATCACAGCTGCTTAATATCCGAACCCCTGACTCTTGTGAAGCATTCACTATTTTTCTGTGCTTTATGTGTTATTTCAGTTTTCTGAATCACCTATACTTTATTTCCTATAAAATAAACCAAAAATTCCTCTCAGCAGAGAGGGGTGAATTTTTCTCTCTGCACAAGGTTCTCTTAATTAGTCTGAGTGTCTCAAAATGAGAAAGTTCACAAACATTCTGTTTCCCAAAATCTTAATGCTGCAATCATATTTTTGCACTTTTAGTTTATTTTCAAGTTTCAGGCTTTTTGACATGCTGTGACAGTCCTGCCTAACCATCCAGGGAAACTAGGGACACTACAGTATACTATATATAGCCAAGAGGAAAAAACTGAACTTTTTGTCTAAACAACAGAGCTGCTAGACTATGAAGATTAGTGTGTGTACGTGTGTGTGTGTGTGTGTGTGTGTGTGTATGCGCGCATACATACATTTATCATCACTGCAGATGGGAGAAAGCATTTTGTCCCACAAAGTTATAGCAGTGACTCAAGCCAAACATAGAAAAATAACACAACTATTACTGTCTGTTCAGGACTGAACTTGTTGGGGTATTTTGGGTATTGCTCTGATTATACCATAGACTGGAATGTCATCTTTATGCACCTAGACGTTAGACTCTAGATCCTCAGGTGGAGTAAATCAGTGTAGCTCCATTGACTTCAATGAAACCACACCAATAGTTGTTTTTCAACAAATAAAGTTTGCTTTGCAATATTTAAAACCCAAACATTTTAGCCTTAAGAGACAGAAAATTGAAAAATTCTATGAGCACAAGTGAAATTAAATGTATAGCTTTTCATTACCTATGCTGAGAGATACGCAAAAATAAAAAGCATGGAGACAAGTAAATTAGATTTTTAACACTTTCACTTTCACTTTTAATAATCCAAGGTGGTGGTAGTAAGGTAGGTAAAGGAATTTGTTTACATCATATGGGAAGACATTCTGTGTTTCATGTCTAATAGGTGCAGCAGAAAACTCACAGCCAAAGGTTAGCGGGGAGGTTAGTTATGGCAGCTTCCCCACATTGCCCTGGAAACTCTGTAGTGCTCTTCCTGCCCCCCGCCCAGCTCAGATGTGCACCTTCCACCCTTGGCATGCCTCTTATGCCAGGCCTTGTGAGGGGCTCTGTGGGGGCAGACTTACAGCTGTCTTCCACAATGCCTGCATGAGAGGAATCCCCTACTGGCTGGATATGAGACATTTAGGGCCCCTTTATGCCACTGGCACAAAGGGGCCAAAGCAGAGGGCTTATTTTTAAATTGACAGTGTCTCTTTGCACAGTTATTTATTACATTGTAAAAATAATGTGTTATGGTAATTTAAACAAGATATCTTGAGGTATTAGTTTAGAACTATATTCTTTCAATATCTTCTCTGGTGATTTCTGTTTCCTGCATCCCTTTCGCCCCCTCCCCCCATTTCTTATTGTCTACCTGCTTGAAATTTTTCTTGTAATACAGAAGTATGTATTTATTTTGATAGTCACTATTACTGCAAACAACTTGTAGATATTCCAATATTTGAGCTATAGGCTATCTGCTGTGTTATTCAGACATTTGGGCATCAGTTTTTAAGATTCTAAAACTCCTTTATATACCCAAACATTTTTACTAGATTTATGAGTATTTTATTTTTGGAGTAAAAGTATATACGGCAAAGTCATCCTCTCTATGCAAAAACCTCAGGGGACTGGAAACTCATGGCTAGATTTTCAACTGATGTAAATTGGTTTAGCTACATTGAAATTAGTGGAACTATACTGATTTACACCAAATATGGATCTGGCTTTTAGTGAATTTTAACTCAGTTTCCATCAGGCCCTCACTGAGAGGGCATGATTTGGTACCCTTCCATCCCTACCATGGAACTAAAAGAAAGCCAAAAGAAAACATAAGGCCAATGCCTCCCCTCTCTGCTACTGAACACCCCATCTCACGGGTATGGCTAATTGGATATTGGGGCAGGGGGACACACTCTGTAAGGTAAGTTTTGTGTAGTTATTTTTTGTGGTTCAAGGAACAGTGGTCAGTCCTCCTCCTACTGAGCTCCGTCTCTGACAGAGGAGCTTCTGAAGAATTTAGTCTGCAGATGTATAAAATCATAGAATATCAGGGTTGGAAGGGACCTCAGGAGGTCATCTAGTCCAACCCCATGCTCAAAGCAGGACCAATTCCCAACTAAATCACCACAGCCAGGGCTTTGTCAAGTCTGATTTTATAAACCTCAAAGGAAGGAGATTCCACCACCTCCTTAGGTAACCCATTCCAGTGCTTCACCACCCTCCTACTGAAAAAGGTTTTCCTAATATCCAACCTAAACCTCCCCCACTGCAACTTGAAACCATTACTCCTTGTTCCATCATCTGCTACCATTGAGAACAGTCTAGATCCATCCTCTTTGGAACCCCCTTTCAGGTAGTTGAAAGCAGTTATCAAATCCCTCCTCGTTCTTCTCTTCTGCAGACTAAATAATCCCAGCTTCTTCTAATAAGTCATGTGCTCCAGCCCCCTAATCATTTTTGTTGCCCTCTGCTGGACTTTTTCCAATTTTTCCATATCCTTCCTGTAGTGTGGAGCCCAAAACTGGACACAGTACTCCAGATAAGGCCTTTCCAATGCTGAATACAGGCCAGTCACATTTTACGCGCATTTAACTTGTGTGAATTTAACTGTATGCAGGTGGCCAAAAAAAAAAAACCAAAAACCCAGGGGTCAGGGCTGGCAACCCACCCGGCAGCCCGCCTGCCGCCACAGGGGCGGGGCTGGAGCCAGCAGCCCGGCAGCCCGCAGCAGGGGCTGGGGCCGGCAGCCTGCAAGCCACCGCAGGGGGCGGGGCTGGAGCTTATAGCCCATGGCAGGGGCTGGAGCTGGCAGCCCAGCAGCCCACGGCAGGGGCTGGGGCTGGCAGCCCGCAAGCTGCTGCAGGGGCTGGGGCTGTAGCCGATAGCCTGACAGCCTGTGGCAGGGGGCCGTGGCTGGGGCCGGGGCTGGAGCCGGCAGCCCACGGCAGGGGCTGGGGTCGGCAGCCCGCAAGCCGGGGCTGGAACCGGGACAGCCTGCGTCAGAGGCCAGCAGCCTGCACGTCCCCTCAGGGGCCGGGGCAGGAGTCGGCAGCCCAGCAGCCCGCCTGCAGGATCGGGGCTGGAGCCAGCAGCCCACCTGCGGAATCGGAGCTGGAACCGGCAGCCTGCCCGCCCGCGGGATCAGGGCAGGAGCCGGCAGCCCACTGGGGTCGGGACAGGAGCTCCCCCTACCGGGTAAACGTTCAGTATAGTGAACTCAATGGGAGTTTCACTATACGCATTTTCCGCTTTACGTGGTAATCGCAGAACGTAACCCTCGAGTAAGACGCAACACGCCTGTAGAGGGGAATGATCACGTCCCTCGATCTGCTGGCAATGTTCCTACTTATACAGCCCAATATGCCGTTAGCCTTCTTGGCAACAAGGGCACGCTGTTGACTTATATCCAGCTTCTCATCCACTGTAATCCCTAGGTCCTTTTCTGCAAAATTGCTGCCTAGCTGTTCGGTCCCTAGTCTGTAGTAGTGCATGGGATTCTTCCGTCCTTAGTGCAGGACTCTGCACTTATCTTGTTGAACCTCATCAGATTACTTTTGGCCCAATCCTCTAATTTGTCTAGGTCCCTCTGTATCCTATCGCTACCCTCCAGCATATCTACCACTCCTCCTGGTTTAGAGTCATCTGCAAATTTGCTGAGAGTGTAGTCCACGCCATCCTCCAGATCATTAATGAAGATATTGAACAAAAATTGGCCCCAGGACCAACCCTTGGGGCACTCTGCTTGATACAGGCTGCCAACTAGATATGGAACCATTAATCACTACCCGTTGAGCCTGACGATCTAGCCAGCTTCCTGTCCATCTTATAGTCCATTCATCCATTTTATACTTCTTTAACTTGCTGGCAAGAATACTGTGGGAGACTGTATTAAAAGCTTTGCTAAAGTCAAGGAATAACATGTCCACTGCTTTCCCCTCATCTGCAGAGCCAGTTATCTCATCATAGAAGGCAATTAGGTTAATCACTCATGACTTGCCCTTGGTGAATCCATGATGACTGATCCTGATCACTTTCCTCTCCTCTAAGTGCTTCAGAATTGACTCCTTGAGGACCTGCTCCATGATTTTTTCAGGGACAGGGGTGAGGCTGACTGGCCTGTAGTTCCCCAGATCCTCCTTCTTCCCTTTTTTAAAGACGGGCTCTACATTAGCCTTTTTCCAGTCATCTGGGACCTTCCCTGATCACCATGAGTTTTCAAAGATAATGGCCAAAATGGCTCTGCAATCACATCTGCCAACTCCTTTAGCACCCTGGGATGCAGTGCATCCAGCCCCATGGATTTGTGCTTGTCCAGCTTTTCTAAATAGTCCTGAACCATTTCTTTCTCCACAGAGGGCTGGCCACCTTCTCCCCATGCTGTGCTGCCCATAGCAGTAGTCTGGAAGCTGACCTTGTTCATGAAGACAGAGCCAAAAAAAGCATTGAGTACATTAGCTTTTTCCACATCGTCTGTCACTAGGTTGTCTCCCCCATTCAGTAAGGGGCCCACACTTTCCTTGACCTTCTTTTTGTTGAAACATACCTGAAGAAACCCTTCTTGTTACTCTTAACATCCCTTGCTAGCTGCAACTCCAAGTGTGATTTGGCCTTCTGATTTCACTCCTGCAATGCCTGAGCAATATTTTTTATACTCCCTGGTCATTTGTCCAAGTTTCCACTTCTTGTAATCTTCTTTTTTGTGTTTAAGATCAGCAGGGATTTCACTGTTAAGCCAAGCTGTCCACCTGCCATATTTACTATCCTCTCTACATTGGGATGGTTTGTTTGTTCCTGCAACCTCAATAAGGATTCTTTAAAATACAGCCAGTTCTCCTGGACTCCTTTCCCCCTCATGTTATTCTCCCAGAGGATCAGTTCCCTGAGAGAGTCAAAGTCTTTTTTTCTGAAGTCCAGGGTCCGTATTCTGCTGCTCTCTTTTCTTCCTTGTGTCAGGATCCTGAAGTCGACCATCTCATGGTCACTGCCTCCCAGGTTCCCATCCACTTTTGCTTCCCCTACTAATTCTTCCCTGTTTGTGAACAGCAGATCAAGAAGCCCTCTGCCTCTAGTTGGTTCCACCTGCACTTGCACCAGGAAATTTGGTGTTCATTACAACAGATTTCAGTAGTTCTCTTATCATAGAATCATAGAGTCTCAGAGTTGGAAGGCACCTCAGGAGATCATCTAGTCCAACCCCCTTTATCAAACTGTTGGTGTTCATTACAACAGATTTCAGTAGTTCTCTTATCCTTTATTCAAACTGTGTCCCAAATATTTTGCAGTACTTTATAACACATATGTTTACCTTTATTAAACTAGTGATTTACTTTTATATTACATCCTTACCAACCAGCCAAATGTGTGTTCAGTCTTCGTTATTTGGCTACTTGCCTATCTTTTCAATTTACTGTACATGGATTGTGAGAGGAGCTGAAATATTCAGTTTAAATACGGATTATATTTTTCCTATCACAAACTCCCTTATGTAATCATACTGTGAAAATACTTCCTGTTCCTGTACTTCTCATCATTCTCAGCAGGTGCCACAGAGAAAACATGAGTGAAGTCAATCACTCCCAGGATACTGAGGAAAGCAAAAAGACATAAAAATGTTCCTTAACTCCCTGTTGCTGTTGTAGGATGGTAGAATATTTGATCAGTGTCAACATTTTTGTAGCCCGATGCACAGGAACTGAGTGTAGCACACAGATGCAGAAAGCTGACTCTGTATGACGTTCCCTTTTGCTCCTCTGTGAAAAGATTCTATGGATTGTATAAAAGGGCATAAAAATACAGAAAGCTAATCTCTTTGCCTTAATATGCTCTCTCACTGACAGCTTCTAGCAATGTGAGATATTTGAATTGGAATATCAGTTTCACATATATTAATATATTCTTCATAGTGGCACACATAAAACTATAGTTTATATTTATACATTTAACAACCTAAAAGTCTTAAACATCATTCAAAACAATAGAAAAAGAAACTGATTTAAATTGTTGGAAGCAGGAATCAAAGTAATAAATCTGCATATAAAAAGGGATAAAATCATATCTGAACCAATTTTCAGTGGTTTTATAATATAGACAACTGTCTGCTGGGAACTAGAATTTTCAGTAATTACAAAACTCATATTCACTTGAGACCTACATTATGATTTGATCTTTGGTCTCCACATATGAAGTGATAATGTATTTAAAACTGAATAAAAGTATTCTAAGTTATTCTTTTTGATTACAAAAAAGGAAATGATTAACATAATTAAAATAAAATAATACTGTTCTTAAAGACAAAAGACATAATTCTACTATATTAGCTACCATTAGTGTAAGGCAGTATGGCTGAGAACTTAAAGATTGGACAGTAAGAAGTTGTGAATCCCAATGATGATTGAACGTCATGATATTCTGAATAAAGAAATCCTCTAAGCCATGCTTGTAGCAGTTTCCATTGCTTCTCACTGACTCAACAGACATTTAGGCTTCAGAGTGTTACACAGAAGGACAATCCTGGGATCTTATTATATTGTGCCAATGTCCCCTCCTTCCAGCACCTGTGTCCAGTACAGCTGAGTTGATGTCCTAAAGTAGCATGCCTGCGTGTATTCCTCTCTGGGTTGAGTATTTCTCCCTTTGCTTATGTGGGTCCAGAAACTCCTGAAAAAAACCCAGTTACATGCAGAGGTGTATTCCAACCATTTATATGTTAGGTAAGGAAATGGATGCAGACCAATGGGCCTAAAAGGGGCTGGGAAATTTCAGGAAATTCAATTCCAGCAGTGAAACAGTAGCATGATCCTTTCCCCAACTTCTGATGGTGCCCAAAATCTTTACCCCTCTCTAGCCTCAGACCTCTAATCTAACAGAGGATAAAGCTGAGATGTAAAGGGTGAGGTGGCTGGTCAGCCTAGTGAGGTTACTGGTCCTTGGCTCCTCCGCCTTCAACGGCCCTCAGGACACCTGTGAATTTAAATCCAAAGTGCTCAAAAAAAAGTTCCAGTCTAGTAGTGTCCTCACAAGACCTTTTTCCTAGGCTCATGAACACCTGTACCCAGAGCAACACAGTGCTTCCTATCACAGGAGCCACACACACACATAGCAGCCAAGTGGTGCCTGTCCTTCAGTTCCTCCCAGTTGTCATGGAATACTTCAGCTTCTTGCCCCTCTAGGCCATTGATTCGCAAGGACTTTTCTGCTTGCACTTAGACTTATTACAATATAATTTAAACATTTTCAGTGTTTTTTCTTGTATCAAACCAAACAAATTCTAGACGCCAACATAAAGAATTCTAGATGCCAAAAGTACTATACATCAGAAAAAAGAACAGACCAAGATATTTACACAATGCATGGATTCACATATATTAAGCGCCATACTCTCAGCACACTGATTTTGACGGCACTTGTCACTTAGGAAGACCTACTAATGTGTATTAAGTTAATTGTAGTGTGACAGACCTCTTCCATTTAATCTTATATCCAGACAAGTGTTCAAACCTTTTGAGGAGTTCTAATAATTTAGGTATCAACCTCTGTGTGTTAGAAAGTAGAACCAACCATCACACCATCCACATACAGCAGTTTTTTGTTCTATATGATCAATCTAGCTTAATCATCAAATATTTAAACACTCAATACTATTGAGAATAAACATTTAGTTCTCATACTTTCTAGATTTCCAGCTAAAGAGTTCTAACATATATGGTATGCATAACTGTTATTACAGTACATATGTGCACACAAAGTACATTATTGTCCAGCCATAAGAAGGAATTGGGGTTTTTAGAGCATCCTTCATGTAATTGGATCTTAATTTACTATGGGTAGAATTTACCCCTTCCTGCACAAAGCCTTAGTAAATGGGCTTTACAGTAAATCCTTCAGGGAAGAAAGGATATAAATGTCACCCCACAATCTGTGGGCAGGATGTAAACTGTACTCCCCTTCCAGCTACTATTCCAATCTCGAATAGGGATCCTTGCACATGCCACCTAATTGCGAACTATTACTCAAAAAGATTCTGCGATTACATAGCATGTAGTCCTTGGAATGTGGTGTTTTGAGGAAATACTTGTAGAGAACAAGAGCTGCTGTTGGTGAGTAACCACTTCTCTCCTACACACACTTTTCAACATTAGCCATAAACCTATCTCCATTTGTTTTATGTCTCCTTTTTATTTCCCATTCCTTCACTTAGTTTATTGAACAGTCGAATATAGTGTTTCTTTGGCCTCCAAAAGGAAATTATTACCCCAATATTCCAGTGCCTTCACTGTTTAAAGAACCAGTTTATCATCCATAGTTGCAAATCTCTAGAATGCACTCTTTCATAAATCTCTTCTCAGTTGTTTCAGCAATCCTTCTTCCTTTATTGGTATTAACCTTTTTTTAACCTTGTCTATCTTCCTTATGACATCCAAGACAAAGTATCAATTTGTTTTCTTATCTTTCTCTCATTAAAATAGTGTTCTCTAGTTTCCTAAAATTCTTTCTGCCTCTATTGAATATTTACATTGGATCACTTTAAAATCCATATTTACAGTGTATTAGTTTGATTCACAACTAATAATCTATATAGTACCTTTTATTCCAAAGGACTTTATAAACTAGACTTTACATAGTTTATAAAGCCCCTTAAGGTAAAAGACATGATTTAAATGCAAGCTATTAATAGACAGATGCACTACACATTGAAGGTATTACTACATTTACATATAAATGTAATATTATACACAAATATATTCCAAACCAAAAATTATATTAAGATAGAGTTAAGATTGAGAGTATGTATTAGTAACATAAAAGGATAAAAAAAATCACAGGGATGTTGTAATTTGTGGATTTGGAATAATTATAAACCCAGGATATTCAGAGTTAAGATTATACAGAAAATACACCCAAATACATATACATGCAAATGTACAATTACATCTCCAAAAGACCCTTAACTCTGCCCTGTAACAATGCTATGAAGTAATCTTAGGATGATGATGAAGTCATTTTACAGTTTGTTATTCCAGGTGAGTGTAAACTGATTTTAAAAACATTAGGTTTCCCCCACCTCCTCCATTTCCTCCTCCTCAGGCTGTCATCACAGGGCAGATTTAAGGTTAGTCAGATGCCTTAACTGTGCATTTCTATTCTTTACCATGTTTCTTTTTCCATTTCTTTTCATTTCAGAAGTTTTCTTTTAAGTGTAGCCTTAACTCTGAAGATTATGGGTTTGTAATGCTTGGTTTGGAGATAATTATATTATTGTAATTTTTTTTTACTCTTAAATTGCTGAAAGGCATCTTCAGTCTTAACTTCACCTTGATGTAGGTTTTGTTTGGGTTTTCTTCGTCTTGGAATTTTTTAAAAAATTTAAAATGTCATACATGAATACTAAACAAGAACCTGAAGAGAATGCTACCTTATAATGATTTGGAGATGTGATCTATCAGCCATAAAAACCTTTAAAAAACCACAACTTTCAAGTGTAGATTCACCAGTACATCGTAGGCCTGGTCCACACTAGCGGGGAGGGTTGACCTAAGATCAGGGGTGAAAGTAAGTTAAAGGAATAACTGGTACGCCGGAAGTCCTGATCAGGGGCGGAGCCTCAACTGGAAGAGGCCTGGCCTCAACCAGAAGAGGCGGGGCTTAAAGCCTCCAGCCCTTTAAATCAAGATTTAAAGGGCCCTGGGCTCCAGCTGCCACCGCAGCGGAGCCTGGGCCTTTAAATCACTGAGGAGCCCTGGGGGCTCCTGGCTCTGGCAGAGCTTTAAAGGGCCCGAGGCAGTAGTGGCAGCCAGGAGCCTAGGGCCCTTTAAATCTCTGCAAAGCCCTGCTGCCGGAGCCCTGGGGTAGTGACCATGGAGCCCCGGGGCCCTTTAAATCCCCTCCAGAGCTCCACTGCCACTACCCCAGGGCTCTGGCAGCAGGGCTCAGGTGGGGATTTAAAGGGCCCCAGAGCTCCAGCTGTCTGATACCGGCCCGGCCCTTTAAATCCCCGCCAGAGCCCTGCAGCCTGAGCCTTGGGGTAGCAGCAGCAGGGCTTCGGCGGAGACTCGCTGCCGCTCCCCAGGGCTACGGCAGCAGGGATCGGGAGGGGATTTAAAGGGCTGGGGCAGTAGCAGCTGCCACAGCCCTGAGCCCTTTAAATGCCCGCCGGAGCCCTCGGGAGCCGCGGTGAGTCTCCCAGGAATTTAAAGGGCTCTAGGGCAGTGGGTGGTGCGGGACCGCAGGGTAAGTGCCCTTTAACGGCCCACTGCTTTATTTACCTACCTGCCGGCTCTTGCCGTGCGCCACTTCCCCGCGGCTCACACTGGCTGCGGTTTGCTGTCCCGGTCCAGTGGGAGCCACGGGGAAGCGGCGCGCGGCGAGAGCCGGCAGGTAAATAAAGCAGTGGGCCGCTAAAGGGCACTTACCCTGCAGTCCCGCGCCGACCGCTGCCCTAGAGCCCTTTAAATTT
>ML677339.1:9463007-9729380 GCA_007922305.1 Dermatemys mawii | reverse complement strand
AGCCCTGGGGAGCGGCAGGGAGTCTCTGCCAAAGCCCCGCTGCCGCTACCCCAGGGCTCCCGCCACGGGGCTCTGGCAGGGATTTAAAGGGCCCGGGCAGTAGTGGCCGCCGCAGCCCCGAGCCCTTTAAATCTCCACCTGATCCCTGCTGCCGAAGCCCTGGGGTAGTGGCAGGGGTTCCGGCGGGGATTTAAAGGACCAGAGGCTCCGAGCGCTGGGCCCTTTAAATCATCGCCAGAGCACCGGTGGTCCTGGCTGCTGGTACCCCAGAGTTCAACCAGTGGGGCTCTGACTGCAATTTAAAGGGCCTGGGGCTCCAACTGCTGCTGGAAGCCCCAGGCCCTTTAAATTGTCTCCTGAGGAAGCCGGTCCCGGTACGACGCACCGGCTCTTGCTGGTATGCCGTACTGGCGTGTTCCGGCTTACTTTCACCTCTGCCTAAGATACACAACTTCAGCTATGTGAATAGCGTAGCTGAAGTTGACGCATCTTAGGTCGATTTACCTATCATCCTCACGGCTGCAGCTGTTGACAGCGGGCTCCCCCGTCGACTCTGCCTTGCGCCTTTTGGCGAGCTGGAGTTCCAGAGTCGACAAGGGTGCCTCTGGGGAATCGATATATCGCATCCTGACAAGATATGATAAATCGATCCCCAGTAGATCGAGCTCTACCTGTCGATCCAGCTGGTAGTGTAGACAAGGCCATAGCAATACAAAACAGCCAAAGCACACTGGTCAGTTAAACTGGGGCTAAGAGCTGCTTAACAGTTGAAATCTTCTGGTGAATCTGGCCCTTAATTTGTTACTGATTTATTTGGGGCACCTTTGTCAACAGTGAGAGCAATGGACTCTGGGTATGTTTCCCACAGTGCCTGGTGACACCATCCATTGCTAGGTGTTGTGGGAATGCGGAAACGGAGCACAGTGTATCCTGGGATGTGCAAAATGTACTGTCATGCACCACTGTGTGTCCCAACCCTACAAAGGTCTCTGGCTTCCTTTCGTGATGTTTTTCCAGCTGTCATTCTTTTGTAGTGTGCGACAGCATCTGCAGTGAGAGAGGCTGGATCCTGCACTTCTCTCCTTTGCACTGTTGGTTGTCATGAGGACATCATGCATGGCAGTTACTTGCAGAGTTACTCAGAAAGATAGCAGCGGATGTATTGCAAACACCCTAGTGTGATATGGATGGTAGCAACTTATCAGTGTTTTGTGCATTCACAGAGCAACTGCATATGGTAGATCGGCACTTTTGAGCTAGGGAAACAAGCACTGATTGGTGGGATCGCACTGTTATGCAGGTGTGGGATGATGACCAGTGGGTACAGAACTTTAGGATGTGTAAAGCAACCTTCATGGAGCTATGTGCTGAGTTTCCCCCTGACCTGCGGCACAAGGACACCAGATTGAGAGCTGCCTTTCCGGTAGAGAAGCATGATGCAATCGCTGTGTGGAAGTTGGCAAATCCAGACTGTTACCAGTAAGTTGCAAATCAAATTGGAGTGGGAAAGTCCACTGTTAGGTCTGTAGTACTCAAGTGTCCAGGGCAATAAATTGCATCCTGCTGCATAGGACTGTGAGTCTGGGAAATGTGCATGCACTAGTGGATGGCTTTGCAGAGATCGGTTACCTTAACTAGTGGGGCGATTGATGGCACACACATTCCAATTTTAGCGCCAGACCACCTTGCCTCTGAATACATCAATAGCAAGGGATACTTCTCCATGGTGTTGCAGGCGCTTGTGGATCACCAGGGGCATTTCGCGGACATCAATGCAGGCTGGTCTGGAAAGGTGCATGACATGCACATCTTCAGGAACAGTGGCCTGTACAGAAAACTGCAGGCGAGGACATTCTTTCCAGACCACAGTTCACAGTGCGAGATGTGGAAATGCCCATATTAATTCTGGAAGATCCAGCTTACCCCTTAAAGCCCTGGCTCATGAAACCTTACACAGGGCACATGGATAGCAGCAAGGAGCATTTTAACAACAGGCTGAGCAGGTGCAGCATGGTAGTGAAATGGGCCTTTGGCCGTTTGAAAGCTCACTGGAGGTGTTTAAATGGCAGACTAGACCTCTCTGAGGATAATATTCCTGTGGTCATGACCGCATGCTGCACTTTGCATAATCTCTGTGAATCTAAGGGTGAAATGTTTGCTCAGGTGTGAAGCACTGAGGCAGAGCGCTTGGCTGCACAGTTTGAACAGCCCGATGCTAGAGCTGTTAGAGGAGCCCAGAGGGCTGCTATTAACATCAGTGAGGTTTTGAGGAACCACTTTGACAATGATGGACGGTAACACATGTCTGCTTTGGAGTTGCTTCTCTGTTGCATCCATGTACAATTTTGGGGCCCAAGAGCTGTGCAACACAATGCTTTAGAAGCCTGTTCCCAAGAGTGAATTGATTGCTATACACTTTTGCAGAACAGAGAATAAAAACACTTTACCATTAAATACTTTAGCCTTTATTTATTGTTAAAAAGGATAAAACATCAAAACTGTGTATAACTCCAGCTGTCATTGTGAGAGGGGGTGGAGTGATGGGGAAACTCAGGAGAGCTGTGAAGTGAAAAGGAATGTGTGGGCATAGAGGGAGGTGGATTGGCAAAGAATTGTGCATGTGCTGCAGTGGCACTCAAACTCAGAGCTGCTCAGTCTGTAGCTGTATCAATGACTTAAGCATCTCTGTCTGATCCTCCATAACTTTTATCATCCGCTCTGTCACTTGCCTAGCAAAAGCAGCACTCTCTTTTCTGTCCTGTCTTTCGGCTTCCCAGCACACTTTCTGTTTCCTGGTTTGTCTCTCCTCGTGCTGTAGAACCCCACGGAACGTGTCTTCTTTGCTGAACCTAGGTTTTTTTTCTTATCTGCTACAGCTGGGGTGTGTGTGTGTGTGTGTGTGTGATGTGTTCTTCAAGGTCTGTGCTGAACAGAACAGGGATTGTTACATTCCAGCAAACAATTGAAACGTTTTGGTAAAAAGGGCACTTAGCTACTAGAAATCACTTTCTCCCTGAGACTCTAGGCAGGCACACGACTCCGTGAGGTTTCTCATGGTGAGTTTTGGGAATGGGGGGAAGGTGGTTTTGTATTTGGACAAAAAGGTCACAGCTTGCAGGGCAGCTTTGCGGAGACCTCATTCTAAAATTATCCCACACTTTTTCAGAGGCAGCCAACCTGTTGGCTAACATCTCCCTGATGAAAGTGACCAGAGAAACCAGCGCTCAGCTGCTGAATGCTTGCGGCTTTCACCCCAGTCTATCTGCAGCTCAGCCATGTGCCACTTTGGTCCCAGCTCTAGTGATTGCTAAATGGCATGGTTAAGTTTCCTGCAATGGGGAACTAACAAGGCTGCTATCCCTTGGAATCTGCAGCAGCGGATTAACAAGTACCTCTTGGAAACTTTCCAGAGCCTCTCTCTGGAGGATTTCCTGCAGGTCTTGATGTCCTTCGACACCCTGCTTGGCCATGCAGATTAGCTACACCAGGCAATGTCCAGCTCACAGAAAACACTACCTGCCTCCCACTTTTCTATTCCCTACACAAGCCACAGCAATTTACCTGGAGTCTGATCTGCTTCCTGCTCCCCGCTGAGCACTTCTGGAGTGGAGAAAAGTTCCTGGCTGCCTGCCCTACCAGGTGACCCCACTGGAAGCACCACATCTCCTCTAGCTCAACTTCTTCATCCACAATCTCAGCTTCTGGGTTATCCCCTTTCAACTGCCTGCAAAGTATCCATGGGGCAATTAGTGATGGAGGTAGGGTCATTACCAAGGATAGCATCCAGCTCCTTATAGAAGTGGCAGGGCTTAGGTACACCACCAGAGCAATGGTTCACCACCCACGCCTTGTGGTACACCTGCCTCAGCTCTTCTATCTTCACATTGCGGTGTGTCCTGATTATAGCCCTTTTCGCACAAGCCCCAAGAAATTTGCCCATATGTGTCCCAATTCCTATGGGTCACTTGCAGCTGCGACTGAACAGACTCCTCTCCCCATGTACTAATCAAATGCAAAAAACTCAGAGGTGGTTCAAACAAGAGCACATTTGGTGTGATAGTCAGTCACGTTGACCTGGGAATCAACTTGAGAAGCTCCTCTGCAGGGCAGTGGAGTTCAAACCGCTGACCAGAGTGGCAGCATGGGAATTGTGGGATACTTTCTGGAGGCCAATAAGATAAAAAAAAAAAACCTGTGTTGTCTATACTGGCTGTTTGTCCACAATAAAGGGATGGGAAAAGAAAAAAGTCTTTCATAAGGGTGGAAATATTTTGTCACCAAAACTAGGTTTGCTTTTTTTAAAAAAAGTGTTCTTACAGTGTGGACACTATTGCTGTTTTGTTGCCAGCAGCTAGTTTTTGGCAACAAAACTTGCAAGTATAGGTAAGTCCTCAGGCATTGAATGAGTAGGTGCTTATACTATTCAGAGGGAATTTTGTGGATCACATTGGAGCCTAAAATAGGCACCTAAGTACCTTTGTGTATTGGGGCCCTAGTGAATAAAGTAGAAGACTTGGAGTTGAGACCTAAATTCTATTCCTGATTCTGTCATTAACTTACTATGTAACCTTGAGCAAGTTACTTAGCTTTCCCGTTCCTTTGTTCCCTCATGTGTAAAACTGAAATCATCAGAATACTTACCTACTTTTGTATTTAACTTTGAGAGCCTCATATAGATATAGATAGGTGCAAAATATTATGATGAGAAATGTACATGCCTAGTGTTATTTTGGGAAGAAGGGCTTTTGAATGATTTTTCCAGACATTAAGTACATTTACTGAAAACACATAAGATATAGTGGTGAAATGCTTTAAATGTGATTTCTGGTTTTACATACAGTCGTGTGCAAAATGTTGCCAATGACTATATAATACATGTCATCAATTAAGTTTTTTAAGGTTTACTCATAACTCAGTATTCAACACAAATGTAGGCCAAGTATAGGATGCAACATTACTTTTAATCGGAAAATCCATTGCATGGCACATGAGCAATAGCCATGCTGTGGCTAAAAACAGATGGCTGGAAGAACTAAGAACTTGACCCCATCTGGAATTTTTCTCATGCTATTACAAAGGTAAAGTAAATATTCTGAAAGGTTTGGGAGTCTTCACTGTCAGAGCTGGCATTGCAATAACATTGACATCTCCAGGATTCATGATTTGCAAGGCATGCTGTTTGATAATGGATGTTCTGTGCCATAGAAATAAATTATAAATGAACTCTAATAAATGGTGCTCTTAGCTCTGCCAGTACATTAATGTAGATGTGAAAGACATGTGAAGTCTGATCTGCAACCGGGTAATGTTATGATTAGTGTTTGTGATGTAATAAAGAAAACCTAATTAAGAAACTGCAGGGGGAAAATACAAGAGGCCTGTTCTTTTAACAAAATCTGCCACCACTGAAAAGAGATTTTAAAATGTCATTTAGCTAGCTTTAGCAGCACACCATTTAACATCATAGTAAAACCCATTATTTTTTGTTCAGAGAACTTGTAATGCAATTGGTCTAGTAAGCTTTGCTATCTCTAGTTACAGAACATTCTTAAAAAGAAACTGCTATGAAAATTTTATGTGATTTCTACAAAGACCAAGCTTTTTGTGTGTGTGTTTGATACAGCCTCAGCCATGCAAGATTTTAAAATGTTTGTAATCTCTGTTCTGTAGAAAACATTTGTAGGCCAGCTGGTGTATTTAACATGTGATCTAAAATTTAATCGTTAATATCATTATACTTATCAAATATATTTGAAGCTAGAAAATGGTCATATTGCAGGAACTATGTATACTGTACACTGAAATTTCACAAATCTTTACTGTGCTCTTTCCACATATCTCCCCTTTCATTCATTGTAATAATAACAACTCCTTAACCAAAATATACTGAAGATCATGGTATAGCTTCAGAGGATGTTTGGGTGGTCTGAGCATAAAGTACATGATCCTGTACAATTTAAATCACTCGGAGTTTTAAAACTGACGTCAATGGATGCAGAATCAGACTGAAGAAGTTCAATCCTACAAGGTGCTGAACAGTAAAGCCCTGATCCAGCAACAAACATAACATGTGGGTCACTTTAAGCGTTTGACTAATCCAATTGACTTCAATGGGATTATTCACATCGTTAAGATAAACTCATTTAGGTGCTTTGCTGGACTATTCAGCACCTTGTAGGACTGAGCTGCGAATTATGGCAGGTTTGGACTTCCTTTGTGCCACATGAGCAAGATAAAGGGAGTGGAGAAGGCCAGAGGCTCCCTGAAAACACTGGTTTAACACTGGCAGGATCAGTTCTGATCTTCATCCTTCTGATGTTAGTAAACTGAGTTTAATGTTTCTGGGGGGGTGTTTCAGATGAGACCGTAAAGGTAAGACCTTGACACTGTTATAACAGAACAAAGCAAACACTTGCTCCTAGGTCATATGAATCTCTTCCCTCAGTATTCTGCAGCGTGCTGTGCACAAGTCTCATTCCAACGGTAGTTATCTTGCAGTGGTGGCGTATCTACATAGGACTATATTCTGAGGCTACTTCTGTAGACATATACTTCTGCTTATATGGATCTACTTCAGCTATACAGTGGAGACAAACTTGCACAAATGCTCTGCTGTTGCATTCAGCTGCCTGTCTCTGCAGAAACTTCACGGGTCTCCCACAAATGATCAATAGGTCTCCACAAATTTGCATCCTCATGGGTAAAACCCTGTGTTAGAAAAGGATCGTGGGCTATATGCTCTACTCCTTATAACCAGCAACAATCAGTAGCTGGTAGTGGGACAGCTAATGGGTGTCCCAGTCCTGTTGGGCATGAGAAGTCCTTCCCTGAGCCCAGCCTACTGTGTTATAGCACATATTCACCTGAGCAAAACACAGCTTTCCTTGCTCTTTCAGACTAAGACCTGTCGTGTGTCAATCTCTTTGGGAGGAAAGGCACTTTATAAAATTAACAGTAATCATATTTACTATGCAAAGGGATATTTATACTCTACTTTATCTTTCAGTTAAGCAATAAGAATCAAGGAGCAGAGCATTTCCTGGGGATTAATGACTGTCTGGGAGGAGTTTAAGGCCATTAACTCCAATTTGTCATTAAAAATCCTTAGGAAATGCCTTGTGCCAAGGTCATTATTATCCTTATAGCAAGTGTAGGCAGATGGATTTTTTTTTTCTTGAGGGTGTATTTTCATTTGGTATGCACGGGAGAATTTACACTCTTTTAGTATTAGCCAGTTCAGTTGCTGGAGTCATCTCTCGACATTCCATTCCTCATAGTTTTAGTTAAAGGTATTGTGAAAAATGGAAGCAAATCACTCTTACGTTTTCCTAACCAACATACCTGATCATAATTTCAGACTTTTTGGCAGATATGGGATGTCTTTTGCCTTCCACCAAAACAATGCTATACAATTTGAAGAGAAACCAAAGGCTGAGTAGGAGGGAAGGATAGCTCAGTGGGTTGAGTGTTGGCCTACTAAACCCAGCACTGTAAGTTCAATCCTTAAGGGGGCCATTTAGGGATATGGGGCAAAAAATAGGGTTTGGTCCTGCTTTGAAGAGGGGTTGGACTGGATGATCTCCTGAGGTTCCTTCCAACTTTGAAATTCTATGAATGCTGCACAGAAATTTCCCTGAAAGGGGGGAAAAAAGACCTTTATGGACCAGGTTCTCTCATGAAGATCCCACTCCCTTCATGGCAAAGGTTAAAACTTACTCCAGAATCAAGGAGTGGCAACTAGCTGTGCTCCCCTTTGAGCTTCATTCAGCAGATTGAGAATGCAACTGAGAATGTAGCCTTGTATATATGTGCATCAGAAAGTGCTTCAGATCCTTTTTATGATGTATACACAAAGGCATGATCTTTCACAATACACCAGCTAGTCAGTTGGCCAAATGGAAATTTAACTTGAGCAAGATTTATATAGATTATAACATGTTAGAAAAGCCTATAAAAACAGTAAATAATTAAATTTAAAATGTCTTTTAGGAGCTACAGTTGGGCAGAACTGGAAGCAGAACTCACAAAAATCCATTTGGAATGTATTTTGGTGGAACTGAATAGGTTACACCACTTTCAGCCAGCAGAAGTGTTTCTCCTCATGATAATCTCAGTCAGCATCATAAGTAGGGATGGGAACTGGTTTAGATAAACTAAAAACTTATTCAAATATTCATCCCAAACTCCCAAATAAATATAATGCTGAGGTTGACAAAAGATTAGTTAACTTTCAAAACATTAATCAACACATACCTTTTCATGTTTGCAATATTTTGGTTCAGCCAAAATTAGGATGGCACCAACATATTGCAAAACAGATTGTTCTTCTTGTATTTCTGTAACTGCTGAAATCAAGGAAGTTCTGCAAAACCCACATGAAAGTTTTATCTTTGACTGTTATATACTATATGTTTGTATAGTGCCTAGTAGAATGGAGTTCGGACTTGGATAAGGCCTCCAAGCTCTGCTGCAATATAGTATTAAATAATTATTATTATCTTGCTAAACTCCTACCTGATTTCCAGACCAAAATGTAGACTGCTCATCTGAAACTTTTGATGATGGTCAGCTAGTAATGGTAAGAACACAGCTTCCAAAGTAAGACTACTTCTCAAAAATTCAGATTTTATTTAATTAGTACTTTTTTCCATTATTGAATTTTGCAGCTCAGGTGATCACCGGATGATAGATAGATAGACACCTACAGGATAATAGGGTTATAAGTAATAGTCAGTATGGATTTGTCAAGAACAAATCATGCCAAATCAATCAACCTAATTTCTTTTTTTAACATGGTTACTGACTAATGCAGCCCAATATGCCATTAGCCTTCTTGGCACTGACGGCACACTGTTGATTCATATCCAGCTCCTTGTACTGTGTAATCCCAAGGTCCTTTTCTGCAGAACTGCTGCTTAGTCAATCGGTCCCCAGCCTGTATCAGTGCATGAAAGCAATCGCATGCACTGCTACAGGCTGGGGACCGACTACCTAAGCAGCAGTTCTGCAGAAAAGGACTAGGGGATTACAGTGGACGAGAAGAAGGATATGAGTCAAAAGTGTGCTTTTGTTGCCAAGAAGACTAATGGGCTGCATTAGTAGGAGCATTGCCAACAGATCCAGAGAACTGATTTTTTCCCTCTATTCGGCACTGGTGAGGCCACATCTTGAGTATTGAATCCAGTTTTGAGCCCCCCATTACAGAAAGGATGTGGTCAAATTGGAGAGAGCCCAGACTAGGGCAATGAAAATTATTAGGGAGGCTGGGACAGATGATTTATGAGGAGTGGCTGAGGGAACTGGTCTTATTTAGTCTGCAGAAGAGAAGAATGAGGGGAGATTTGAGAGCAGCCTTCAATTACTTGAAGGGGGGTTCCAAAGAGGATAGAGCTCAGCTGTTCTCAGTAATGGTGGATGACAAAACAAGGAGCAATGGTCTCAAGTTGCTGTAGGGGAGGTCTAGGTTGGATATTAGGAAAAACTATTTCACTAGAAGTGTGGTGAAGCACTGGAATGGGTTATCTAGGGAAGTGGTGGAATTTCCATCCTTAGAGGTTTTTAAGCCCCGGCTTCACAAGGCCCTGGCTGGGATGATTTTGTTGGGGATGGTCTTGCTTAGAGCAGGGGGTTGGACTAGATGACCTCCTAAGGTCTCTTCCAACCCTAATTTTCTATGATTGATAGGGGGGAAGCAGTAGACATGATTTATATTGATTTTAGTAAGGTTTTTGATACAGTCCCATATGACATTCTCATAAATAAACTAGGGAAATGTTGTCTACATTTCCATGATTAAATCTATAACATTATTTTTAAAATACTTCAACAATCCTATATGTTTACTATATGGGCTTCCTTAGATTTCAAATCAACTCCCATCAATCTCAATAGGAATAAATTCAGGTCTGAAGGCACTGATCCTGAAATCATTTATACACATATTTAACTTTGCACACTTCAGAGAACTAAGCACTTGCATAATGTTTTCAGGATCTGGGCTTAAATCTTGAAAATGGAATAGATTATAACTGATTATTGTGCATGAATTTTTTTCCATTAAGTCCTTTCAAGTTTGTAATTAAATTATCTGTTTAGGATCTATGCACTACATTTTGTCTCTTTACACCTAGTTACATTATTTGTTTTTGTCTCTTTTTTTCCAAGACTAAATCCATAAATAAAATAAAACTAACAAGAAACCGTATGTTCCATCACCAAAGTTGTGTGTGTTTGTCAAACTTAAATTTCTTTTTGGTTCCCCATGAACTTAGTTGTGGTAGGTCCCCATCGTTTTAGTGTTTCCTTTCCCCTCAGTCTCTCCTTTGTCCATCCTTTACTCCAACTCCCTCTGCCAGGCTCTAATCATCAAAGCAAAGCCAGAAAATGCTGAGCAGTGAATCCAGACTCCCAAGTTAAATCGAGGACTATAACAAATAGTCCCCTTGACAAAATAACGGAACCCGCTCAGTTTTTCGGCTCCATTGGTTCTAAGTGCTGCCTGTGGCTGTGTGAGGTTTATTGCCTTTCATACAATGTTTGGAAATTCAGTGCTTTTAGTGTAAAAGACCAAGTATATGGGACCCAATTATATTCTTCTCAAAGATCTTTCAAGGTGAAACATCCACCCGTAGAACATTAACAGGACAAGTTGCAGCAGTTAGAATGAAAGGAGGCCAAGACAAAACTATTTACTTTAAATTATTCCAATTTTTCCAAGCAACAAATGGTTCAAGTCTCTCAACAAGACAATTAATAAAACCACTGTCCAAAATTGCAGTGATAAAGCCAGCTTAGCAGTACCTGATTGTCCAGCACGCGGCACATTGCTTTGTAACCAAATGGATAATTTCAAGGGGATGCCATTATAACACCTGAGGCTACACTGAAAAATGCAATATCATATATTGGCAAAATCTTAAAATATCTCCAGGTTTCAAACAGCCTATCTGACTGTGGCCAATCTTGAAGAAAATGTAGAAAATTCTTTTGTTTCCCTTGGGAGTCTGCCAAGTACTGAAACATTTTCTCCATATTAATCATGTTGTGTGCTGACTATTCTTTCCTGTTGAGGATAGCTGGATGTCACTCCCTCCAGATCTTGTCAGCACTGCTCCCAAATTGGCTATAGGAGTCACTAGAGAACAAACCCAGGCACTTCTTCCATGACCTGAGTGGGCTGCCAAATTCCAAGAACTGTATTAAGGTAAAAAAGTGCCTTGCTACATGGAGACTCTACCAACACAAGGGTATGTATCAGAGACAGATTATGACATTCTGAGGCCCTAAACTACGTCAAGTGTAAGAAGCCCCATACAATAAAAAAAAAAATATTATTTTCACAGAAAGAACATTGAATATATAAACATGAAAGCTTTGGATTTGCATATATACAAAGGCGAAGTTGTAAAAATAGAATAATCATCTAACTAAAACATATTATGCAATGCCTGTTTGCATTATAAAATAGTTTCAAATTAACATTTTCATCTATGATTCCTTAATTAATAGATATGAAAACTTTATATCTACAGCAACATAAAAGCAGTTATAGTTACACAGATCAGATTACTTAATGGAAGCAATACAGCCTGCAGGTTGTCTGTTTGCACATCACATTAATGTTAACACTGAAATTTAAAACATTTTCTTTGTAATTTTTTGGAGAGCAAAGCCATTGATGATGTCCTCAAATGATAAGCTACAGAGTTTGTCACTTTCAATGTGCAGAATGCTTAGGGCCTAGAAAATGCTGCAAGAAAAGCTGGCATCTCTCTTTGCATTTGCTTCTCTATCCTCTGTCTTCCCCAGGACCACTAATTAATCTTGAGTAAACACCTCGGAGACACAGAAGGACAACAAGCTAGTTACATGAAAGAGAAAGAAAGAATTGACAAGAAAAAAGACTGGTAATCTCTAGACAGGCTTTGAGAAAGTGAGAAAAACTAGCCTATATTCAAACAAATGTAATGAATATTGTGAGCTTTAATAGCCTATAAATCAGGGGTGGGCAAACGTTTTGGCCCAAGGGCCACACTGGGGTTCAAAATTGTGCGGAGGGCCGGGTAGGAAAGGCTGTGCCTCCCCAAACAACCTGGCTCCGCCCCTTATCCAACCCCCACCCACTTCCCACCCCCTGGTTGCCCCCTCTGGAGACCCTCCACTCTAACTGCCCCCCCAGCACCCCAACCCCTATTTAATCCCCTGCTCTTTGTTCCCTGACTGCCCCCTCCCGAACCCCTCCCAATCACCACCCTCCAGGACCCCAACACCTAAGCCCCCCCCCCCCCACTTCCTTACCGTGCTTAGAGGGGTGCGGGGCCCCGCCGCTTGCCACATTCGGCCAAACACCCCCACCCAGGAGTGCGGGGCCCCGCGGCTTGCAGCGCTCGGCCTGGCCCCCGGCCCAAGCTTGCAGGCTGGATAAAAATGGCGGTGGGCCATATGTGGCCCGCGGGCTGTAGTTTGCCCACCCCTTGTCTAGTTCATTAACATGCTCAGTCCTAGGAACTTGAATATTATTAGTTTTTGTACTGCCAACCGTAATATACAGAACAGAAACCTGGGCACTTTCTAAGAAACTGGAGAAGAAGCAAAAGATAAGTATCGAAGCATGGACAAATGGTAAGTGATATCAAATGGCTCAACACAAGAATAGCTAAATGTATTAAAGAGTAGATGAAGTGTAACAGGGTGCAGAGGCTTTGCTTGTTTTGCAGCCAGTAAACTCAGCCTCACACAAGTATAGAGGGAGGAATAATGAGGAAGGGCTGCATACTTAAATCCCAATCATTGTCACAGCAGAGGAATTGAAAACTTAAAAAACAGATTGATTTGCTAAAAACAGACACAAAAGAAACAAAAGGCTTTTGGAAAGGCAGAGTTCCACCTCTTTGCCACAGGGTTGGGTTGTTACCCAGATTATTTATTTTCTAGGTATGCAAAACCAATTTTGTTTTTCTAAAGCTTCAAGAATGAAACCTTGAAGATGATTACTAAAAACTAAGCCTTTAGTCACAAGTTGATGGTAGATGTGCATTTTCAAAAATGGAACTTCTGAAATTAAACAGATCTGTTCATTTACTGGGTATTCTTGGCAGGGGCATGCCATTGCTGACAGCCAATCAGAAAGCCCTATCTTTATTATAAGCTCATATTTATAATAAAAATTACAACTGGGAATTTGAAATTTAAAAACTAATCTCCCTGTAGTGACTACTGTAGAGTCCCTTTAATATTTGCTCTTTCCTCTCAGTGATTCCTTACGGGATCTGGAGAATTTTGAAAGAAAACTCTCTAGGATGGTGACTTATCTTAATAAAATGTTGTTGCTTGAGGTTTTGATGATTCCAAGACAATTGGCAGTCAAATGGTCAGCACTGAAGACAGGGGTGCAGATCCTTGGTCCTTACTATTAAAAACGAAAGGGTGATTCCAGGAAAAAATGATAGTGAATTATTCTGACACCTCACATGTATGTCCCCAAACCAAAGACCTCCTCCCCCCCAATTACATTTGCATTAAATAGATCTCAGAAAATGAAAACTATGCCATATTCTTTCAAATAAGTCAAACCTCTTCACATTTGCCTGGTACTCTCTCCAAGAGTGCAATATCATCAAAATAATTGAGGAGTAGGGAAAGTGACCCATAGGCTGCGGAAACCCCAAGGAGTGTCCAGGGGAACAGATTCTCCCCAATAGGAGCTGAAAGGACAGCTCCCAAAGCCATCAACAATGCCATGTCTTTGTAGTTGCTTCTCCTTAGGGCTTGGTTACACTGGCACTTTATAGCGCTATAAAGCCCCCACGAGCGCTATAATCTCCTCCCCGTCCACACTGGCAAGGCACGTAGAGTGCTATAACCGCAGAGTTATAGCGCTCCTCGTAATCCACCTCTGCATGGGGAATAAGGGCTGTAGCACAGCTGCTGTAGCGCTACAGCAAGAATGTGGACACCCACTGCGCTACAAGTGATCTCTTGAGATGCCTAGAGCCATTTAAGGCAATTGACGTCTCTTCCCTTTGTTTTGAACTCGGCTGGAGGAATGCGGAAGTACCTCTTCAGAGTTTCTCTCTTATCTCGGCAGATAAGCAATGCAAATGTTTAAGGAGGGAGCCTGTGTGAAAACAAAGCCTTCTGTGAAGGGAGGCTCACTGACAGGCTTTCAGAAGAACGGAAAAACCACTGTCTCTCTCCCTCCACATACACACAACGCGTCCCCCCTCACTCCCCTCGTTTAAAAAGCACGTTGCACCCAGCTGAATGCTGGGATACCTGCCCTAATGCGCTGCTCTTAATGCCGCATTAAGTGCCCCAAATGTGGCCATGCTATACCGCTGGCGCGTCTGAATGTGGACATACAATAGCGCTATACATATTCCTGTATAAGGGGACTGCTATAACCAATAGCGCTATAATCTTGTAAGTGTAACTATACCCTTAATTTTCTTTCACCAGGTCTGCAGCTAGCCAAACAAAAAGTGGCAAGGAAACAAAATGTTAAATGAGGGGCATAAGAAAATTCTGAAACACCAGGTGCACCTTCCTGCATTTTAGAACAAAAAGTGTATGCAAAAAAATAAGCCTACCTGGTATTTATCTTGGATTCTGTACTAGAATAACTTGCCAGTAGCAAATTCCACACACTGCAACCATAGTTCCTTCTACACACTCACGTTTCCCATCATCCGCACACACACACTGCATAGAAAAACATTAAAAAAGCCAGTATCAACATTATAAAAAAATCCTCTAAAGAAGGTTATCACCTCCCGTATAAGGTGGAACATAAGGCTTTTATGCCCACCATCCACTGCAAGCCAAGTCTCCCAAGCCTCCTTGTCCTACAGGATGATGTCCCTAATGATATTTTATATAGAAACTCAAATGTGTATTTTCAGTAATGTTTTGGCATTAAACACACTTTCTTTTTAATTTGTCTCCCTCATTTTCTGTGATTTCTCTCTTTCTGCTTTACTTCCCTCCTCCTCTTTCTATTGCTTACCTGCCTGCCACTTTTTACCTCAGCGTGGCAAGGTGAATGAGGTAATATTTTTTATTGGACAAACTTCTATTGGTAAAAGAGACAACCTCCACAGAGCACTTCTTCAGGTGGAGCTTGCCTTTCTCATCAACAGAAGTTGGTCCAATAGAAGATATTACCTCACCCACGTTGGGTCTCTCATATTCTGGTACCAACACAGTTACAACAACTCTTTTACCTCTCTTTTTCAGTGTCCATTTTACCTGCACTTAAGGTCTGATCCAGTTCCCATGGATTTGAATGGGAGCTGGATCAGGCTCTTAACATTTCTTTTTCAATATTTCCTCCTACATCTCCCACTTTTTGTTCCTCTTCTTCCTCTCTCGTTGTTATGCTCTTAATTTCCTGCTTTCCAATTCCTCCCCCTGGCTCTCTCCCTGTTCCTTCTCTTACACTTTGCCTCTTTTTACCTAATTACTTGCTGCTAGATTTTCCCATTCTTTCACTCTCTTTTATATTTTTGGTCTTTTCCAGTCTCCTTCTGTGACATTACAGAACCACAAACTGTAACTGGAATCACAAAATTGTATGGGGAATATATTCAGGGACTCCAATCATATTGGGAGAATTTGTGAGCATTAACAAAAAATGTAATAAAGTATACAGGCCCAGATCATCCTCTCCCATGGAATCCTCCTGGGAGAGAATAAATGTTTCTAATGATCCCCCTTACCACTGCATACCCCCAGACTTGGCATTTCCAGGAGTATGTAGGAGGCCTTGTGTTTCTACTGTAGTTCTGGCTTTTGGGTCCTTGACAGTACAGCACCATTAGAGCTAGGTGCTATGGATGTCTCCTGGCAGTGGCTGCCTTCAGGACCAGAGTCATCATAGAAGAATAAGGTTTGTATAATCCTACAGCTGAATTATCTCTTTTTGACTAATCTCGGAAGGGCCAATGGTGGGGACAAGGTACATCCAAACCTGATCACCTCCCAGCTACACTTTCTCTCAATCCTCCCAATCTCCACAGAGCCCAGACCACATGGAGAAGTCTCCACAGTGGCTGGGGGAAAGATGCAGGGAGAACAATGTTGAAGAGGTTGTGGAGTCTCACTTCTGTGCAGAAAAGGGGAGACTGTTACGCAGAGGATCCCTTCCCTGTATAGAAGTAGGTGGCAGGATCTGGGTCATAAAAGTTAAAGTACAATATTTTTCTTGAATTGTGGTCTTTATAAAAACACTTCAAAGAAATGGAAACAGAGATAGACCAATGTTGGAAATATAATACAGAAAATTCTGATCTGGTTAAATTATGCGATGCTGCACAATATTGAGAAAATATTAAACAAAGTATGAATGAATTGTTGGCACAGAATGAAAATTCCCTATTGGATACAAGAATGGTTCTCTTAGACACCTCACCTGAAGGTGATGTGGCTTCTTCTCAGAAACAGACATTTCTGCATATTGTTTTTCTTTTTGCAGATTTATGTCTTACATGACAATGGAAATCAGAAAGGGCCCAGATAGTACATGACTGCATTTTAGAAGTTTCACAGCGTATTACCAATGAAAAGCCTTTGAGGAAACGCCCCACCATGGGGTTGGAAAATACAGAGCAGCCAGAAATCCCTGGGTGGAATGCCGAGATGGCTGCCAGGTGCACCTTGATCAAGGAAGGGGAGAGACCCTGCTGCTTTAAGTGCATGAGGTATTCCAGGATGCCAGACTGCATTATAGTTCACCTGGATCATTTTTATAAGTGGGAGCGTGATCCTGGAGGGACCTTCTGGGCTGAGGATGTCCACCATCGGATCCTCCTGCTCAACCACCTCCTCCGCTTGCAGCCCCAGGCTTTGGGCGACCCTGTGGAGCAACTACTGATGGGCCCCGTGGTCAATGAGTGGTGGCCCCGACACCGAGATCCCTGCCACTGCTTTGTCCAGGGATGAGGAGGAGGTGAGGTGCTGTTGGACCTCCTCAACCGGGTCCTCCTCATAAGAGTGGGGCACGTCTGGGGCCTGAGTAGTTGGCACCCTTTGGGATGGAGCCAGGTTGGGAGCAGCCTCTACCAGCTGTTCCCCTTGAGCGTCGGCCAGTGGCCTAGACACCATGGCTTCCCTTGCCTTCAACGAATGCGGGCAAGGAGACCTGGGCTGGTGGTGCTCTGAGTATCCTGACCTGGAGGCTCTGGACAACATGCCCTGCTGCTGGTGATAGGCCCATGGAGTCCAGAAGGGCCACTGGCCTGGAGGAGCTTACTTTGTCTGCCACGCGGGTTGAGGCTGAGGCTCCCTGCGAGCCGACGGTCTGCGCATGTAGCTGGAGCGACCTGAGTCTGCCTCGGATTCTGAGAAGCCTGATCTTGAGGGCCAGGGCAGTGCCGTTGCCTACCAGTGCCGAGGAGTCAGGGAATGGCTCCTCCTCTGCCAGGACCTTGAGCGGTACCTGGGCTCCTGGGACCGAAATCAGTGCCTTCCGCCCAGGGCCGCCGATCTCTGCTCCGTGTTGCATTGGTGCCGGGTGTCCACCAGTGCCGGGGATCGGCACCCAGAGGGAGCGGGTGCTGCAGGCTGAGTCGACTCCAGTGCCGTTGTGTCCCGCTGGGTCAATGCCATCTGGGAGTCGATTGAGTCTGTGCTCGACCGCGAGCGATGCTGCGAAGGGGACCTTGAGCAGCGCATGAGAGGTGGCTTTCCTCTGCATGGCACCCATGGTGATGGTGCCAGAGGCTTCTCCCTATCAGGGAGGGGCTTGCTGCGGACAGTTCAATGAGATCCCTTGCTGCCCCAAATGTGTCCGGTGTGGAGGTCTGTTCGAAGGCCTCCTTCAAGGTTCCATCGGCACTGCACTCACTTGGCCCAGGGCTTGACGGGCCTCATGGCACCAGAGTCACCAGTGCCAGCACGTGGTCTGGGCCTGCACTTCCTGTTTGAGCACTAGGCTCCACATGCGGCGCTGCCTTTCTGTGAGGGAAGCACCCTCTGTCCCCTCAGCTTTGCCATCTGGTCGGTGCTGGGGAGGTTGACCGGTGCCGGGGCTTGTCCTCCCTTCTTGGTGCCAACTTGTGGTATTCTGCTGGCACCGGATCCCGCTGCGCACCAAAGACGCTGGTGCCGAAGCTGGGCGGTCCGAGGCCAATGGCTATAGCGTGGTCTCCATGTGCAACTGCCTGAGGCGACGTCCCTTTCTTTCTTAATCCTGGGCATAAACGGCTTGCAGATCTTGCAGCGCTCAGTTTGGTGTGATTCCCCCAAACAATGAATGCAGGAGTCCTGGGGATAGCTGATCAGCATGGGCTTGTGGCACAAACTTTAAACCCCTGGGCTTGCGGCATGCCCTGCAGCCCGAGGCTGGGGCTGGAAGTAACTTCCAGACACCTCTGAACAAAGGAAATACTTAACTACTGCTGACTAACTGGTAACTACTCTAACACTGTGCTAAGGGATTACTTGCTAAGCGAGAGCGGTTACAACATCAGATGGTAAGAAGGAATTGAAGGGGGGTTGAGCCCGCAGGGTAATATATGCACCGCCGCACGGGTGCCACTCTAGGGGGCTCTCCTGCCAGCCTGACGGGAGCTGCTGAGGGAAAAGGTTTTCAAAGTTTGTGTACGTGACGCATGCACATCTAATTTTGAATGGCTGTGAAAAATCACGTGAAGAAGAATAAGGAATTTTTTTTTTTTTTTTTAAAAATTCCTGAATAGTTCCTAAGGAACCATAAGTGACTAAAGTGTAAATCCTCCTTACTTTGTGGACTACTGATTCAATGAACTGTGATGAATACTTTGAAGCATTAAAACCTTAAAGCTAGAGAACATTCTCTGAAGCTGGCTTAACTCTGTGTGCTAAAATTTATTTAGAATTTGTTTTCTAAAATAGATTAACATTTTCCACAGACAAATGTGAGTTTTGTGTGTGTGTGTGTAAAAAATACCCTCACACTTCTACACACACATTTCCTGCTCCAGCTTACACTGACATGCTTGGCTATAGTATAGAGACACTGTTTGAAAAAATTAAGTTGTCAAAATAAAACAAATGTTAAAGTTACTTATTTTTAATGAAAAGTCAGAAACCATTACTCTGAATTTGCTTCCCATTCCTGAAACTTCAAAAGGTCTGAATAATTTTTAGTAGGTCTCTAGCACAATCACTTCGTTCAATAAAATGGCCAGATTCATCCCAGCTATAACTGCACTGACTTTACTAGAGTTGTATCAGGGATAAATTTGACTCATTCGCTCAGTTTCTATACTACCAGAATTTTTCAGTTTTCACAGGTTAACAGAGGCTAACCAGAACAAAAATAATTTTGCTATATGCCTGATCAGAAAGCTTTATAATACTTATTCAAAATAAAAATTGTTACCAGCATTTAGTTCCCACCCTTATAACTAATCATAAAGACAACACTTCAAGGTGTGTGACCAGGTAAGTATGTTATGCTTATCTGGTTATTTAAATATAACATATTGACTGTTTTTTCTGTTAAATTAGAATCTTCTATTATTGTATGGGTAGGTCTCAAAAACTATCACAGAAGCAAATATTCTAAACTAAAATGTAGCTGTCTATTAATATGATGTCTGTTTGTAAGAAACAGACATAATTCTTTGTCACTTTCCCCCATGAAAGGGGGGCAGGGGTGACTGGATTTTTTTATCCCAATTATTTGTTATTTAGGGTCAGATTGTGAGGGCCTTGTTCACATTGGTAAACTGTTACTCACATCAGTAGTTCTACTGAAATAAGGAGCTTCGCTAATAAACAATCTATGTCTCACATTATTTGATAGAGCAAGCTGGTTGGCTCACAGAGGTAAATTATATATTTATAATTATGAATGTCCTAGGAGCTTGGTAACTGGATAAGGATAATTGGATAATTTCACCTCTAGATTATTGGATTGAAGCCAGCCCAGCTTGGTGATAACTAAAGGTCATTTGTCATCTGACAAATATTTGGTGACCTGTGAAAAATTAATTGATGTACTCAATAAACAATAATTGCTGCACAAGTGTCTGTGAGGTAATGGAGCCTCCTAAGGGGGAAGAAGGGACCTAATCCAAAGCTCATACAGGCAATGGGACCCTAGTTTCCAACCCACCCCAGAATTTTTCCAATTCCTTTGTACAACAAGCTAAGAACATACAATCATGACACAAGGGAAAGAGGTTTCCAGTGGTAACATATGCCTCGGTTGAAAATGGGTAGTCTGACAGCCTTCATTCTTCTATTCCTTTGTGCCTGTTGAGTAATAAGTGCTTGGTTTTCTGTTTTTGTCTCTTTTTCTTAGAAGGCTATCCAGCTACCTTTTCCTTACAAGTCTGGTGCTTCCAAAACCCAAAGTCTGAGAGGAAAATGCCAGGATTGGTCATTTGAACAATTCCTTGAATTAAAAACCTCTTCTTTACACCCATGTTTTAAAACACAATTAAAATGTGTTGGTTTACCTGATGGGTGAATCTACTTTCTTGTTGCTTGTGGAGATTCCTTCTTTTGGCCTGGTTTAAAAGCTGCCTTATATGGGGTTGTGGAGGCTCAGCTGAAGGGTATCCTGGGAAATGTGCTCCTAAACTGAATACATGGGAAATAGGCAGTATGGAATTCTGGGAAACAGTCTCCTCACAAGAGGCAGGGTGCTGAAGTGAGCAGTGATTGTGTGCCACCTTTTGTCATCTTATTTTGCTTTTATCCTATACCTTGAGCTCTGTCTCTTAATGCTATTTGTTGCAGTAATAAAAAGTGACTTTATTTGCACACTGGGGTCTGACAGCACTTTCTTCATGAACCCTAAGGGGTGTCTGTTATCTATTGTGATTGCCCTTCAGTTAGCCCCCTTTGTTGACACTGGGACAGATCCTCAAATGAATTTAGGCACATAATGGGAATTAGATGCCTAAATACGTTGGAGGATTGGAGCCAGTGTTACTACAGAGGCAATAGACTGAATGAGCCAGTGAGTCAGTAGCATCTTTTGAGCAAGACTCTTCTTTAAAAAATAGTTCTGAATTAGCATGTGCTGTGTCTACATTACCCTTCCTAGGGACTCTACCATTGTTTCACTATGACTGGTGGAATTGCACCAGTGGAGACAGTGGTGGAAATGCTAGTGTGCACAGAGCCCAAGGATTTTTAGCATGTAGCAGCTAAATCTGAGCAGAGCAGGTTTAGCTGGTACTATGATAAAAATGCCAGTGCTGTGTCTATACTTATGTTCCCACTAATGAAGCTGCCGTGGTGGTAGTAAAATGATGTGAGATTTCCCCAAAGAAGTTACTGTAGATTGCGCCTTGATTTGAATTCAACTGTTAACAGAGCCAAAGTGTGAGGCTTCCTTAACTCGTGCTATGCCCCCACAGGTTTACTGCATTTTCACTTTGATCTGTCCAAATAGGATAGTATCCCTTCAGTTTTCTAACTTAAGAAACTGAGTGTCCTCCCTCTCATTTAATTTTTATTAGCTAAAATTGACTGTGTAAAGTTAGAATGGGAAAGTATTTTTAAGCCACTTACTAGTTTTCTGGCATGCATCCTGGGCCAGTAATGGGGTCCACCATGACTGCAACAAATAGGTTAGGAATAATTAAATGGATTAGAGAACTAGTAATTGTTCTCATTACTTGCGTCAGTCTTTAAAAGTAATTAAAATTTGGCAAAGGTGATTTTCAGATATAAGCAGCTGGTGTCTCAGATTCTCATTAGGGAGGTAAGTTACCAAAAATGAAACACCTGTTTATACATCAATGCTGCTGCAGTTTAGCAGCACACAACATTCCTGGAACTGTTAAATATATGCATTATGCCAACAAAAATTCAGCCACATATTTACTTAAGCCCTGAATAAATATGGTTGATTTCTGACAAAAATCTAAGTAAAGTTTTACCTGAGGTTAGTAAGATGCAAAGTAAGAAAATGTGTTATTTATAAGAAATATAACCATGAAGAGCAATACAAGGTAAATAGCTAATTTTTTTATGCAAAATGGGATTTTAAAAGAAAAATCCTCCATTCTGACTGGAAGAAACTGTCAACATATTAATATTTTTCCAGTTTGATAGACAATGATTCTCATGAATTATTGGGACTGGAAAAGCCTTGTTAGCATTACCAATGGTCAGGATGCCTGATTTTATTTACCACTGACCATATTATGGGTTATAATTAGCGCTGGATGAATAACTGATTTTGGGGGGTTCCGTTGTTAAACTTAAAAATTGAAAAAAATCACTTTGGATAAAACACAAATGAACTTTTTTTGTTTTTTTTAATGAAGTAAATAATTTATATTTTTTTGGAAGCAAAATATTTTGTTTAACCCACAATGATTTTTATAGTTTTACATTTTTTAAAAACAACTTTTAAAAATGTGTTTTAAATTAAAGTTGGGAAAATTCTGAAACAAAATGTATTTTTTAAACGAAAAGTTAAAACTTTGGCCAAAATAGTCACCAAATTTGATCTGAATTCATAAATAGTTTTGGTTAACCTATCTGCATTTTTCAGTGAACAAAACTATTTGCATACGAAATTTCTCCTAGCTCTGGGTATAATACTTTTAAGGCCTAGCCCTGCAAACCTTTTCTGACTCCTTGCTCTTGCAATTAGTCTTATGGACTGCAATGGAACTATTTATGTGAGTAATGACAGTACATGAGTAAGGGTTTGCCGCCCAGGTCCTCAAATTGTAACCAAATTAATAATTTAAAATTCATCTTCCAGATAGTTTACAAATATCACCTTGGATAAAAAGGGAAAATAGATATTTGGCACTGAAAGACTGAATGTGAATAAACCAAGAGCCTGATCATGTCTTCCACTAATGTGAGTGGAGAATCAAATGGTGGATGTATTGTAAGCAGCTTGTAAATATGGGGTGGAATTGGGGGATTGTTGCCACTTTGACTAGATAGCATCTTTACATGCTACAAACCACACAGAGATTGCTGGTGTGAGTGAATGCTGACCTGGTCACCATCTATACTAGCTTTTTCCAGTTTATAACAATACTTTTTCCCTCTTAAATGCATAACAATACTCTTCCCTTCCTAAATGATAGGGTGATTTGGGAAGCAGCATTCTGAAAGACAGGCATTGGCAAAGCTCCTGCAAAACTAGTACTGGCACAGATGCCAGGAAGTTGAAGAGACCCTGACCTTTTGTGCAAGTCAAGTTTCACGAATCAAACTCCTTTGACTATCCCACAGAGTGGACAAAATCTGTCTTCTCTCTCCCCGCTATGCCTTGGGAAAAAACCAACTATGCAGAGGCAAATAGAGAATTTCTAGTCTCCTATGCAGAAATTACCTGTGTTGAGGACTATTTGACTCCAGTATTTTTAAATATTTATGCAAAATCATGTTCTGGCTGAAAAATATGCAATTAATAATCCACAGCATCACTGGGTGATAGATTAGTTTTGCCTAATATTACATATAAAAAGGGAGCTAATACTAAACAGAGAGGGGGCCAAACCAAAACCTGGCATCTGTAGTTTGGATTGGAGTTTACAGCTTGGATCTACCTCCAGAAGGGGCCAGATCTCAAAGATTCCAAATATTTGGAACGCTGGAGGTTCCCAGTTTCAAACTCCAAGTTTGGGAGATTCGAGATCTTGGGTTTGGTTTGGCCAGTTACAGAGATCTGAAATTCAGAAGCAGGATTCAGTTTTTCATGTTTGGCTCAAGCCCAACTCTGGTAATAAAAAGTAAGAACTGGTGCATTAATACTCAAGTCTTTGACTATAGAATCTAGTAAATTGTTGGGTCAATCCTACATTTTATAATTCCAAGACTGATTACTACTTTTCTGTTACATAGCTTATGGCTACTGTAAAAAAAGCATTCAACCAAATACGTAGTCAATAAGTTATAATATTTTTTATTCATGTTAGAATTTCTATCAGTGTTTGAACATTAATATTTAGAGAGTTTGTACAATTGCCACTCCAGGTTTAAAATGAGAACCACACTAGATCACAAATGGTAACTAAAACACAATTCAGAATTGTATGAATATTCACACTCTCTTTCTTTCTCAACACTGTTAAACATTTTCTTTTTCCGCAATGGGGTTTAAAATGAAAAGTGTGCACTGTAATCATGTCTCAGCAATGTTCCAAAACATAATGGTATCATCATTACATATAAACTCTTTAAAAATATACTTCTGTCAAAAGACTTGATGACTATTATGTACACTACAAAAATAAATTTTCATATAAATAAATTATATGGCATACTTTTATCTTTGTAACTGAAATGACACAAACCCACTCCTGCCAAAATAGGCAGACAATGAGACCAAGTTTGAATATTTTTTTCCTTTTTACTCCTTACACTAAAACCTACAATGAGTCCTCAATGTAAATGTTATATACTCTTTCCTATTTAACATTAGTAAGCACTCTATACAAATAAAAATTCCATTAAAAGTAAAAACATAGCTGTAATAGTGTTTCCAATAGAAATAAAATCCCTGCATTTTGTTTGTTATAAACTGGCATGACAAATACTGTAAGAAAACATTCTTATGATACAAAAATATAAATATCACCCACGATTAAAAAAAGTTAAAAAACAAACCGTAAAACACAGGTGCCAGCCACTGAGTTCTCCCTTTGCCAATGTGACTATAGGAGAAAAGGTCTACGTTGTGCAGAAAGCAGACAGCTCATCCACTCACAAACACACAGAATAAGGAATTGGGGGGCAAGAGGAGACATCAAAACTCTTTCTTGCTCCATCCCTCCCTCCCACCATCTACCAAAAAAAAAAAAAAAAAAAAAAAAAAAAGTGGGGGTGGGGGAGTGACTGACTGATACCAAAGCAATATCAGTGGGAAGCCATGGTGACCTCTGACACAGTAAAACGTACACTTGGCAGTTGAAGGTAGCTTCCAATTAGTATCATACAGTTTTGTTGCAGAGTTTTTATGATCTGAGGTCACTACACTGCTAGTGCTAAATTGGGGCCTGTTGTCTTTTTGTCATTAAGAGTTTTCATGTTAGCCACTGAGCTGGGCCAGTAGGCAGTTACGGGATTAACCCTTAGTGTGCATCTGAACAGTAGCTTATGTACCACTGGGACAATGCCAGGCTCATCAGCTGTTCTTTTAGTGTTCACATTGGATACCTGTAAACAAGTGCCTCACGTCAAAGTGTTTTCAAGGGAGCAAAAAAGGCATGACAATTTGTGCGTCATAGTCCTACTCCTCCACTCTGCTGGGAAGGCATGCAGGAAAAGAGCTAGTCAGCCACTGGAGAAGTAGAAATTCCAATCAAACAATGCCTGGCCTGGAGTGGCCAATTGTATTGAGAAAAACAGATCTTGTGGTTTTTCTAAACTGAGTATTTGTTTTATATATATAAAAATTCAATTTTAACTTTTTTAAAAAAAGAGAAAAGAAGCTAAATTAGATTCATGAAGGGCTCCCAGTTCAGTTTAGCTATTTTAAATAAAAGTCCTAATGCAGTAAGAGTTACCTAAGGGGGTGATGGGGAAAAATCACCCCAGACCTTAGGTGTCAATCATTATGGTCCTGGACCAAGCAGACCAATAAAATAAGAAGTGAAAACAGATGAAGAAAATAATAATAAAAAAATTCTAATTTTTGTCACTTCATATTAACTTGCTTTCTGCCATGTAAATAAAGTGATGAGGGATGCCAGATTGCTTTGAACTGTGCCGTTACTGTAATAAATGACCATATTATTCCAGTACCACTCTGTTTTACAATATCGATATCAAAATATGGCATCAGTACATACAAAGGCATATGCTAACTGGATTTAAGCAACTTTCAATACCCAACACCCTTTGCCATTAAGGGAAACGATTATGTTTTGCTCTTACATGGCACCTTTCACAAAGGATATCAAAGTACTTTCCAAACAGTAATTAAGCCTCACAAAACCCTAAAGAGGTAGGTAAGTATTATTATACCCATTTTACAGATGCGGAAACTGAGGCATAGGGAGGTTATGTGACTTGCCCAAAGTCACACACAGCAAATCCATTGAAGATTTATAATAGAATCCATATGCCCTGACCTCCTGTCCTGTCTTCTCTTTTAATAATCCCTTCAACAATAGCAGTCTGGAGAGTCTGTTGTTAAGTGCCAAGGCATTTTTCACTGGCACTTAGTAATAGGGAAATCCTGACTTTGCCAGCATCAGTGAGTTAATGAGCCCACAAAGGATTACCATACAGTAAAAAAAATTACACTACAGTACACTGGGAACATACATAGACACACATGCACACAGCAAAACAAAACCTCCACATAGCTAAACCTACTTAAACCACCAAGATTAACGTGCTTTTCTTCATATCTGCTCATTTAAAAAAAATTATCACGCATAGCGTGTTTGAAAGTTAACAGTAACATTTCATACTACCACAGGGTTGTGAAATGCAAATTTTAAAATATTTTAAACACATACCTTTACAAAAAATCCTATTACATAAGCAATATTTGCATAGAATTATACAAGTAAATTATACATTATTTAAGCAGCAGCAACATATGCTGAAATTTAGGACTAGATTAAGCTTAGTTGTGGCACAGAAATCAATGTACAATAAGTACAGAACACAAACAATATTGTCCCACTCTATTAACAAGAGTTAACTCCAGATTATACTACTTTACATTGTTCCTTTGTATATTACATATGTGTACACCTTTTAAATATTTATAGAAATATTTAACAACATAATACAATAGGTTACAGTAACAGTGAACTGTTATCCTGATGCAGCATGTCCTTTTCCATAACTTCAAACAGTTCTCTTCAAGCAGTTCTGGAAAGAGGAGGTTTCCCCATCTTTGGCCTCTTCTTTGCTTCAGTTGTTACCCTTTACAAAAGAGAGAAAACACAACTGTTCACTTAAAGCTGAAGAAAAACAAAAAAACCCCAACCCAACCCAAACTGCATGTGATGATTCTTGTGGTTAAGGTACAGGACCAAGAGTTAGGAAATCTGGAATCTATTTCCATCTCTGTCTCAGATGTCATGTTTTAAATGTTCATTAATTTTGAGTGCCTCCATTTCTGCGTACCCAACTCCAATTAAAGTCAATAGAAGCTGCAGGAAAATGAGGTCTTAGGCAGCTCAAATTGGATACCAACTGAGGAGCCCGAATTAGTGTTCACTTTTGGAAAATTTGAACCTGACCTTTTCTTTGCCTTAGAATCCACTTCTTTGGGATTCCACTACTTGCCATCTTCCCAGGAGAGCTGCGAGGATACATTCATATAGAACTATAAAAATACTTTGACATCTTTAGATACAAGCTTCAGAAGTGCAAAATATTTTCATTAGAACTGGTCAAATATTCCCCTTTAGAAATTTTTGATGGAAAATGTCTTTTAATCCAAAATGAAAATTTTCTTTTTGGTTAACATTTTTTGTGTGGTGATGAAATACTTTGAAACTTTTCAAAAAGTTTATTTAGTTTCTGTGGAGAAATCATACATACTTTTTCACACCCTTTTTCCAGAGGGGGGAAAAAAGTAACAGTAAGAAAATGACCTCCTCCAAAACTATTTTGTTTTGTTTTTTTGGGAGGGAAGGGGTGAAACCCCCAAAAAAATTCATAGGAAAGATTGAATGAAATGAAACATTTTCATTTCTTTCAAAAATGACTTTTTGATCACCTCTAATTTTTACATCTTTCTTTTATCACCTCAAAGCCATTGGGAATGGAGGGGTAGGGGGAAAGAGTTTACCTTCATTTTCATTTTATGGGTCAACTCTTCAAGGATCAGGAATTATCTCTGACAAACCTAAGGAGCAACCTTACCAACTCAATGATGGTTACCAAAGCCCAAAGGCTATAATAGTTCCACAACACCCATACATGGTGACTTGTTCGGTTCCTGCTAGGGAACCCACTTACATGCCCACATACACAGAACTCCATTTCATGAGAGCTTGGACCGAGCCCACTTAAAGCAGCATTGTGCAGGAATGTGTGCAATTTCAATACATATACTTCCTTCAGCCTGCCTTGCACTGTGCAGCAGAACCATGGAAGTTCTGATGCATCAGAGGATTTGGCTAAATAGTTTATATTCTTTTTACTACATTATATTCAAGGGTCATTTTCTTTTGAATGTAAGTAACTGGTGGTTTTACTCCTTCCCTATAAGTGTTGCTATGTGTGAGATTTTAGGAGGCAGCCTGTTTGAATGAGCTGAGCATACCAGGGTACCAGGAAATCCAGGTTCTGACTCCTGTTCCATGGCCTTGGACAAGTCAAACAATGGGTATTCTATGCTGCAATTGGGAGGGGAATTGCAGTGTGTGTTGGCATAAGCAAGCTAGTTTTGAGCTAACCAGCTCATAAAAAATAGCAGTGTAGCTGCAGTGGCACAGGCCAGCCTTATGACTACCTAACCAATATCCTGGGCAGGACTGTACTTGGATAGCTAGCTCATGGTGTTGTCTGTACCACTCACACTACAATGCTATTTTTAGCAAGCTAGTTTGATCAAAGCTGCTCAGGAATGCCTGCATGTACTGCAATTGCACTTACTGATTGCCCCGTGGACACATCCAATTTTTCCGCTTTGGTTTCCCCACCTGAAAAACTGGGATAGTACTACTTACTTTAATACTTCTACAGAACTCTGAAGATATCAAGGGCTAAGTATTGTTGTTGAATCCAAGCTAATTTTTTATTGCAAAATGCAGTGACATTTATTGGTGGGAAATCCCAGTCATTGTTGTCCAGAGGGTAAAGCAGCTGGGAGGAAAGATACCTTAGGAAAATCCTTCTCTTTTTTCCCCCCACACACCATTGTCTGGGAAGGACAAAAATGTACCTTAATCTGAGCTGTTGCCATTTGTCCTCTCTTCACATTCAACATCTTGCAGTTCTATTACTTCTACTTTAGAGTTTCTCCTCTCACACCGTACATTAAAAGGCACATGGGGGTCCTCAAATGTTCCATGGTCAGTTTTATGGTATCCTTCGTAAGATGGAAAGCCTCCTCCATGAGTGTTATGGCTGTGCACAGCAGGGTGTACAGCAACAGTAACTGAAGCGGAGGCAGTCACAGTAGTGATAGGCTGGCAATATGTGGGCACTGAAGTACCCATGGCAGTGAATGCTGGGCTTCGAATGTTATGAGAGTGAGCCCTGTGGCCCGAGCGGTCCCTATTGCTAGGTCCAGAATGCCCTTCAGTAGAAATTTCAAAAGCGTCTCTGCGCGGCCTGTAAGGGGGTGGTCGTAGTCCTTCCTTCAGTTCTCGTCTAGGTTGCCTGTTATGATGCCATGTCTGCTGGGACCCGGCTTCTGGGTTAGGCTGTAATTTTGGACTTGGCTGATGACATCTTGTCTCTGGCTGAACCACCTGGAAATGAAATGAGATATGTGGTTAAATCTCTGCCCTAAAGCACGTAAACAAAAGTTACCGATGCTATAGAAATATTTTCCCTGGTACAGCCCTGAAGTGTATGGTCCTGGACTAACTCTAGAAGTGAAGCATTCTGGAGTCTTATTTGTGCCTTTTTCTCTCCCAAAATTGTTACAAGCCACTGGGAAGTACAACTTTGCAAATAAGCACAGGACTGTCATTGAAAGCATTATGAATACCTCCCACATACTGCTCACTCTTTTGAAAGGGGTAGATAGCAAGCACAACTTAAGTGGTTCAATAACCAAAATTGCTGGGCTTTGGCACAGACTCTCTTCCAGCTGGGGTACATACACAGGATGCTAGTGGGATGGTTTGTATAGATTGCAGGAATCTGGTTTCTGGATCTCTGTAAAAAGCGTGAAGCACAGCGGCCACATCAGTCAATAAACCGTGACCAACTTCAAATGTGGCTCTGCTTGTACCTATTTTTAGGCCTCTGCTGAACAAAAACAGATCCACATTGCAGCTCAGCGTACAGCATCCTGGGGGGTAGGAGACAGAGCTATTTAGTTTATCTTTGAAAGGAAAGTTATGCTGGCCCAGTGGCTTAGGGCTTGGGGACTGTGCTGACACACAGCAGACCTAAGATTTGGAGAAACCGAGAGACACTCTTTCCCTGGTCTGCACCAGCCCTTATCCTCTAAAATGTACTACTGGAAGAGAAATATAGTATAAAGATAGCCCACGTGGCTCTGGTTTACATATCTCTGGGTGGAGCCACATTAATTCCAAAGTCCCTCCCTTTCTCTTTCACAGAAGTCTTCTGGAACAGTTGTCAAAGGACTTGCCAGACCTGCACTTCCAGCTCAAGCCAGTATGCTGCAAAGGCATTTACTGATCAAAATGCGCTGTGCTTTGATACCACCATTTTATCTGAATTTTCTTCCTAAATGAAGGGGTGAAAAATCCCAACACTCATCATCTGGGAGTGCTCTTAAGTTTGGGCCAGTTGCAGCCAGAAGTACAAAGCAAAAATCAGAAATATAAACATTGCTATACAAACTGAAAAAGACAAATTCTTCCAAAAAGCCAAAACAAAACATCTTCCTCGCCTTTGTCCCCCAAACCAACATGTGGGCTACTTACAGTGGATCTGGCAAAGACAGGATTCTCAGTTGCTTCCACTATTACTTGGTGGACTGGTGCACCAGAGCTCTGAGTGGCCTTGTACTGATGGAGTTCCTCACTGATTCCTGACACTGTTGTCTGAGAACTGTACTCAGAATCAGATGAATCTGATCCATTATTTGTGTGTCCAGGTGGCAGTGCAAACCTCACGATGCTAGGGGCAGGCTCAGGAGATGGAGTAGGCAATCTGTTCCGTCCGTTAGCAGGAGAAACCTAATAATGACAATTAAACCCCTTATAATTACTAACATTCAACAAAAATGTTCTTCACCAAACTACCTCTACTCTTGTCCCCAAAACCATTTTGTTGTTTATTATTTGCTACATTCTCTGTTCCTGTGCACAGTGCTGTGCCCAAAAAAAAGAGACAATCGCTGTCTGTGGATGTGAACATAAGTATATACACATTCCTGTCAATGTCTGGGTGTGCAAGTGTGTATATTACATATATGTTTTGGGATGTCATTAAAAGAGTAATTCCAAAGCTGTGAATAGTGTGTATCTATTAGAAAATATGATTCTGTGTCTGTACATAGACAGATGTATACACACATAATAGCAACTACTGTGTGTGTGAGAGAGTTATATATATATATATATATATACACACACACACACACTCCCTCACATCTTTATCTACACACACACTATACAAACAGCCATAAAGTTACTTTATTTTAATAATACTAGAGAAAACTTAATGATGATGCCTTAGAAGGGTAACTGTGATATACCCAATGAGCTATCAAGTGGAAGTTTGAAGGCTATGAATGCTTTCTTGCTGGACTTGCACTGGATGGTTTAAGGCCCTGATCGACTGCATAGATCAGGATCTCACTAAAGCCAACAGGATACCAAAAGAGTGTACTTGTGGATAAGGGAGGATCCTTTTTCAGACTTGTGGTCTAAGGCAGTGGTTCTCCACCTGTGGTCTATAGACCACCACCGGTGTGTGGAGCCCTTCCTGGTGGTCTGTTGAGTTAAATATTTTGAGAATGAAGCAATGGAGGGACCAGGGTGCTAGGAGAAAACACAGGTCTATAAAAGAAGCTCTGTTTCACAGAATGACCTGTAGAATGAAGAAGTTCAGGAAATCTCTACTCCTAAGGCATAACTATACATGAAATTCTGCTTCAAAATAAAGCTAATTAAATCATGTGTTTGTATCTAAATCAAAGAGACAACTTCCAACCCATTGGTTATTATAAAGACATGTTCTGATTACTAATCAAGAATATCAAAGTAAGAAAAGAAACCACATTTAATATATTTTTTTAATAAAACAAAAAAAGAGCAAGAAACAAATAAAAATCAGAATTACAAAGAGAATAATAGGTTTCTAGGAAAGAAAGACAAAAGACACATTCATTTCTTCTGCTCATAAATGTAACTACTGACCTCAGGATATGGTCCAAAGAATGAAAGAAGAACTGGAAGCAGCACCAATCCATTTAGAACTCCCAGAATGGTTAAAATTGCCAAAACAGCAAAGAAATACCTGAAATGTTGTTTAAAATAGGGAGAAAAGGGCCATGAATACCATTAGGAATACAGAAGATTGCATACTACTCCGAAAAATAATTTAACTTTTAAAAAGAAAAATATCCTAATACAAGTCTCAAAAACTTTAAACTATTGTACAAAAATCATGACTTTTAATTAATACATTTATTTATTTGTTACCTTTTGGATTAGAGAAGCTACATTCCACAACCCAAAATGTTAGTTGATAAAAGAAAGAAAAAAATGAGTTTGTTAATTTACCAAAATCTTGTGGCATGTAATGTTATTTATAAATGAGTTACACAAACACAAAAATATGGAATGTGAATTGAATGGCTGAATGGATTGAAAGCACAAATACAATGAAAAGGGGCCCCCATTAGTGAAAACCCAGCAGAAGCAAACAAATGAAGTGAAGGGTGTAGAATTTAAACAATTTAGCCTAGAAGGAAAAGAAGCCCACTTCTCCCAGCAGCTAATCCACTGTGAAATGCTTCTGCATCTAACAGCGGAATCTCTAATTAAATCTCTAGTGTATCAGGTAAGGCTTTCCCTTGCCGTTCATTAATCACAACTTTCCGCCTAGAATTCTGTGAGTTCCAGTTTTACCAAATAGCTCAAATTGCAACCTTTTTAGAACACAGGAACCAGCTTTCTGCCAAGAAAATGCTGTCCATTCTGTAGTAAGCTTCAGCATTGTATTGAGTAAGAGCACTCCACAATGGCAGAGCTGCATTGCAGGCTAATCTTTTGTTGAACAATTTAGCATCTCTGAATACTCTTGTTTTGCGTCAGCCAATTCAAACATAAAGGCTGAAGTACTATGTAGGATGAGGAAAGTGCACAAGTGGTTGTCCTTTCCCACCATTGAGGGCTAAGGTCTGGGATCCTTCATGAATACCAAGGTAAACCTGTCAGTAAAAAGGGAAGCCTTACTAGTTGGTATTCGGCACAGCTGGAGTTCAGACTAAACTCAAGGCTGTGTTGTAACTAATGATTTCAACGGCTCAGTCTTGGACAAATTTTTGGACAAATTTTTGGAGGGTCAGGGTGCAGGAGGAAAAGTAGGGGCAAGTTTCCTAATAATGGGGCCGCTGCTGATAACATTGTTTAGCAGGCGACAAACTTTATTGCCTATGTTTCCACATCTGATCAAATATATTAGATTCCTGTAAAACTACAAATATCCTGCTGTTGTAAACATTTTGGAATTTTTGATCTGCATTAGCAAAATCAAGAAACCAATCTCCTTTGCTAATATAAACTACCAGAACTTCATGCCGGGATATGTATCAACAACAGGCATTAAAACACATTTGCATCTCATCCATCTAAAACTAGAATAAACAGGCTGATTAGAAGTCTGGCCACTTATCATATACAATGTCTGTTAATTTACTTAATCTTTCTAAACACATTGATGGGCTAAACTATCCCTTTCCGGAAGTTTTCGAGCCTTCCTCACTCACTCTAACAATGCTTCAGATTTGCTCGTTTATTTTACATCTGTTTTAGAAAAACAAGGGGATCTAAAGCCAGATTGTCCTAGAAAAAAAGAAACTGATGAACAAAGACAAAGTTAAACAACAGAAGTTTAAAATGTTAAAGGCTCATTTTATTTCTTAAGCAAATATCAAATCCAAATTTGGAATCAAAGAAGACTACATGCTGCCATTGACTATGTCCTGAAAATGTGCACACTATCTGCTTATGTGTGCAATATGTAGAGTATTACAACAAACATGCTACTATAAATTTAATTCAATCTACAGGAAAAGCCCAATCCTGCAAAATGCTCGGCATGTTACAGGAGCCGGCCCTAACTGAATAGTTCTGCCTAATTCCCTCTCCACCAACAAAAACTGAGACACACAGAAGAATTGGTGGAAGTTGCATTTAAGGGTACATAGTGTGTAGTTATGAAGACCATGAAGCTATGATCTATGCAATTCTTGTTAGGCAAGGAAATAACCTTCCTTTCCCTGCCTTCTCCAAACCTCTCTCTCTCTCGTGTACACACCTCCCCACACACAACCAGCCACATACCCTAAAACTCAATAGTTAGCCTCTCAGTCATAGCCTTGACATTTTTTCTGTTAGATGACCTGATTTAGTTTACATCTATTTATCTAGCTCACTTCAGTCTGAACAGTCCAGTCATCTATCAGACCATGAATGTTTGGTCCAGCACTACCTCAGTACTGCTTTTTTTGGGGGGGGAGAAGGGATAGTCTGCCACAAAGAACCAGTGTTACTTCTAAGATTAGCCATTTTGTGAGCTCCACAGGTTGTTTGGAGTAGAATAGGATCCATTTCATTGCACTTCTCAAATTCCCTTCAAAAGAAAAATTTGCTCTCCTCTCATACTTGACAAATTCGCATTCTTAATTAAATCCACAAGAAACAGCCTGCCTTTAGTTATAAACAGGTCCTCAGGCTTTGCTTTACAAATTTTAATACAAATGTCTGTGTTCACGCTTATGATTTCCTACATCCCAAACAGGGCTTCAGTTTTTTTGTCAGTTAAAACCTGCTGCAAACTTCATACAGGGATGACAGGAGAGGGGGAGGGAAAGAGAGTGTCAGTTTCAGGATGTTTATAGTTCCTCCTATCCCTTCCACACAAAATGCTGTACATATGAAAAGTCTGGGTTAAAGGTCAAATCCAGCTAACCACTGCACAATACTGGGTATTTGGAGCTAACATTTCAGAACTGAGCAAAGGAGGCAATAGCGGACCCCTTTTGTTTCATTTTAGGCTGGGACTCTTAATTTTCCTGGAACTTAATCCAATGTCAGCAAAGGAAGTATTACTGCAACTACCATGTAACGATGTGTTAATAAAGCAGAGGTAAAACAGGACCATGATGTAAATATGCACACTAGTAAAACAACGACCAAACATCAAGAGTGTATGCATTAATAAATAACTAAATAAATAAATTAAATTAAATTAAATAATAAAAATCAAGAGATGCTTTACCTGACAATAAAATCAAACTCGGACCCTGCAAGCATTAACACTCCAAGCAGAGTAGACACAGCTCCATCCAATACTGGTGCAAACATGTGCTCCAATGCAAGGACAGCCCTGCGGTTCTTGTCTCCTATGGCAGTTAAAAATGCCTATAAAAAAATAAGCTCCATGTCATCATTTCTTTGTACACAGCTTTTCAAAAGTCTCAGTCTCTCCCAAAGCATGCAGGTTTCCTGCCCCGTCCCCGCTAATTACTTCAATTTACAGTTTATTAAAATATCTTTCTGGCTGCTTCGAGTTCAAAACAAGGTCTGATTCTGCAGTCATTGTATACAGCTGCTACTGAAGTCATGGGAGTGGAGTAAGGATTGATTGCAGGGTCAAGGCCACAACAATAATTTTCCGAAACAACCCCTGCCCTACCTCATAAGGATTTTCGTTTGTTGCTCTGTTTGCCTGTTCCCACCCACAAAGGATTTGTTTAATTTTGGAAGAACTTTTTGTGTAAAACTTATAAGACTACTCTTGCAGTCCTTACCTGGGCAAAATTCCCATTGATGTCATGGGAATTCTGTGGTAGTAGAGACCACATGACTTGAATTATTATTTGTTGTGGACTTGGATGTGATCCTGCAACCTTTAATGGGCCATATCTTAACCCTTTTAAAGCAGAGTTCTCCACTGATGTCAGTGGATCTCTCCATGTGGGCACAGGAACCCATGCTAGCAGATCTTCATGCACAGTCAGCCCCTAACTGAATGAGATGAGTAGGATTTGACCCAAAGTATTCAGTGGGTCTTCTCATATAAACAAGCACTACAGGACTATGCTCTTCTTATTCTTTATATTTATGTTCCATCCTATGCAAATATATTTACAATTTTTTAGATAATGCTTTCTTAGCCAAAAGGCCGAGAAGCGAAACCAAACAACTATATATCTGTCTCCGGGTTTTATCCTGCCATTCATCATTATACTGATCTGAGCATTGATGTAATTTATAGAGAATCTATCCTCTTCTGTAAGCAACTCACAGCATATAACATACTTCAGTACTCAAGATTTATAACAACAACAATGGACCATGAAAAACGAATGTATCCAGGATTAGTACATTTTATATATACATGCTCAGCTATGGATAACAAATAGATTTCCATACACAGCACAGGCCGATTTAGGGCTGAGGGATCAGACCCCTAACTTAGTAACATAATATATGCACTACACATGGATAGGTGTGTATTTAAAGGATACATAATACAATGAGTGCAGTGTTGATGGAGAATTTATTTGGAGGAATTTTTTAAAAAATGAGGTCACAGCTCACAATTGGCAGAGAAAAACTGAGCCACGAGTGGATTGTGAATTTGTTTTAAACAAGTACAATTAAATCCTGTATCAACACTATAAGCATTGCATATTTTGTTTATACAACACTGGTGGGGTTATTTATATTCGGTTAGTTCTATGAATGCATTGGCCAGCAGTGCTGCTATAGTTTAACATCTATTAGGTGCTTTCCTTGTAAAACCCATTTTTGAAGGGTTTTATTTCCAATGTCAGCGTGGGGGAAAAAAGTGGTTTTAAGTTTGCTGGGGACTGAAACTTTACCCACATGTGATTTTATTTAGGTAAAAATGTGACATAAATTAGTTTGGTTTCTCTCTCCAGTTAGAACTGATAGCAAAGCATTTTTTAATTTTGTGTTCCAATTTTTTATTTTATTTATTTATTTCAACTTTGTCCTTTGTTTCCCTATAACATGCACCAGGTCTCTGAAACACTCACCATCCCACCACAAACCTTAGCAATCTGCTTTATCTCAACAAGCCTAAATACACTTCCAGCTGCCTGTCCCTTTCTCCTCATATTACCCTTCTATCCACAAGGCCCTCTTAAATCTACTCCTTCCATCCCCCCATCACTTAAAACTGTGGGCACCCCACAGTTCACTGCCATTGTGGACCTCAGCTTGCTGCACTCCTACCATGCTTCTGATTTTCCGACCTCAAAATTTCCCTCTAGTTCCTGCTGCCTTCTCACTCCCACAACAATCCCCTTAGCAGTTCGCATCTCCCCAACCCGACTCTTCTGTAGTCATGAACCACATCTAATCCCCACCTCCATTCTCTTCAGTCTACTTCTCTTCCCCCTCTAATTCTGAGCCTCCTGGAGTCTAATGGTACTTTTGAAAAAGAAAAATATTAATAAATAGGTATAACCCTTCCAACAATAATTAAACTGGCCTATCCAGACTCATCACTATCTTTTCTCTATAGTATTGTTTCACTCCATATGGATGGTGATTCTTAAATAATCTTCTCCTGAAAAATGGGAGAGTGTGTGAAGACCCCTCTCTGTATGTAATATTGGGAGCTGTGAAAACCAACCACTGTTGAGAACGTGTGTGGGGGAAAAAAATCATCAGACACTGGGAATTAATTTAAATCACGTGTAATTTTGGATTAAGTAGCATATAAACTTTTGAAATCCCATATTTTCCAGATTCTAAGAAAAAAAATCTCATATGCTATTTTCAGCATTTCAATTTGCAAACACGTTATTTAATCAAAAGTCTGGGCAGTGCGTGCAGAAAATAAGGCTTACAATGGAAGTCTACATGCAACTCTAACAATAGAAATATCAACATTTCCATAACAAACCAAAATTTTCAAACTTGACCACCAAAAATTAGGCACTTTATTCCATATTTAGACACCTAAATAAATGGCCTTAATTTCAGTGGTGCCAGCTGTCACTGGCTTAAATGGGAGATGCAGTTGCTTAGCACTCCAGAACATCAGGCCACTAGTTTATGTGCCTAAATTTAGGAACCCAATTTTAAAATGTTTCCAGTTGTGTTTATACATTCTCTCTCTTTCTGTGTTTTTCTGCATTACTCTTGGTCAATCAAAGGGAGTTCTGCTTACTTATGGACTGCAGGACTGAGACCATTACTAACAACTAATATGTTCGGAAAGAAAGACACCTAAGGGAAGATTTTCAAAAGCAACTACTCAACTACCATTGAATATTTATAGGAATGGGCGCCTAACTAACATTTGTGCCCATAAAAATGTCCCCCAAAGTATTAAATTTGCCATAATAGGCAGCATCTAGACACAACAGGGAGTGCATAGTTATGTACTGTCAAGGTTCTCTGCAGCACTTAGGGACAAAAGGAAGACCCAAGATAGTGGTAGTGTCTGATACTTGTCAGCATTACTGATTGGATCGACGGGCAGCGATTGATCCAGCGAGGGTCGATTTATCGTGTGTAGTCTAGATGCGATAAATCGACTGCCACGCCCTCTACCATCTACTCCAGTACTCCACCAGAGTGAGAGGCGCAGACGAAGTCAACGGGGAGTGTCAGCTGTCAACTCACTGCAGTGAAGATACCGCGGTGAGTAGATTTAAGTAAGTTGACTTCCGCTATGTTATTCACATAGCTGAAGTTGTGTATCTTAGATTGATTCTCCCCCAGTTTAGACCAGACCTTAGAGGGTGAAGGTTTTAACAGATCTTAACAGTTCTGCTTAGTACACATATTGATACAGTTCATAGAAATATCTACCGCATATTAATTGGAGACCCATAAAGTCATATTTAAAAGCACTTAAAAGTTCATTGTTGGAGCCTGCAGAGCCACTCAGTCTGGGCTGACCGCGCAAGGGGAAGGAGGTACGCTGCCAGCTCCTGCAGAGAGCCAGCCAGAACCCCAGGATTCAGAGGCCAGCCAAGCTGGGGTGCAACCTGAGGCCCAGCTCAGGGAAACCCCTGAAGTGCAAGGCAAGACAGTTCAGGTAGGAAGTGTTCCAGGGGAACTTTAAAGGTGAACAGCATCAGAGTCGCACAGACACTCGGCATTTGCAGGCGAATCCCCGCCGAGCTAGGGACAAGGGGAACCCTGCCACTAGGACCGGTGGAGAGGGCAGGCCCAGGTCCCCCTACCATTGCGGCCACTAGGCTGCACAACCCCGCCTGTGAGGGGGACTATAGGGTCTCTGGCCATTAGGCCATGCTGCCCTGAGACTGGGGGGAAGTTATATGGATTCTGGTCATTGCACCACGCTACCCTGAGACTTGGGGAAGCTATATGGACTCTGGCCAGTGAGCCGCACTACCCTGAGATTTGGGGAAGCTATATGGACTCTGGCCATTGGGCCACACTCCCCTGAGGTCGGGATAGGTATATGGAGACAGGCCATTAGACCGCCTCCGGATGCCTACAGGGCGTGGGGACTAGAGAGTGGCGAGGGTCCAACACCCCACCTTACCCTGCCACAAAGGGGCGCTGCGGTGCCAGACCCGCCACAATTTGTTAACTAGTCTTTCAAATCAATTATGGTCTATCAGGCAACAATCTAATTGGCACACTAACCCTTGTGTGGTGTTTGAGCTTGGTTGCCTTTTGAGAATAAGATCAAGCATTTGGATGCTTATGGATTTAGGAGCCTAACTTTAGGTTCCTTTTTTAAAAAAATCTTGGAGAGATTTTCAAAATACTTTAAAAATGCTGCCTAATTTTACATACCAAAGCAACGTGAACAGTGAATTCCACTCCTATGCCAACAGAAGCAATCAGAATGACCACAGGCACTGCACTCAGCTTTATTCCAATTAGACCCATCATGCCAAACAGCTCCACAGTCATCAGAGCCAGCACCACCACCTAAACAATTGCAAAACAGCTGTTAGTAACTTCTTAGAAACGAAGAAAACGACTTTCAAAACAATGGGGGACTAGCAAATGCAACCCTCATCGGCACTCTCTCTCTCCCCTTCCAAAGGCAAGCTACTTTTCCTTATTTCATTGAATTCAATGGCAATGACCTGAAAAGAGTCAGTTTAAATTATTCCCCCAGGATCCAGTGGCAGAGCAACCATCAATTTTCTATTGGTTACCTCTTGTCAATACTATCTAAAACATAAATTATTATTCCTCCCTATCCCCATCCATCAGAATTTAACTTTTCTGCTTTTCAACCCATTTCCCCAACAATATTCGCAAAAATTAAAGGCAGGCAGAAGAAGAAAAGCAACTTTTAAACAGCTGGTTTGGGTTCTTTCTGCAGAATTCATGGAGTAAGTGAAGATGACTCAAGGGCAGGTTTAAAGCCCCGAAAAAAGTGAATGCCATAATCAGCTGATGAGTGTCAGGTTACAGAGGGTCTCTTAGCTTTGAAGAAACTTAGAGGGATTGGCCTGGACAAAGCAAACAGTTAAATCTAAGGGAAAGCTTTTATTTTCTTTCATCTATCTTGTAAAAAAAAAATTAGAGAGGTGGGGGGAAATCTGCGGGGTAGACTTAAAAGTTTCTGGAGCCAACAAAAAAAAATACACATTTTTAAAAGAGATGGAGGACTCTTTAAAATAAACCCCCTTTTCCAAGAAAAAATGTAAGTGCTACAATAAATGATTTTATAAGCTAATGAATCATGAATGATAACATAAATTGTTTGATTGAGTGCTATGAAAAATATTCTAGACTAAACATTTACCTTTTAACATACCTGTTGCACAAATGTACAGTGCAAAAGTTAGTGACTGCTCTGTGCTTTTCTACTTCTGACATTTTATAAGCTATACAATAGTTTATGGAATTTAAACACAGGAACATCATCATTCAATTTAGCATGAATGTTTATTACAAGGAATTCATGAAGGAGTATTCTGTATCATTTATAATTTTACTGCTCTTTCTCCTTAAAGATGCACTTACACTCCTTTCTCAGTGTGTATTGCACAACTGTTCACCTAGCCATACATCCTTCTTATCCTTCTAAGATTCACATCCAGAAGTTAGCACAGCAATTTACTGTTTATGGGCAAGATGTAGAAATAAGAAACTGCCATGAAAATAATTGTGTCTGATTTAAAAAAAACTTGGAGGTATGGAGAATGTAGAATTTTTTAATAGCTACTTAAAAATTCCAATTTTCCTCAGTACTTCATTTCTCATGTTCATGAGTATCTGAGCAGGGGCAAAAGTTTAGTTATGTTTATAAGAAAGCTTTAAAGCTACTAGAGTGTGGTCAAAAGATTACGGTTATTAAGGGTTATACCTTTACCATGAACCCTACCCCCTCAAGTTGAATAAATATATCATGAATGATGCAATATACATACTCCACCAGAAGCCCAGACATAAACAAAACCTTTCTGACTGCAGCAAGAGCTAGGCTGAAAGGAATTTGCCTTTAACAAAGACCCTTATAATAAACTTACTATGATCCCAGCCGTCCAGGGGTTCAGAAGAAAGAGGGCACACACCAGAAATGTGCAAGCCAGAACCACGCTAATAGACAAGAGAAGCCAGTGACGAAGCCCAATGTACTGTTCCCAAAAAAGAAATGGGTATCCGTTTGGGTAGCTGGGAACCCCAAGACTGGTGTAGTTGTTACAGATCGCTCTCACTTTCTCAATAGCTTCCACAAAGTCAGCAGTTTCACGCAATCCATTGAGGTAGAAAGGAAACTGAGCATATTCAATGGGCTCAGCTGCTGGAACTAGGAGAAAGATGATAATGTTTAAATACTGATCGTAGAGGAAGAAAAAACAATATGCAGAGAAATAAATATGATTAAAACACTTTGTTAAACTTGAGTCAAAAATTAATTACTTTGTTTAAACTCCAGAACTTCTGTGGCAACTTTAAAAACTAATTGCGACAGATGACTGTATTTCACACCATGCAGTGTAATTCAATGATTACACTGTACATCATACTCAAGACCAGCTCGATTATATTATTTAATGTAAATGGGTATTTTAATACTATATATATATGAATTACTGTGGAACCTATCACTTTATTATCTGTCCACAGTACTCTGTATGTAATGTAAAATAAATAAAAGGGCAACTTTCTCAAACACTTCTGCCTATATTTTGTTTTGGGGGGGAAAAAAAAAGGAGTTTCAAATAAAAAACTGTGTTACTCCAGTTTTATGCTGGAAACTCCTGTGAAGTCAACATATATTTATCTAAAATCAGTGAAATTAAACTGGTTCTAAACTAGATTTAAGCAGTGGTGAATCAGGCCTTTCTATTTTGCAATACTTCAGTTGTCTATTTTAAAAACCACTATACATTTGTTTAAAAAAAGGTAAAAAAAAATCCTAACAGTAATTGCTTATTGAGGAAATACCATAACATTTTATCCTCTAATGATCTGACAAACTTAAATTTTCCATGCTTCTTTTTGAACGCACTGCTAAGTCTACTGTAATACCAAAAGAAAAAAAGAGCCTTCCACAACAAGCATTTAGTTACTGCCGCTGTGTGTTCCAGACCCTGCAGGGTCATTCAGTTGACTTGCTAAACATGATTTGCCCTATTATAATCTCAACTATAAATTTTCATTAAGACAAGACTTGGCTGTCTGCCACAAAGCTCTAGGGTTCGGATACAGTGAAGCACAACTTGCTTGTTATCCAATCACATTTCCAAGAGAACCAATCCTTTCCTTCCTCTTCAGCCCCTCAGTAACAAACTAGCAATCCATCCAATAAATCCAGTGTAAAAGCAAAGAAAATCAACTCGGGATTACCATTCATAATGTAAAAAGGTGAATGGGGGCAGGTGGAAAGGAAGGATGACACTCTCTTACACGGACTTCTCCCCTACCCAAACAGCTCTAGAACAATACAGGTATTACATGAATGACCTAACTTGCTAAAAATTTCTTCCGCAGTAGGGTCACAGATTTAGGATAAACATGATATAATTTTCAATGATGAAACTCTGGAATAGCAAAGGCAGAATGTTATGTATTCTGAAGGTTTCCCTTGCATACAAAATTAACAAGCAGTGTTAAAAAGAAATGTCTAATGCAAGTTTTAGAGCTTAGAGATAAACTATTTCACTACTAATTATTCAACATGATAAAGACCTGCAATGGTACCACATTATACTATATTACACAACTGTATCTGTCTCCAGAGGCTTTAAAGTAACACAATATATTGTTCTGTTTATGCTTCTGGGACCTGTACAGTGTCAAGTAACTAGAGAGTTACTGGGCCTTTAAGGAAGGGGTGAGGCACTTATATAAACTATAAGACATTAAGATTAAATGTTACTTACTTCTCAGCCTTGTTTCTGGCATATAGTCTGCTTTGTCATGGACCCATTCTGGACGGTGAGGCCGGATGTTGGCTTGAGAGGCAGCGTAGGCCACAGGGTCATTGCTTACCCAGGCTGTCAGGTAGATGTAGAAAGCATTTGGGTTAATGATTCCATCTGCATCCACCAGACGCTGTTTAGTCAACTGCAAAATGGAAAGATTAGAAGCCTTTCAGAAAGGAGTTTGCTTTCAGAGCTCTTGCTGCAAAGCTTTAAACAAAAAGACTGCAATATGCAACACACATACAGAACCATTTTGTGTGTGTGTGTGACTTCACATTAAGTGACTAGACAGACTATTGTTTGAGAGTGAGCAAATATCTAAATATCTGTATTGAATTTTAGAAAAGTGTTTTGCTTTATTTTGTGAAAAGCATATAATATTTATTATAAACATTAAACCAGCAAATGGTTCCAGAATAGACTGAACCAATTAAATCAGAATTCTAAGAGTCTGTCTACAGCCAAGGGGGAAAAATGACCAAGTTGGAGAAACATATTTAAAGGAGGGGGAAAAAAAAATCTGGCAAGAGTCCCTATACACGTCTGTGTGCAGTTAACCTCTGTTGTTAACACTGAAGGAAATGCCACCCAGTAAATGGAGGAGAGCTATAAAAATAAAACAACATCTGTATAAATTTTGCTAACACTTGCCTCCTATGACCTATGTATTCAGAAAATGCCAAGCGCCAAGAAAGTAGACGAGTGCACTGTGCGGCTTGGGTCATTGTGGGCAAATGTATTTGTGGGGTAAACAGCAGTGGTGAATTTTCAGGGTTTTGGAGCCAAATACTACCCAGCCAGAGGATGTCTTGGATGAAAAACATTATGATTTTTTTGTTTTGTTTAGTTTATTTTAAATTCTGGACTGACTCCAGTTTCAGGTCTTTTTAATGAAATGAAAAACAACAGTGACAGCAGTTTAAAAAAAAAAAGCTGGATTCCAAAGATCTGGATTCAATTAATCCACAGGATATGCAACAACTATATGTCTTCAAGCTGTCTTTGGAATTGCACAGTACAGCTCACAGCCCCTGTGGGTGCACCACACTTTTCTCCCTCCCAGGCACAGGAAATTATATCAGCAGCTATGGGCCAATCACATTTGTTCCATGATGTACCTGGTACATACTACCAAACAAAAACTACTTGGGCATCTCACATAAGTTTCCTCTTTAACTCCCTTCTTTTGCTTAATTCCTAACTCAAACTCCTGTCCAACTTGACAGCACGCTGCATGTTGCTGTTAAAGCACTGTGTTTTATACACCATAGTAACTTTGAACAATGTACTCCGTAAATCTGTCACCTTTAATGCCAACAAAAAAAGGAAGACAATAAACAGAGCTGCCGGGAAGATCATTAGAGTGGCTATTTTCTGCCTGAAAGTACAGAAAGTCAGCCGTAGTTCCGAGAGAAGAGAACCTAGGCTACTACTGTATTTTTTTTCTGAACCACCTTTTAAAAGTCTAATTTTAATATAGACAGTCAAAACCACCAGGCTTTGTCTTCCAAATGGGATCATAATAAATATCTGCAAATACTACTGTATGCTATTATGTACTGTAGAAAAAGGAGCTCTGATGTGTTCAGGTTGCTCAATGAGGTGTAATTTCCAGCTCACATAGATGTACCCATGCTACCTCTGCTCAAGCCAGTGCACTAAAAATGGCAGTATATCCAAAGTAGTACAGACAGCAGCTTGGGCTATCCACTCAAGTATGAACCCAGGGAGCCAGAGTGGTACACATTTGGGTGACTAGCCCAGGCTCCTTCTATTTTTAGCATGCTGGCTTGAGTACAGCTAGCGTGGGAACATCTACATGAGCTGGGAATCACACTTCCCAGCTCAAATGTCGATTTACCCTTAACTCATGATAGTGCAGGAGTACTATAGTTGGGGTTGCCAATTTTGGTACGATGTATTCTTAGAGGTTTTATCACATGACATAATCTTTAAAAATTATGTTTTAATTCCTGGAGACTTCAGGACAATTCCTGGCAGTCCTCACTATAGTATATGATGGCTCCAAAACCCTTTCATCCACTCCTCCAAAAAAATCTCATAAAAATGTGCCTTTCCTTTCAAATTGTTGGGAGCAAATTCAACAGCTGGGAATCTACATTTTAAGATTTCTGTTCACCAGTAAAGAAATAAAAGAGACAGAAGACGACCTTATATTACTGATTCTTTACATACTTTGGTGTAAATCAGGTGCAACTCCACTCAAGTCAATGGAGTTCAAACTGATGTAAAATTGGAGAAGAATAAGGCCATGCAAAGCTCAATCCTGCCTTCATATAGAAGGATGCAGCTCCTACTGTGTTCAATGGGAATTGAGCTCATGCATTTAAAATCAGAACTGGGCTCAAAAAACATCAAGTATGCACCACCTAGTATTTCATAAAGATAGACATTTGCGATGGTTGCTTGTGAATATTACAGAATGTAGGCTTGGTCCTGCAGCCTTACTCCCATGAGTAATCTCACTGAAGTAAGTGATGCTATTTGTGTGTGTGAGAACTGCAGGATGGGCTTTATAAGCTCAACAGATACTAAAAAAAGACAAATACTTAAGTATTCTGTATTTCTTCTACACCTCCCATTAGTTTGTGCATTTCCACATACAGAGGTATGGTCACAGTGATTTACGGGACAGTACCTGACTGATGTCGATGGGCTTATCACGGCTGCCTGTTTGCACCAGGAGTTTGTAGGCCAGAACAGCATCATCAGATCCATTTTTATAATTGTTGTATGTGATTTTCCCAGTTTCCCAGTCACTGTCAAATGCATCTTGAAGACCTATGGTGAGTTGGGAAAGGGGTGGGGAAGATTGAAAATGGAGATAAGAAACTACCCTTTAAACAAATTACAGCTGGGAGAAACAAAAGTAATTACTCTTTTTACATATATACCTATTTTGGGCCAGCCTGTAGACTCCTTAATGAAGCTACAGGATGATGTAAACCCACCCCCAGTCTCATGCTCACTGCGTGGCTATGTTAGGGCTCTCCCCACATTGTGGCGGGAGTACAGATGCACAGAATGCAAGCTAGGGTCCGCTACGATTCCCTCCTTGTCTGTGAAGGCAAGAAGGAGGAGCCTTGGCTTTTGGAGCTGGCCAGCAGAGCTGAGCTAGTGACAATGGATAAGTAACCTGCACTGAGAATGGAGCAGCAGTAACCCACTGCCCCTAGGAGTGAGTGAGGAGATGGGAAGGGATTATGACTTCGAGTCACAATTACTTCTCCTGGTGGCATAGCTCCACATTGTCCCATTCACAGGGCTAGGAGTTAGGTGACAACCTAGCACACAGTTTATAAACCAAAAGAAGGGGAGTCACAGAGGTCTTTATTAACAAACTACAGTTGTGCAATGCTAATTTTTTTTTAAATGTGTATCTCCACTCTTTGCAATCCCCTGCCCCCACACACTATTGAAATCTCACCCAGTGCTGAATGGCGCCAAAACAGAAACTCCATTGACTACCTTGGAGTTAAATCAGCAAGGATTTTAATCCATTATTTTAAAAAAACCCACACTCCCCATACCGCTCATGTCCCCCACCCCTCTTTAGGAGATGCTGCCCAAGCACATTAGCACTCTCATTAACTGTCTTGTGCTACTGCAGAGCGCTAAAGCAATAGGTTCTATGATATAACCAGAAATTCCACTGCAAGGGGGAAAATAAAACCACATTCAAACTTTCAACTTCAAACAACAACTCAGCTGCTTCTTGAGCACAGCGTGAGTGAACACGATTTTGTCAATTTGTTCCATCTGTTCAACTTGTGTAGCTAATACAAGTCGTGGGATCTGCTGCCAGCACGTGTAAAGATCACAGCCAACACCTATTCACTCTCAACTGTTATTTTCCTCTTTGCCACCCTTTCAGGTGGGGGGTGAGGTGGGGGAATACCTCACAGCACAAATTTGGATCAGATTTAGAACAGGAAGCCACAGTTCAGTGCAAGGAGGCTCTTTGAGAACAGATGACAAACCGCATGGAAGGGAAGGAAAAGCAGAGGGGCAAAAAAAAGAAAAAAAAGAAAAGAAAAAACCTGCGACCCACCTCACAGCTGCCCTGAGAGGCTGTAATCAAAACCATCATTACAGAACTGATAGGTTAGCTACAGCTGTAAAGAGATAAGAGTGTTGGAAGAGAAAACATGACCTAAATGACACACAGCCTTAGGGCCTGAGTGCTCATTCACCTTTACAAAGGCTTACCCCTCCCCATGGAAAGTTGCCTCCCATGCAGATCTCCATAATCTGCCCTTCCCCCACTAAAGCCAACAGGTTAAGAATAAAGCAATAAAGCAAGCCCTCTAAACCCCGCTCGGGCAGTACTCCAGCCTTTGCACAGAACAAACACCAGATACTCTAACACAGAGGGAGGCAACCTACGGCACATGAACTGATTTTCAGTGGCACTCACACTGCCCAGGTCCTGGCCACAGGTCTGGGGGGCTCTGCATTTTAACTTAATTTTAAATGAAGCTTCTTAAACATTTTAAAAACCTTATTTACTTTACATACAACAATAGTTTAGTTTTATATTATAGATTTATAGAAAGAGACCTTCTAAAAATGTTCAAATGTATTATTGGCACGTAGAACCTTAAATTAGAGTGAATAAATGAAGACTAGGCACACCACTCCTGAAAGGTTGACGACCCCTGCTCTATCATCTAAGTGACTCCAAAGCATGCAATAGGAAAGCTCTGCTGGTTGGGCACTCGGAGTGGGCAAGACATGACTTAGGAAGTGGAAAAATACAAATCTCTCCTTCCTGAACACAAGACTTCTGTGAAATGGGTATAAACACCGGTTGTGTTAACAGACTAGTAAAGTAAAAGAGCACCCTGGGAGTTAAAGGAGAGTTGTTCAAGAAGAACGTGGGAGAGGAGAGACCACCAAAGAAAAGACTGAATTGTTAGTTACGATTAACATGACTTTTTTTGGTCAAATGAACACAAGATGCTATGCTAAACAGACGACATTTGGAACCAGAGTTTTCAGACTAATATATGCTTCATACAAAGGGAACAACTACAGTAGATACACAAATAACCAGAATTAGCCATTTGCATTAAAAATTACTCAACTTGAGCTTCCAAACTGAGGATACAATTGTGCATAGATTTTACATAACTAACCTGTGCGAAAATCTAATCTTTTTCCCCTTTATACGCAACAAAAAAAAAAAAAAAAAAAGGATCTTCACTGCAAACTCCAAATCCATTTTGAATATTTTATGACTTAGATGGCTTATTCCCTTTATATTGTTACTGGAATAGGCACACATACCAGCACCAGTTTCTTATTATTGAACTGGTACATTGCTGAGATCTAGAGATGTCAGAAAGAGAATCTAAGAAATCATCTTTAGGTGTGTATAACTTCTTAATGATTTCAAAATCGCTACAACTTACAGATCACCAAATATACCATGACACTTTTAAATAAATAAAAGTTGTGAATTCAAAGGAAAATATCTTCAGTATGAGCAGCTCACATCAACATTTAAGTTACACATTAAAAGTACAAAAAAACCAAGTATGTTTTAAAACTAATTGTGATCAGCAAAATCTTTTGGAACAGAAAGATAAAGCAACATGGTGGTGCCCTCCTTTGGCAAAGCGTTACAAATGAATGCAATTTTTAAAATGGTATATGCAGGAACATAGGAATATAAAATTTTTCACATGAAGCAGTAATCTATAATTGATGTTTCACACAAGGAAGTTGAACCTCCTCCCTCCAGAGTGCATCTGGCCAATTTTGCCATACTGTACATGAGATGTTGGGGATGAGGGAATGAATTCCTTCCTGACCCATGAAAACAGCAGGCACTCTGAAGCACAAGTCATGATTACCCTTTGGAAAACAAGTGTAATAAGTCATCGGGGAACATAAATTACCTCATTCATATCCAGTCCCTTCTATACACAAAGTTCACATTTCCAGGTCTAAATTAAATTACTAAACTGTTAATTCTTTCCTTGATATTTTCAGATAAAAGAGAAAGTACTTGCATTACTGAAAATTAAGGAGCAAGACAATGTTTTAAAAGATTTTGTGGAAGACTGAAGTCATGTAACTCCACTGAAAATAAATCAGTGGGAGTCTTGTATGACTAACACCAAGCACAATACTTTGAAAAAAAATGCTGTTGTTCACATACTATTGTTACCTACCAAATCCACCATGCAAATATTTAGGTGCCTGAGGGCCATATTCAGCCTGCAATCTGTGCATTGACTTCCTAGTGAAGACAATGGGAATTATCGTTGTAGTTCAGGCACCTGAAATGACCTTAGTTTGCCATTAAAAAGATCATATCCTGTTCTCTAACATACAATCACATCATTCTCATACAATTCCACCAGCTCTCCATTCATTCCAGGATCCAGTTTAAAATTGTCCCTCTTCCTTGTTTTTAAAAAGCTGAATAGACCTGTTCCAGCCAGCTTCACTGGCCTTTGTTCTCTTTTTACTTCCATTCCATTCCACTCACTCACTCTTGGATGTTGCTAGCACAATATAAGAATTAGTTATTATTATTATTACTACTATCTACTCCTTCATATAATCACATTCCTGCAGGTGTGAGAGCTTTCTCTAGTATAGGTCTTAAATCCCTCTCCTTAATCAACACTCCATAATCTTAAAACATCTCCTCTCCTCTGCCTACACTCCTCAATGTTTTTCTCCTTCTATTTTAAACTACACAGTATAGTTGTTTTATATTAGTTATACAGTTCTTCCTTCTAAATGTCAAGTGATGGTCACATTTATTCCCAAAAGAACCAAGAGTTCATCAGGGCTGAGGTTTTTGTCACATCACAGGTTTGGGGAACTTGCTTATTCCACCTTAGTGTTTTTGTTTTGTTTTGTTGTTTGGTTAAACGTGTCATGCAAGTTACATCTATTATCTCGAAAGTGTGTGAGCTACACACACATCCACCTCCTCTAAAAAGCTACCATATGATTGCAAGGGTGGATAATGTGGTGCGCAGAGCTTGTTCAGTATTGGGGTGAGCTGTAGAGATAGTGGCTTTGCAAAAAGAATGTGTGGTTTGGCCCAAATCCCTTGCTCAGTATTATCATCCCAGCAGCAGAGTGAAAAAAAAAATGGAGCAAAACGAAATCGCTCTTGAACATGGAACTGGAGAGTTACTGGTGTTGGTGTGCAGTCTTCAAGAAACTCTGAGTCTCTGTGGGATGCAGCTGTGATTACTGTAAGATTCATTTGTCATACAGGTATCAGATTCACAGTAAGCATATAGTGGGATTTTAAGCATTGGGATATGGAGTGCGGGGTGTTCTGATGTAAATAAATGTGGAGCAACAGATTTGTCTCCTAAAGAATCAGGTACCTGTAATGAGCATGATGACTGATTACCTTACTATGTCACCGAAAAACAAGATGGGTTAGGTAATGTCTTTTATTGGACCAACTCCTCAAGGTGAAAGAGACAAGTTTTTGAGCTACACACAGCTGTTCTTCAGACCTAGTGTTTACTACACAAAACTGCCAACAGCAATCTTGCCCTCTTTCCAGATTTACCACTAGCATTGCATGCTGGAGCATCAGCACAGACTTGAAGACACAGAAATAATTTCTACAGTAAACACCCTCCCCTCAAGCTAACTACTCATGCCACATCTCTTTATTCTGTGTATAGGAAACTATTTGCATGTCTGTATCATTGCGAAACATGCAAAAAAGGGGACACCCCACAACTGCCTGTATTTTTTTCTGTTGTTACCTACAAATTGCTGTATGTAAAAACACAGTAGCAGAAACAAATCTCAGTTGAATACCAGCATATAAGTGTATTTGGAAAAATATATTAAAAACTATTGCCTTTTCTTCTGCAACTAAATGTGCTTCTGAGCAAAATATTCCAAGCAAAACTTTTAACAAATTAATGTAACAGAAGACTGATGAATGAATCTCAGACCTAAAAAACAAAACACAACTAAAGTTCCTCTTGGCCTCAATATACATTAACTACAACAGGGAGTTTGGGCTGCATGCCACTTAGAGGCTTCACTTTCATTATGTTGCCCAACATATTCGCAGAAGGAAAAAAACAAACAAACAAAAATACTGGCACTTTTATGCACACATTTTCTAGGAATTATTGGCTACATTAGTAGTCTGTAAACAGTTATGGGAAAATTTAAACTGTCTCCATAGGTCAGCACAATTTATTTTTCAATTGACTAATACTTCCTAAAAGTCCTTCCAACATAAAGATGGGAGAGGGCAGATGCATTTCTAGGCAGAATTTGATGATCCATAACTAAGACACGTTACATTTTCTGAAATGTTACTGTTTATTTTCAGTACTAAAGAATACATTGTTTTAGAATGAATTACTATAATAATACTACGCACTTAGCCCCTGATCCAACAAAGCACTTAAGTAACATGCTTAAAGTTGTTACTTATGCATGTGAATGGTCCCAACTGAAGCCAACAGGGTGGCACATGTACTTGAAGTTAGATCTGTGTTAAAGACACAGGCACAAAAAGACACCAAACCCCTCTATTAGCCATTAAGTAATATTTTTTACCTTGCAGCCAGTCTCGAAAGTAGTGCAACCACATTTTGGGAAGCTGCTTATTTTCCTCCAACAAAACGTATGTCACATTGCTGAAACTTTTGTGAAGGTCATAAAGTAAGTGCTGGATGTTGGGGTAGTCTGCTTTCTGTGTCACTATATACATATTGTAGAAGGAGAAGTACTTGAATTGTGCAGCAATAAAGTCATATTCCCGGGTTTCCCGTGGTACAATGTCTGTGAGATCTAGTCCATCTCTCACCCGGGTAGTACCGTAAAGACTGACACCAAGTAAACCCAGGAAAAGGAAAATAACCACAACCTGCAATAGAAAATGGACATACAGTAAGTCCTTTGTTTCTAAAGTAAAACTGCTGCTTAGGGCACATTAGAGGAATTACTTTGAAATTTACTTTTTAGTATCATGCTTTTAGTCCCTAAAAGGTGACATATAAGCACTTGGCTGCCAAAACACCTGATCTACAAACTGCTTTAGTTAATACTCAGAGTGTGGTAATCCTAACAGGTAGCACATCAATCTAGAACACACTAGATGCACCCCTTCTAATTCCTATTATAGTCAATGGGAGTTGGACCTGCTCTATACATTTTAAAGAGAATAAAAAAAGTTAGAAATCTACTTTTAACTTATTTCCAGTGTTTACAAACTTATATTACAGATGCCAGTGTCTCCCTTTACTCAAAATAAAAATACTGTCACTGGACACATTAGTAAGATGAAAGTTTTCAAGTCTGAAATTAGCTCTTTTAGATTTTAAAGTTCATTTAAGAAAAAGTATTTCAAAAGGAATGTCTGCCTGTTGGCTGTGTAATTTACCAGGCTCTATTGAGGTAACCCATATTGCTCCAAAGTACAAAAGTCCTTTCCTCTTGGGCAAGGGAGGAATATGTGTTTTTGTAAAACAGATGAGCATTTTGCAGGTTACCTTGGTTTTTGGTTTTAGCAGGAATGGAGCATAATGCTTTTCGGCAAAAGATGATAGTGTCCATTTAGTACAAGGTGGATCAAGACAATGCATGTTCGAGTCTGAAAACTGGGAAAGCAAATCCCTTGTCGAGCTTGTGCTTTCTGGGCTCTGGCAGCTGAGGTTATCCTGTGTCACTGTGACTGGCTGCACAGATATTTCTGAGCAAGGCTCTGCTGTGGTGTAGTACACCTGGGTATGAGGGTCATATTCTGTGCGCAGCTGCACTGTAGATTGCATTGTAATCTGAGTTTCGTGTGCAAAACTGTGACTGCTGTAGGGTGGTGGAGGGCTGTAGCGAGTGTTATCATTATCCACATACGCTTGAGGCTCAATCTGAATCACTCTGCTAGTACACGGACTGAAAGAGAAGAGACAAACATCCATTTACACTCGTACATTTTCATTTTAATCAGACTAGACAGGGTAGTCTTTAGTCATGTACAACTAATAATAGTTTTTTATACTTTAGTTATATATAGTTTTTTATGAAGGTTTTGCTTTGCACTTTAAGGAAACATTTCGCTAAACATGAGTGAAGAGAAGGTGCTTACATAAATAGATGTGTATCTCTTGTGCCTACACAGAACAAAAACAAGACATCAACCTTTGTGTGAAGAAACTAGCATTTGTTCACACAAGCCAGTTAATTACACATGCAAATCACGAAGCTAGGCATGTTGATCCACAATTTGCATATACCGACATGGATTTGGGTTTGCATCTGTTGTAACCATAGTAAAGACTAAACTATTCAGAAGAGTAAAACGTAAATACACAATGAGCTGAGTTCTCTTGTTAGAACTTTTCAAGGTTATATTTTCAAATCAATCAGCTGTTAAACATTTGGGCCTTGTCATTGGAGAAAGTTTGAAAATACTTGCCATACGCTGATTGCATGTTGTAAAAAATGAAGTAAGCATAAGTGAAGATTAATTTCCAGGACGGAAGAGAAACATGATAAGACAAAATTACAGATGTATTCTCTTCAAGCATTCAGTTTTAGAGTATCCTATACAAAACATGGCAGCTATCTAGTTTACAAGGGCAAAGATGGACCATAATCAAAGTCAAACTTTTTTTCTTTAAGTGTGGGGAGAAAATAAACATGGTATGAAGCACTGATAATTGAACAACAGTATCAGAAACTTTTCACTGGTTGCATAAATGCTACAAAAAGATTTTCAGAATGCTGCCTGCCAAAACAAAGCAAAATTTCATTAGTTATCCATATATATAGATTAGTAGATAGGCCAAGATCCTGATCTATGTTTTGTGCTGCTCATATGGGGAAGTTAATAGCAGCTGTGGGTGCTCAATACCTCTGAAAATCAAACTCAAAAATGGAGGACCCAAAGTTAGTGAAAACTTCCCCAACGTCACACACTGAATCTGTGGCAAATCCAGGAACAGAGAGAAGCTAACCTCTGGGTTCGCAGTCCCTTGCTCCCACCACTCCCTGTACCTTGAAAACAAAGCTAGAGATGACATGGCATGTTCTCTCTTTCATGAAAAGGCTAAATTGTGTCTGGTCCTTTGTGGGTGTGCAAAGGGGACAGGATGCAAGGTGCCTTCTCCTCTGTGCACAAACCAACTGCAACGGGAGGAGAACTGGAGTCAGTGTTTCAAACTAGCTCCCACAGTGACCAGGGGCACTGAAAGTCATTGAACAAAAATGTATACCCTGCAAATGATGGAGGTCATGAATTCAGTTGCTATTATTACTTCAAGCCAGGGGTGCTGATTACCGCAAGAACCCTCAAGTTCCCAGCACCCCTGACAGTGACTCTAGCCTTTCATGGGGTTTGCCCCATAAGGATTTCCACAAAGCTGGCTCAGTGCACATGCGTAGTAGGGAGGGGGACAGAGTTCATGCTGTACCCATTTCCTGGATGGTGGAGCCGATGCTGCAGCCCCATCACTGCGGCTTTGTCTACACTATGAGAGTTACAGAAACATAACTATGGTGCTGCAACTGTGCCTCTGTCTTAGTGTTAACCCTCACTGCAGTAATAGAAGGTATTCTTCCATTGCTGTAGTAACTCCACCTCCCTGAGCAACAGAAGCTAGGTTGATGGAAGAATGTTTCTGTTGACCTTGCCAAGCCTACAGCAAGGGGTTTTAGGTCGGCTCAGCTGTGGTGCTCAGGGATATGGATTTTGCACACCCATGATCACCATAGCTATGTTACCCTAAGTTTTTTGTGTAAACCAGGCCTAATTCTGTCCAAGTCTGTCCTGCTGTGGCATGGCCTTTTTAGCACCTTTCCCAGCCCTACAAAGAGCTGTACTCTTAAGTCACTTCCCAATTCTAACTTTGGAAGATTTTTGTTTCTGTAATGTTTAAAAGTTTCCATGTATAACAGTAATAATAATATAGCGCTAACAATACAAGTGATGCCTTGGGGCCCTCACATTTTGGCCTGTCCCTGAGAGAAACACCCAAAGTGGAATTGACACCTCCCTTCCCCCCCACCATTTCAGCACATGGGTCCTTCTTTGGGAACCCTACAAAAATCATAAAAACAGTGAACTGAACACTTGTGGATATTCTCAAAGCATGGGTCGGCTACAAACTTCTGGAAAGTTATGCTCCAAAGAGTAAAATGAGTGTGTGGCACAGTATATATGGAACAGAGAGAGCACAGTATATTGTTTTACATCTACTTAGGCAGAAAACCAAGATAGCAAACATGCTTCATCTGTTAGCAATAAAACCATGCTGACAACATGCTACTATGGGCCGATCCTGCAGTCCTGAAGCATGCACAACTCCTGCTCGCTGCAACGGGAACTATTCACACAGAAGGGTTGCTGTCAGAGCCCCAAGTGTTAACCACAAAGAGATTGTTTGATACAAAGTAACCCTCCCGACAGCCTCACCTTGTAAAACAGCAGAATATATCCAATCTCCTGTCCTCCCGACGGTAAAGGTCCATGCTTAGAATAGCAGGAAAAATTAGCAGAACCATGGCAAAGTTGAATACCACAACAACAGCAGCCTAGAAACCAAGCGGAGGTAAAGAGATGTCATCACTAAGCTTCATGCTTTTAGAACACAGGCTTTAAAAAGCTTACAAACTCCTTTCAATTCCAGCATGTCTATCCATTTGTCATGTCAGCTCATGAGTACATTCAGACTTTAGCCTAGGGGGCTGAGAGAGGTATTTTTACATTCCTATTTCATTGTGGGGAGTCGACTGTATTTAATTAAAGGCTGTAATATTAAATTTTGTATTGTTCTTATGTACATCCACCAAGATATGGTGATGGACATCGCTTAAACTTGAAAAAAATAAATACAGTGAATTATATTTATGTGAGAGAGTTTGTATTATTGCAGTTTTAATAATGCAGAAAGAAAAAACACACCCTGGGGTTAAAATTGTAGCTATCAATTTGATGGTTATGAAGTCGTGTAGCTACCACTATAACATTATAGAATAGTGTTAAATCAATAATGGAAAAATCTCTAATGAGCTTTAATGAAACTTTAAACTTTAATGAAAATGCTGTATGCAGTAATGTACTACACATTTGATGTAATTAGCTAAATTCCAGCTATAAAAAACAGAGTAATATTTCAGGACTATTTATAGAACTCCCCCACTCAAGTTTAATAGAGTTTGATTAATGAGCCAACTTCATTAAAATAACTATTTAAATTGGAACACGGATATTAAATATTAACTTTCAATTGAAAATTAAATTCAAATCTCAACTATTCCCCTATGTATTGTATATAAACACACAGGGTGAAGCACATATTATTGGTATTTGTTCTGTAGTAGTGTCCAGGAGATCTGCCATGGACCAGAACCCCATTGTAATAGGTGCTGTCCAACACAGAACAAAAAGTTGGACCCTGCCCCAAACAGCTGACAATCTACAATCATGAAATGATAAGTGACATGAACAATGGGATTCCTTCACCTGATTAGAGAGTAAAGAGTAAATTAAAATATAAATCCAAAATAATTCTCTAAAATGCATATTAATACTATAAATGACCACAAAAGATACCATGAATAATGGAAGGTCTGGGGGTGGGGATGGAAGAACAGCATGTAGAGAAAGACGAAATTAACCCAGAAAACAAAATTTCAAACTCAAATGAGCAAAATGTTCAAAATTATTTTGAAACAAACAAAACAAAACAAAACAGAAAATCAACACAAAACAACTTTTAATTCTTTGGGTACGGCCTAAGTTACCAATGACATATAAGAAGCCTGTTATTCTACCATGGCTCAGTGTGTGTGTGGTTCACTCTAAGGAAATGGCATAAATGGATGACATATTCTTGCCTGCCTTCCCCCATGTAACTTCTGAGTTGAATGCAATTTTGACCCAAATTGTCAAAAATGGTCACTAACTGAATTTCTCAGGTTTTGAGTGCCCAAACTGCTACACTTTTGCCCTGATGATTTTCAGAAGAGTGAAGATTTAATAGCCCCAAAGAAAGTCAATGGGCGCTTCAAGTGCTCAGCACGTCTGAAAATCACACTTCACGTGTCTCAAAACTGGTAACCCAGAATCTGTGGCATCCAAAATTAATATCCAGTTTTGAAAATGTAGCCTGTATCGTGGCATTGGACAAGGCAATTTTGACTGTTTCTGTGCCTCCTCTGCAAAACCAGAGTAATAAATCTCCCAGTGGTGTTATGCTTGCACAGTACTCTGAAGGTGTAAAACACCAACTTTTTGAGAATGACAGAACCACTAGTATAAACATTTTCTAGTTACATTAATCCTAAAATTGTAAACATACTGTATTTTAAAGCAGTTTATGCTTTTGCTCCTTTTTATATTAAGATCATTAACCTGATTAAAGCAAGATTTTTATACCACTGATCTAACTGGAGATCTAACTATTGATAGAGTTTCTTTAGCATTAAAAAAGGCTAGTTAGCATTTAACCAACACTTGAAATCTTTCAGGGAAAAGATCCAAGGACCATTCCATGATTTATAAATACCCACACACAAAGGTATGTAAGGTCATAGCCAGGACTGCAAAATTAAGTGATTTCCTTTTGATCCTTTCTAGAATGGATTGAATCTGTCAGGAAAACAAACTGCTGCTTTATCAGGGGAGATATTTACTGAGCCTACTTTGCAGAAGTTTTTTTTAAAATTTTTTTATTATTCTGCTAAGTCAATCACAGTTGAAGAATATATAAAGCATGAGTAATCAGTTCAGTTAAAATAAAAACCTCTGTCAACCTTCCTCCAAACTTTTTGAGATTTTGGTGGATCAGTCAAGCCCTGCTCCCAATTTCCCAAAATAATCCCTAATTTTTCCAGCATCCACAAAACTTTCTAACTGGGCCCCAACACTTCCATACACAACCCCTACCTTACTGGATTCCATTTTGGGTACCAACAACCTTGGGTCCCAGTTGCCTTGGGACTCGATAGTTAAAATTGCATTGGGATTTGTACTTAAGCAGGATTAAAAGCACTCTATTTCATACTCTAATGGGTAAATTTAGTCTCCACATTAAACATAACTACTCTTCCTAGGACTACTGAATTCTCCATAATGCAATTTTGGTCGCAGATATACTGATTTTGCCAAAGAAAACATTTAAAAAACAACAATCCTTTTGTGAAATTTCCTTCAGAGTCTCATCGTTTTATGAACTCCTCTAGTCGAAGTATCCCAGTCCTTACAAACTCCAGACTTACTTGCCCACTCACACAGACAGAATGACATCTCAGGTATAGGATATTTTTTAATTTTTAAAATGAAATACATCAAGAGTTGTTCTCCTTATCAATCTTAACTCATCATCTCATCAAAGAGAAACCAACGGGACTGATACAGCCTACCTTTCTGAATCCCAAGATCAGCTCCTAACATATACCCCTGCCTCTGGGGACCCAAGGAAACAAAAAGAGCAGGAGACTTTGGTGTCTGGGTTGAGTGATGTTTGGCTATTGAGCCATGTGAATGGATTTGGGCCTTCATTGACAATTTCCTTGATTTGTAGTTATTATGTCAACAGCATCTTAACTCTAAGTTAATAAAGTCTGTAGTGTGGGCATATAGTCCCAGACTACAGGGAATCTGAAATCAGGAGCCACAAAACCCAGCAGAGGGAGCTGGGAGTGGGAAGAGCCTCATGCTTCCCTCTTGAAAAAGTCAACAAAAGTTCTGGGATTAGTCCTAGAGAGAGAAGGAGCTGAGGCCTCATTGGGCGGGGGTAAGGGAGGGAGGAGGATGAAGGGGCTCTCTAAAGGGTAAGCATCAAACACATTCCAAGAATTTGGCTGCTTTCTCTGAAACAAACTTATAACATTTTAGTAATCTGCTGCTTTAAAATCTGGTGGCTGCTGCTGCTGCATCTGTTAACTGAAATAAGAGAATGGAAGTCTGTGCTGGAGTCACTGAGGGAGAAGCTAGCAAGGCTGGTAGGCTGGGGCCCTGCCCAAGGTATGTGCTAGTCTTTGCCATTCCTGGCAGACCACCCAAGGAGAGTGGGTGTTCTGCACAGCCAGAGGTGATGAGCAGATGAGGAGTCCTGTCACAAAGACTTCCACCTTATTGCTGCCTATCTGTAACTCCCTTCTGATAGCAAACATGGCTTGGATTCTCCCTCCTCTCCTCCTTCCCCCCGCTTTTCTTTTGCTCCTTAAATCCTCATGACAGGAACAGAGAAGTTTAAGGAGTTGGAAAAGAAGAGGGGGCAAACCTTTTCAGTGTTACTCCACAGAGTAAGATAATGAATGAATTTAACAACTTACATTCTCTCTTTTCATAAAGCATAGGTACCTCTTTCAGCTACATAATATGTTGTGTATTATGAAAAAAATCCCCCACATGGCAACCTACTTTAATATTTAGAAAAAAGGCCATCATTCTAGCATTGAGGAAAATTGTTACTGCTATGATTTATTGGGTTAAATTCCATGCTTGATTACTAGAACATCCAAATAACCCCACTACATATACAGGGCCAGATTCAGCCCTGGTGTAAGTGGGCTAAATTCTATTGATTTTAATGGAGTTGTGCCCTCTTTTGCCAGGGCTGTATCTGTTCCATGAATTCAATAGGGTTGAATAGGTAGGGCAGAATTTGACTCAGTTTTTATATTTTTCCACTTCCTCACCCACTTAGAAGTAAAACAAAGAGCTATTTTTGAAGATGTTCTTACAGCAGATTTGGTCAAAAAAAGTTCACAGATTTCTTTGATTGCCTACACTAATTTTAAGAATATTATACAGATCTGCAAATTTAGGACCCAGTCTTGACAGCCCTCTATGATATGAATCAATGCGAGTTCGGGGTTGCTCATAAAGCATTCAGCTTCTCAAATTCTATGCCCCTGAGTTAAACAATTTATGAAAGCAAAAAAATGACAAAATAAATAAATAAATCACATAATAAAAGTAGTAAAGCAAAACAAACCCCCTCAGACAATATGTTTTAGATGCTCACTTTAAGGTTGATGATTTTCATTTCTTTATATTTGACAAAGGCTAATACATTATGTAAAATCTGTAAATGTTACAGAATAAAATCAAATTTAAAAGAAAAACATTAGTCAACTCTTGAAACAGCAGCCCCCTATTTTGTGGGCTTCCAATTTCTTAAAGTAACTGAACAATTCAGAAGTATGGATGAGCTACATTAGCTCCCATAACAGAAGTTCAGAAAGAAGAAAGTGTAGATAGGCTAGGCTGAAGGTTGTGTTCCCATTTATAGGCGCTAGTCAGGAAACCATTTATTCTCCCTCAGCAGCTGGATTATTTTACAGATCCTGGGCCTCAAAAGCCATGGAAGCTTTGACAGCTATCTTGCAATGTCTTGAGGACAGTGAATGAAGAAATAAGGTCAAAAGCAACCCGCTTTTTAAGCCCATCTGCTAAAAGTTTGCTATCTAGATTAATAGAAGTCAGCAACTACGAAGAGAAAACTGCTGTATTTCAATGCTTTCTAAGCTCTGCTAGGAAAATGTCAAAGTCAGCAAGGAGCTCTTATTTAAACAAACATGAATGAGAGGGAGAGGGAGGAAGAAAATTGTAAATAAAGAAGTCCACATGTAAAAACAGACCACCCACTAGAATTTTACATGGCTGACTGATTCTGAATGCTGTGATTAAATGCATCACCTGATTTTGATTACACCTGGTGAAGCGATACAGAACAAGTAATAGATGCCCCAATTTCTAACAATAAAAGGCTTCATTCTTGTATTTTTCATTTGTGTTCACAAATTGTTCAGTTAGCAGGAGATCTTAAGTGCAGGTCATAGAGTGCATATTTTGCACATTATTTCATCTGTCATATGTATAAAATGTGCTACTACATATGAGCAGAGAGAGGTTATGGCAACATACATGAAAAGACTGGGCAAGTCAAGTACTGTTTTAGAGACTGGAAGGATTGAGTAGAAGTTCCTACAGAAAGATTCTAAGATAACTGCTACTTTATAAGAGATCTGAATTCTGATGTTTATCAGTCTGAGTAATTTGAACATGAAAATCGTACTAGACACACTTGGATGTGCTGAAACCTCATCTGGAGCATCAGAGATTTGCTTTTCAAAAGCATGGCACATCTGACAACATGTGCTTGCTAGTGTGAACTACTGACTGAATTGTCAGAAAAACTATAGGTCACATAATATATTTGTCAAACAGAAGAGAGAAAAAGTTTAATATTTATATGCACACAAGAGTTGAGTGACTGGGGCCACCGAATCTCTCTCTGTGTGGATCCTCCAATTCTTCTTCCTATGATAAATATACTGGGCTGAGGTAGCCTCCACAGAGTTATTCAGCAGCCACTGTGTAGCACATGAAAGGAAGGAGGAAGACAAGCTCCTAAGGGCTCCCAGTGGATATATCCAAAGCCCTTTCTACTACTTTGGCTAGTTGCTGGATCCTTGGAGTTGGGCCATGGAGTAGAAAAGATCATAATAAATAAACTCCAAGAGAGTTTGAAAAGAAAAAGGTTACCTTTAACACATTGCATATGCTCTAACAGCAAGTGTTGAAATCTATGTTAATCATTGTGTATGTCAACAGGCATGAGTCCTGAACAAAGTCTACAACAGTTGATCTTTGCCATAAAATATTAAGTAATTCCTCTGTCAATATCCCCCAATATCCTCCGCATGTGTTTTCCTGTATTTTCTATATTATTCACTATCAAAATGACTATTGAGAAGAAAAACAGTAAACAAATTATAATGTTCAGTGGTCTTCATGCAGCTGTAATCAGCAACTGCTTATCGTTTCACAGCTTACTGCAGACATGCCTGAGCCTCTGAACACTGCAATAATTGCCACAGGTATTAAGAAAAATTGCAGCCCTCACTTCCTCTGGGTAGGTCAAGTAGAATGAAAAACGATTAGAGAGCCAGGCTACAACAGAAGAAAAATGACTATTGAAAAAATACAGTTTCTCTGCTCTGTACTAAGGTCACACAGTGCTATAAATTGCCTATGTGTTAGGGCAGTGTCAGAGGAGAACCTCCCAGAACTCTCTTCAAAGAGCCCTTTAGCTTTCAAGAGGAGTTTTCTACAGTATCTCTCAAAAGTTCATCTCTCTGTGAAAATATTTTATCACAAACATAAATAAAAGAGACAGTCTGTAAGAGAGAGAGAGAGAGCCTTCTATTCATAACATTCACACATTCTCTCAAAGTAGCTGGGCACATGAAGTTATCGATATGCCTTGTTCCCATACTCTGTTAAAAAGACATTGGGAATAAGGAAAGTACCTATTACTGTGGTAATAGTTAATGTGGTAGCAACGCTCCTTGTTGCTGTCATTGCACAAGGAATTATACTCCCAGTCAGCAATATGGTTTTGTAGGCTAGTGTATAGCCTGCTGCTTTTAGCCATGGAGGTGTGTGTGTGTGTTAAATCCCACTTAGTTTCTACGTTTTTGGGCTGGAAGACCGTTTGGATGGGGCAGGGTGCTCCTTCACTCTCCTGCAGGACACCAGAGGTTCAGGATCCATGTGTGAGAACTGGGAGAAGCGGAGTAAGGATGAAAAGAATGGGTGTTGTCACCTCCTTCTATATGTGTGGTAGACTAGGGAGCAGAAGTCAATGCAGTGGAATAGAGAAGTACCAGGTATTGACCATGATACTACTACTGAGTTACTATTCTGGCCCTACCATGATATAAGCACAATCATAAAAGCCAGCAAAACATGATATCAACTTACTTGGAGTGAAAATGCCCGTAAAGCAGGTATAGGAATTAAGGCAGCCATAAAGAAGGCAGTAACATTGCTGATAGATGTAAGAGCGACGCTTGCTCCCGTTCGCTTCAAACATTCACCTGTTCTATCCTGAAAAACATACAACATACCTTAAGAGTCCAATGAACTCAAGAATATATAGCATTAGGTGTTTAACCGTTAGATCCTGCAAATGGAGCTGTGAGGTGCAGAGAGAGATCATACTGTGGATGTAACATGGTGACAATGGCAATCTATAACAAGTCCGTACCAAAATAAAAGCACCCACTTAACATAATCTGACAATATAGCAGGCGCCACAAAGCACTAACAATTCTTCAGGGGGAAAAGAAGGCTTATCAGGGCTTCAAAATTCAAAGATAAGTGATGCTGAGATCAGATATCAAATATTCCTTTTATTAACGAGGTTACGTTTTGTATCAGTTCAGTCACTTTTGTTTTAAATATTTTTCAGACAAAATAAGCATGCATTAAACTCATAGCTAAACTATGTTTCTACATGTCTCGGGAAGCATGTAGGAATAAACCCAGGACCACACAAAGCTTCATAATTTGCTTAAAAAAAAAAAAAGAGAAAAGATTGTTTTCCAACCTACAGGGCTGTTTACTGTTGGTTTAAAAGCGCATGGTGGCTACAGGTAAAGGAGTCTGTGGTGTTTGTGGACTAAGACAGATGACAAAAGAGCATGTGGAAGACACAGTTTGTATAAAATCATCAAATAAATAAAAAAAATCAAATATATGTTGCTTTTTTACACAGATTTGTAATTCTGATATGAAACTCCAAAGTGAAAACAAAAACCCAGTTTGGAGGGAGAATGCTGTAAAAAATGAGGTTCACAATGCTCATATGTTAATGATTATATGGTATTTTCAATTATCGCTCCTTTATAAATAAAAAGGAATTGTGGAACATGCATAATTCAAAATAAAACAAAAAAAACCTCACCTCAGTATTTTTCTATACAACAATTAATATGTGTGTTTGTGTTTCAAATTTACTCCCTCCTTCTCCTTTGTGCCTTAAAACTTTAAATGATGGATGCAAAAATATTTTAGCATTTTAAGGTTGCAACTCTGTATTCCTTTCACATACATTTACTTGGAGTTATGGTTGTGCAGAGCAGTAGAATTGCTGCCTAAAAGATCTCTTCCATCATATTTAAATATTAAACTTCTAAACTAAAATAATCTAAGCAATTTTCTCCCCTCACACCTAAGAAAAGACTAGTCACATTCTGTGTCTCTAAAGCCTTTCCTTTATTTGCCCCAACTCCGCATTTTATCATTACCTCAAATGGAATTCTCTTATTCTGTCCCGTTTCACTAAATGCATGTGCCAAAAGGAAAACATCATCTACTCCAACTCCAAGAGCAAGAAAAGGCAAAACCTGTAGAAAAAAAACAAGGAAGCTGTTATATTACATGTATAACCTATCATGTAAGCCAGATATTAAATGACTAATTAAACAATATTCCCAGCACACTTAAACAGGAAACTATGGGCAGGAACAAAAAACTAAAAGGATGAAGTAAGGCTAGTAACTTTCTTTCTGAAATAGTGCCAAGGGACTGATGCTGCATTCCTTATGCACGCAGAACTCCCACTGAAGTCAATGAGAGATTTGTGTAGACAAGGAATACCAGATTAGATTCCTAGTGTATTTTTTTAGACCTTGGCCAGCCTGATACTTTCAGATGTAAGAGCAAAGTGTCTGATCTCTTATTCTGTACTCCTGCAGAAACCTGTGCACTGGGGTCTGCCTGCGTAAAGTAAGTTGCAGGATTGGGGCCTCTCTCTTTAAAACCCATCAGGAGCACTATTTTTCAATTCTTCACAGTGGGACATATGAAATGTGAGCTGCTGGAGGAAACAGGCACAAATACAGAACTAAAATCTAAACTTAGCAGGTTTATTTAATTTTTTCAGAGACTGATTCTGATGGGTTTGTTTACTAACAGAGTACTTGTAATCTAAAAGCATACTAAATAGCTCTTTGATACCTGAGTTGTGGCAGCATTAAAGGAAATTCCAATCAATGAGCACAGGCCCAATCCTGCAGCCACTGAGAGTGCAACCAACAAGACTCCTGCCAGCCCCACGGCACCCTGGGACTTGGCACAGTCCCACCGCAGCATGGTTAAACAGGCATAGGCAAGCTGAAAGCAGAACAATGGAAAAAACAAAAGCAAAACATTAGAATGTGTCGTATTCTAATGTTTCCCTCTCCCAACCAAAAGCTTGCATACAAAATACATTTTTAAAAGAGTACACACATTAGAGATGTTACATAAACAGGTGACACTCATAAGTCAAAGACGCACAAATTGCAAACTGACAATTTCATCCTATGCATTATGAAACCTGTATATACCATAGGCTGGAGTCAATAATGCACATGTATGTTAAAAGCAGTTAGAACACTAGAGATAATTAAACAAGATTACATTTATTTTACCATTAATAAGTAGCCGCTAGCAACTCTGATAACACTGATGTCAGAAAATGATTTTAGGATGTCATCCAGAGTAGTTGTAGTAAAGGAAAGCACCTTCTGAGTAGAGTTTTGTGCAACACTTTGATGAACAACCTGTGAACAGATATTTAACAATAAACATTACTAAACAAAGGGGATACATTATGAGCTTTCTGCAATATACATGTGAAGCCAACTTTTGTCTTAATCATTAGCATTAAAATGTACATCCTTCAGAGGAGATTTTGTGGATCCTACTTGAAATCACTAATGCATTTGGTACTTATCCATTGCAAGTTACTGATGATCAAATTAGATTGTGTGTTTTGCTGGGAAGACAGTTGCAATCACAGTTCATTCAGAAAAATTTTCAATATTGAAATTTAAGAAGACTTTTCTGCTTTCCTTTTCTCTCTAACTCCACAATTGACTTGTTATATCAGTTTTGCCTCTGATTCAAAACAACAAATTCTTAAGGGCGCTCCTCTCTTTCTTCATTGGCCGGCCACTTTCGGGAGGTCACAAGCAGCTCACCAGAGGTCAATGCCTGGGAAACAAAGGCCAGATAATGTCACATGACCTCACCAATGGGACTGCAGCTGTGAGCAGATTCTATGGCTAGCTAATGTTTTCCAGACACCTTTCTGCAGTAATCACACTGACCAAGTGCTTTTAAATTCAGTCTAGCACTTACATCTTTCGTTCATTTTCTACCTCAGCAAATCAGAAAAATGGTTCTCAATAAACAGGAACAAAAAATAAAAGGGTACCTTTTCTTAGTGCTACGCATATGTGAACAGCCAAATAGTTGTTATATTAAAAAGAAGAAAGAAAAGCAGTATTTTAAAAAATCCTGTTGCAGTGAGTACATTATTACTTTAGAACACACCCACACATTAAGCATCTTCCTTACTGGACTTTTATAATCTGTAAGATTTCAAAGCATGATTTCCAGGTGACTTTGTATTTTACCTCAACATACATCCTCTGCCAGGCTTCCAGGATTGCGGCTGCCTTGTCTTCATTCCAGTTGATGTGTGAAACATACTCATACCCCTTGAAGTGTTCATACATTTGCTTAGGAGTCATTAACTGAAACATGGTCTGTAAAGCCTGAGCACTGTAACAGGGAGAGGGAGAAGAAGGAAATGGTATAAAACAAACATATTCAGGAAGTGATTTTCATTGCATAAAGTCTTGAATGAGAGACTTAGAGCAACTTGCAAGAATGTTTTTCTTTTATAAGGCACATTAAAATTGAACCAGAGTAATTATTCTATTTAGTTACTGATACAGATGTATTGAGATATACAGTAGTTAGGGCCAGATTCTAATTCCACTTAAGATAACTGAAGCTTTGCCATGAACTTCAGCAGAATCAGTCTCAGGCCTAAAGGATGTAACCTTACAAATCTAGTTTTGGACAAAGACAAAAAATTAAATTAATAGTCAATCTATTTTTCTATCTAATTTCTAATATATGAACTAATGAGGGCAGAGGAATAGCGAAGAATACTGCATAATGTAGCAAGTTGTCAATAATTCTTCATCCAGGGGCTTTGAGATTTTTGCTTTCCTTGGGGAGAAATGCCAGACTCAACTCTTGACAAGCAACAAGGATTACACAAAGGGTGATCACTGTTCATCAGCAATTTTCTGGTTTCCATTCAACATTATATAAAATTGTATCTAGCACATATAGCCATTCAAAGAAACACCGTACACATTTCACTTTAGATATGTTTTTGGCTACTTCTTAAACTATACTGCAGTTCACCTTTTCAGAATATATTAAATTCATTAAATAAAAAACCCTTAATACTCAGTGTAAAAACTTCAAAATCTTTATAAAAACTTCTATTAAAATTCTGCATGCATTTTTTAACTTCTCAGTGATACTTATGTTGTATCTCAGTATAAACACCTCCATTTAAATTTAATTTTAATATATAACCTGCATCTTAAACTTCTGTTACTCTACATATATGTAAAATGATCATATGGCCCATTGTTTCCAAGGGCAGTCCTGTTTCTTCACATGATGTGCTGGGTTCAAAGAATTCTTTTGAGATACCTGCCATATTCCAGGTTTTTGTTGCATCTATCACAATGTTTATTCAAGATATGTTGCCATACAGAGTAGAATTTGATCTCAGGGGAGTGTCCTAACCATTATCCTATGTGATATTCTGATGTGGGGCTCCCTCAGTCTCTGCTGATGAAGTGCAGTACAGGGGTTAGAATGCTCACTGGAGAGGTGGCACCCTCTATTCAAATCCTTTTTCATCAAGGAGAGGGGGGAATTGAATCAGTGGTCTCCCACAACCTGGCTGAGTACCCTAACCAATAGGTTAATGGTTATCTGCCTCCTCCTACTTCCCCTATCCTTTGGATGTTTTGTGTAGATCTAGGCAGCCTCTAAGCATGGCTACTGGATGGGGTATTGCATGCAAGTTTGGTGGAAGAGTGACTGTCTTCTCCAGGTTCATGGATTTTAAGCAGAGATAGGTACCTCCTTGAAGCCTGAACTTATGCAGTTACATTCTTGTGAATTTCTTAAGCACCTAAAAGTTGGGCATCGCAACACTTACATCACAATGTAAGTCCCTTTGTGGATTTGGGCCTATGTCACCAGAAAAAGCCTTCCACTCTGAGGAATATGTATATGTCTGTTCTGTCAGAAGCAGGCAGCAGTGACCTCAGCATGCAGTTTGCTTCTCTCTTTTGTAAGACAGTTTTGCAAGTCTAAAAATGTTGCCATAAAAATGTCACCATTTTTAATTTTGAAACATGTGCAAGTTGCACATACTGTTAAATATTTTTTTAAATGTCAGTAAATATTAAGGTCCCAATTCAGGAAAGCAGCTGAACTTATGTCTGAGTCATCCCAATTCAAGACAGCACCTAAGTGCCTACTTAAACACGCGCTTAAATGTCCTTATTAAAGACATTTTCCTGAATCTGGGACTAAAATACAAATTCACTGATTTTAGGAGGCAATTAGTTTTGTACTATGTTTTTTGAAAAAAACCCTAATAATGTAAAGCTCAAAAATTTACTTTAAAACTGTGTGTGTTTACCTGACAAGTCTTCCAGTACCATTCTTGACTGTTCCACCTACAATCAACTCCTCCTGCCAGTGCATGTACTTTTTTGACAGTCCGTAGCATCCACCACTCAAAACAAGGGCCACATCAGGAGGCTAAAATAAAATTATTGATAAGTCATCCAGCCATGTGACTTAGTAGATAAATCAGAACTGAAATCAACATTTAGAACATTGGAATAAAATAAATTAGAAGTCAAATGCTAAAAATGTGTTTACCAAACAGAACAGCCTTCATGATTAACTTCCAGCAAAGAGCTGAGCTAGCTAAATAGTTTTTCATGAGACTTCAAAGCTTAAACCATACTGTTTTTGTTTGCTTGGTTTTATTTAATTTTTACACTGTGTAAAATACAGATGAACTATATTTATGTGACAGGAAGTTCCCACTTGTAATCCTAATACTTAGTCCATCAATGCGCTGAGACATCATGTCGACAATGCAATAAGTGCTCATGGAGACACTATTTTGTATATTGATTTCAGGAAGTCTAACTTGTAAACCATGAAAACTTGGTTAAAAATATATTTCAAGATGACAAGAGGAAGGAAAACATACTACTAGCTCAATGAAGAGACCATAGTGTTTTAAAATATATTAAATGAAAAAAAAAAAAGGCATAAGGTATCTTGATGGAAGAGGGACAGGATCTATAGTTCCTTCTGAAAAATGACTGATTTACAAGGAGACATACATCTAGACTGCAGACTGGGTTCCTAATAAAACACAAAAATGGAATCTGTTTCTAATATCAGACCAAACAAAGCTGCTACAAAAGCCACAAGGAAGCACCCCTTGCTAACACTTTTCTAGATAATTCATTTTCTCTGCCCATGTAGATATGCTATTTGAAATACGCATCCTGAATATGCAAATTCAAAATAGCATCAGGAATACGATTTGTCATGTAAATGTGTGGTCTGGTCCCGAAGATTCTTACTCAGGCAAAACTCCCACTAAAACCCTGGAAATGACTTGGATTGGCCAGTTGACTCCCATTAACTTCAGTGAGGTGGAAAAGATCTTCAGGCACATTCAATTCCAAGTGAGACTGAAAACAAGTGAACCTGGTTTTTCATTACAATTTTATTTCTTTTCGTGACCTTTTGCATGTTAATATGTTTGCGTGATGAGGGAGTGGGTTGTGAAAGTACACAAATTCAAATGACACTAAGGACTGGCTTAAGTCAAGTCTTGCACTGTGGGTAGAAGACACAAGGCCCTTCCTCTCACTGCATGCTTCTACGGCGGGACCAGGTATCATAGTTCTTATATGCCAAAAGTACAAAGGATCTGATTCTCCTACTCGTATGTTGACTTTACACTTATGTAACCCCACTGACTTGATTTACAGGCAACTAAAAGTAAAATCAAGCTCAGTGACTATATAACTTTGGCATCGTGAGAGTTGTTACAGTGGGTTGGAAGAGACAGGTGAAGCTGGGGCCAAGGACTTACCGACCCTCTGCAGAGGTCATCAAGACTGGCCTAGCTTGGTGCACTATGTCAAGTGTAGCAGCAGCTGCACTCCTCCTGCACTCCGGGAGTCATTGTGCCTGCCTGAGGCACAATGACTACTGGTGTTCCAGAGAGGATAGTGTGTCATTGTGGTACTATCTCCTGTCACGCCCATGGCTGAAGTGCCATAATCTGACTCTGAGTACATGGGTCACAGTATTGCCTCAGAGACTGAAGAAAGTTAGCAACTCATGGTTAAGTTCATATAACAGGAATCAAATAATAAAGATTGCTCGGAAATATGAGATTTGTGTTGTTTTTAAAAAATTACACCCCTTTCCCTTCCCTCCCCACATACACTCACTTCCCAGAAATAGCCCACAGACAATAAGCAAGCTTACTTTGGTTGAATTTTTGTTGGGGGCTGTGACTGGACAATCAGGATCAGTAGGATTCAGGCAAGGTCGATCCATATAACCATGACCGACCTCTGCTTTATTCAGCATCTCCTCCCAACTCTCTACTTGATATTTTATTTTTTTTAACTCTTCCAAGAATTCTAAGGGGTCAAAGTTTATCCACTGCAAAGGAGGTTTCCCTCTGTAAAAGAAATTAGGGGTAGAAAGATGGAAAATTCATTGAAGAAAAATCTTTAGCTTTTAAATCCATATTAGTACAAAGGCTAGAATGCTATTTTAGCTATTTTGAGCTATAATCCACTCTTGGAACCTATTTTATCAAATGAAATGTATATTTTAATTGGATTTGTTTATATACTTTCCTGTAGTCCTGATACAATCTTATGTAAAAGCCTCATAGATCAAGATCAGCCTTATCTTTTTTCTAATAAAAGGGAATACTTACGTTAATTAAATATACTCACATAGTCACCTTACCCCTCCCCCGCCCCCCAAAAGGCAGCCAATGGCTGCTTCAATGCAATAATACCAAAGTAGAGTGCGGGGGACAGAGGGGAGAAAGAATTTCACAGTGTCAGATTACCACTCATTTAGTCTAATAAATGTTTTTCAAATGTAATCAATCAAAATATCTGATCTTTATTACCTCTAATAGTACTGTGCTCCTTCCAATTCTCTGACAGCTTGGCAATCAACAAGCAAACTCCCTGCTGCCACGGCCATCACCACTATCCCTGCCACTTGTCCCACCTCCCACTTTTGAATTTGTGATGTGGATAGACCAAAAAGGCTTTTGGCTGCCTTATTTTGTGGTTCAAACCACACTGTATCTGCTTAACCAAGCTTAAGTCATTATTCCAAATCTCCCAACCAGAAACCACAAAACCCCTTATTTCCCCATCTCAGACTGTACACTAAAGGTTTGGAGATGGCCATTGCAAATTGCTTTACAGACACATGCAAACCAGGGCAGAAACAGTAACTCAAATGCTAACTCTTGCATAATTAACCAAAAATGTCTGCACAGATTAACAATTAACTCTTTGCAGGATTGAGTGCATATAATATCACAATAGTATGTTGTGGAAAACCTCTCATAAAAGATACTATTTTTGTTTCTTTAATGATCTAATAAACAAAGGATTAGCTTTTTACTCCTTAGGAAGACTTGAGATTTTACTCCTGACAATTATCCATGTACAGCTAAGCTAAACTGAATTCTCAAGCAATCAGTGCCTTTGCGGTTTTCGAGAAAAAGAAAAGTTTATTTCCAAAAGAGCAAAAACTTTAAAAGGTCATAAAAACTGAGAAGGTGCATTTTTTTTTTGCATGTAAATGTAATGGTAAAAATAAATGAAGATGAATTTGATGCCTACAAGTCAGCTTCTGAGGAAAAAAAGAAAAAAAAACATTTTTGTGGAGCTCCTCTTGTTCAATTAAAAAAAATAAAATCCATATACATTTTCTAACTCATCACTAATGTTTTTATTTCTTGGTCAAACCAGCATCTGAATATACAATGGGAATGGAATATGAAAACATGCACAGTTTTACAATTAAAAAAACTCCACAGACTAGAAAATAAAACCGTTCACTTACAATAGATAGGCAGTCCCTGCCTGTAACTTTGCCCCCTCCCAGAAGCAGTCCAAAGGCGTGATGATTAAACAAGGATAAAGATATTCTATAATCTGTCAAAGTTAGAAGGGAAAAAAACACATACATTTAGACCATATCAAAGTGCACAAGTGGAAGTTATTATGAAGAGTGGCAAAGGAAAATGTGTAGAAACCAAACTCATAGTATATCTACCTGGTCCATGTACCCTGCTTCTGTGATAAGTTCTCCTGATTTAAAACATAAATGTTCCAATTTCCATTGTCTGTAAAAAATATAGAAAAACAAAATTTTCTTCCACAATCAAAAGAATGCAACACAACACACATTTAAAATTGCAATTCACATATCTAGATGCCTAACCTCTAGGTTGTTAGTAAGTACTGCGAAAGGGAGTCTCATTTGGAGTTAACACCCCAGACCTCACAGTGCAAAGGCCTCTTTTGGTGCATCTACACCAGTAGAGTTTGTGTTAGGCATGGCAAGTAGGCATGGTATAAAAGTCATTAAAAACAATGGAGCTACTCTTGGAGCAGTGTGTTATTCAACATGAATGAAGGTGGCAGGATCTGGCTCCTGTAAGTGGGGCTACTTATAGCATAAGACACTAATTAATGTGACTAAAGAGGGCACTGGCAGGAGGGACCGAATCAGGAGGCTGGAATAATCCTAGCCCTAACTCATCTGTGCTGGAGAGTAGGAAGACTTAAGAGTCTACCTCCCAGTTTGGCTGTGTTACAGCTATCATCATCTCAGCTTCTAGCACTTGGGGAAGTGCAGGAGCTATCCTGAAGATGCTTTCCTAGAAACAAGTGGGCAGGAAGCAACAGGATGTAAGTAGGACCATGGCTCTTCCCATGCTAGGCACCTGCTCAAGAATGTATCGGATTACTTCCCCAACAAAGAGGTAATTCTGCCAGGAACTAAGCCGTAGCGGGATACCTAACTCTACTTTCTACAGTGGATACTTTTTGTTAAAGGTCAACCTTATTACTAGACACATTTATACCTATTACCATGCTTAATTTTATTTTTAGACTGACAATTTAATCAAGCGGACCTCAGATACATTAAGCACCTGCACAGGTTTGGCATCCTTATGTCTATACCAGGGATTGGCAACCTTGGCACGCGACACTGCAGGGTAAGCACCCTTAGTGGGCCCCGCCGGTTTGTTTACTTGCTGGTTCGCCGATCGTGGCTCCCACTGGCCGCGGTTCACCATCCTGGTCCAATGGGGGCTGCAGGAAGCAGCGGCCACCGCACCACTTCCCACAGCCCCCATTGGACCGGAGCGGCAAATTGTGGCCAGTGAGAGCCGCAATCGGCGAACCGGCAAGTACATAAACCGGCAGGGCCCACTAAGGGTGCTTACCCTGCAGTGCCATGTGTCAAGGTTGCTGATCTCTGGTCTATATCAAATACTCAATCGGGACTCCATTTCCCATCTATTAGTATAGTGGCTAGCTCCTGTTCCCAGAGTCTAGAAATGTCATGCGCATTAGTGTCCATGGTCATTACTTATTTCCTTCAGGCGGCAGTGAGTGAGGGCATCTCCAATGTGGAGGGCTTCTTACTACTCCGAATCCCACCAATGAGGTGCTAACACCCACATGCAGGTTCTGGGTGGTGCAGAGTCACCACTACTTTACCAAGCAATAGGCCTGATACGGCAGGAGTACTCATGTGAGTAAGGGTTTCAGGCTCTGATCTTATCTTTGCTTTATTTATTGAGATCCAATCCCTCACTGTTATCCTAAAACTCTTTCAAATATCTAAGTCCTGACAATCAAATACAAATCAAAATGCACTGCTAGTGGAAGGTGTTCTGAATGACTAGCCTTTCAAAAATGCATGTAAAGCAGAGAATAAGTCTACATATTAGTTGCCACATAAGATCAGAAATGCCTTTACTTCCCCACCTTACCTGTTGTACATATAAATGTGTACCCTGCTGGCTTGAAGTGCAGAGTCAAGGTGCTGTCTGAGTGCTTCTGTTGTTAGTACATTAGCACCATCTTCTTGTGGTGTCTGAATCATGAGCTGGGGATTAAACATGGCCTCTTCTCCAATCTTCTGGCGCGTGTAATTTAACTCCCGACTCACTCGTCCACCAACTGACAGACAAATATTTACAGCTTTGCATTAGCCAATAATTTACTCTAGATTCACATTATAAGAGCACACGGGTCACCAATAAACTTTGCCACAAGTATGGAGTACATGGTAGTCAGTTTTGATCTGAAGTAATTTTAAAGCTAATATTAAATTCATGTTGCCAACAATGTAACAAAAAATGATTCTTCATTAAAAAACAAGGCCATTGTTTGGACTACACTAAAAAAGTGATGCGTAAATCAGAGGCTGTTAGATACATGCTTTTTCTACATTAAAATCAATATTCCAGAAGTAGAAATTAAAAGAGAAACCTGTTCCTTAAAGACCCAACCAAATATTCTATGCTATAATTTCTTACCCTTGTATAAACAGTCTGCTCCAATAGCACATTTCAAGATAAATGGCTTCAATTTACACTCTTCTAAATAATTTGACAATGGCAGAAGGAAAAATGTTTCTCTTCAATAAAAAAGGAGGGAGAAGGGAAGAGTAAATGAGCATAAGTACTTCTTTCTGCCTTTCAGAAGAATGTAAAAATATTGCAAAGCTAGGTTCACATAATGAGGTGCAATTTGAGGGCAACAGAAATAATCACCTAAATTTGAGCAATCTACCCTAGTGGACTAATAGCCACACAATGTGCTGCCAGCAGTAGATCAGAATTCGTGGACCAAGTTTGATCCTAAGCCCACATGGGCTGTATAGCCTATCCATATCAAGAGATGGCAGACAAGAGAAAAAGGGGAAGGAGTGTAATACTGATGGGCTCTAGAGGAAGTCATATTCAACCTTCCTTGCCAGAGAAAATGAAACAAGAGTGGGTATGGGTGAAGGCAGTCCCTGAGTATTATCTCCCCACTGACAACACGAGAGCATTCATCTAAAGAAACCATTTGTATTCAATTCATGTTGAATAGAACTTTATTCCTCAAGTAGTCTGCCGGGACCATGTGTGGAGAAAAGTGTTACCCTAACCCAGTGTCAGTAAAGGTGCTAGAATATAGCCTTCTGTAAATAAAGATATCTCAGCTTCCTTCTGTCATGAAATTTGCTTGGTTTCATATTCCAGGAAACAATCAATCTTTGGAGAAGAAAATAAACTGTTTGCACAAAGCTCTTGGTTCATTTTCTCCACTTATCATATGTGGCATTACCACCTCCACATGTTATAATAAATACCAGATCACAACCAACATTAGCAGCAGACACTTTACTTTTAACACCCAAGAAAAAAAAATCATTGGGATTTTTCATTTATCACAAAAGAAAACAAATAACACAAAACTGTGTATATGGAATTCTACCCAAGAAATATACTTGCTATTTCTTCCTTTTGAATTTTTTACATTAAGTGAAACAAAATTATATGCAAACACTAATCAAACTGTGTAATACAAATCAAATTATTGATCCAGATTGAAAAGTTATTTATCACATCCATCCATTTCTTAAAGGTACAGAATTGCGCTTATAGCAGTTGTTAATAAAATCTTACTGCTTTCCTGGTAAGGTTAATGATTACCCTCACTTCTGTCTCCCTAAGACAATGCTCTGTGTCACTCTAACAAAATTTGACTCAATTTGCAAAGGTGCCAATGACACACTTTTTATGTGTGATAATCTATAGTTCTCACAACAAAAGTCAGTCTCTGTACTCCTTTCCAAAATCCTTTAGATGCAATCCATTCAGTACTGAAAATGCCTCTTCTCTATATTTCCCCAGCACCCACCACATTGATGTCCCAATCTAATTAGGGCCTTTGTGTGCTACCATAGCATAACTATTTACTACCACTACAACATACTATGCCATTCCACTCCTGAATACATCACTTTACTTTTGGAATCACTGGAATTCAATTCCATTTTAACCAACAGCTCAAATCTAATGCAAGACAAAAGACATTCCCTATCTCTGCTGAAAGTGACCAACTGTTTACTATCAACAGAAATTATTGCTTCCTAATGGAGGTGCTGTCAAGCTATATTAACTTCAATGAAGAAGGCAGATTTAGCTAATCAGAATTACATCACACCAGTCAGTCGACAAGAGACAAGCTATTTTTTTTCCTTTTACATTCAATATAAGAATAACAAAACAGTTCGAGAAAATGGGCATATTCTCCAGTATGTTGAAAATGGAATGTGCAGCAGCATTCTTGTTAAACAGACATTACACCATTTATTAATTTTCCCTAATTCCATTTGGTATTTCACTTACCTCAACAGGACTAAAACAGGGTTTATCAGACTATTTTTAAGGCATTTTAAATGATGTAAAACACATACAAAACTATTTATAAATTAGATTTAAAAGGAACAATCTGATTGACCACCAAAGTTAGATATGTGATAACATATTTATAAATCAGAAGCAAATAGTTACATCAAAAGTCTTTCAATATGTTCAATGAAGAGAGGAAAAAGAGTAAAAAATAAGGAACATTTTCTATCCACTATTTGCTTTTATTCATTTTAAGGATTTAAAGACTCCATAATCAGCTGAGTAATCATCATTTTTACAATTGCTACAGCCAGCCCCATCAGCTCTGCTCTTGTCTTGCAAGTATCCACAACTAGTGCTGAAATGACTCTTAGAAGGCAATAGAGTGATCAGACAGCAAGTGTGAAAAATTGGGACAGGGAGCGGGATAACAGGAGCCTATATAAGAAAATGTCCCAAAAATCGGGAGTGTCTCTATAAAATTGGGACATCTGGTCACCCTGGAAGGCAGACACCATTAAAAGAGAATGCCATTAAACTCTATTTGAAGCTCTCAGTCTTACTATGTACTCAAAGTTACGCCAATACCTCACAATACATGCACACTCTGCTGTGTGTCATTCCTTACATATATTTAACAAGTATAAATATATACTGTGTGTGTCAGAAAATTCCTTCTGAATAACAGGCATTGTGGAAAATCCTCAAAATGATGGTCTTTTTTGTTGTCTTTTTTCCTTTTATGAAATGCATTTTTATGTGGGAACAAGAATACTTTTTTAGTCAACAATGTAAACAATATTGTTGATTAAACGGTAAACAATGTTGCATGTAGAAATATCTTAAAAAGAAGAGCGCAAAGTAAAGAAATTTCTGGTTTGATGTTCTGATGATAAAATCTTTGAGGGTCATGCTCATGGTTTTTGATATTCGAGCCACCTGATGGTATTCTAGTCCTATATTACATGATTCCTTATGATTTAGTGTCTGTATAGCTGAGTTGGTAGCATTATTGCCTCCAGGCTAGAAGACAGATTTAAATTACAAATCAGTACTTGGGCTCATAGCCAGTGATGATACTATATTACAGTATGTGTACTAGTCTCTTATAGGTACCATCAAATTCTGGGTGGCTGTGTGGAAATAAGACACCACATCCCTTTTCAAAAATCCAGGCTAATAAAAGTCAGTGTCCTCACCAACATTCCTCTGTTAATAAATCAGTTTTTAATGCTCAAGAATGTGTGTGAAAGATAGTGCTGAATGTTGGATGACTGCTGTATTTACATACGCTTCCAGTATCCTCCTCACTATCACACTTCAAAATAATTTTCAAATTAAATATCAGTTCTTGTGAGAAATGCTAGACTGCCATTCTCCAAGCAGATTGAAGTCCTCTATTCATGCACAGGACAGCTACAGAACAGGAAGTACCGTGCAAGCTTCTCTCACAGTGCCTTGCCAAAGTACTTCAGGCTTGACCTTGAAAGATCATCTGTATTAGTATAGAGTAATTCAGTTTCCATGTTCATTAAGGACCTGATTATGCTTCTGTTGAAGTAAATGGAAGTTCTCTACTGACTTCAGTGGGAGCCAGATCAAGTGTAAATCCTTTGCATTTTGTAGGAGACTGTAAAAAGTGCTAATTGTGATGTGGACACTAGTCCACTAAAAACTGGACTAAAACCATCAACTTTTTTCTGAGACCAATGAACAGTTGTCAGGTGGTAACAAGTTTAAGTCTTCTTTAATCTGAGGCAGATTTGAACCAGTGACCTAAAGGTGAAAGGCTCTGTATCTTATTACCAAGCCCTTGAGCCACACTCCCAGTATCTCAGTCATCACTTTGTAAAGTGCTTTACAATACCTTAACTATGAAGACCCTTACAGAAAACTAAATTCTGTTCTGCCTTATTATATATCTCAAAATACTGACACACATTTCCCAAACACAATATGACACAGCAGTGCTGAACTCTTCATTCTACTTGCCATCCTATATTTGTTTTCACTTTGGCAATTTCTAACTGCCAGATTTCTCCTGAATTACTAATAGTCTCAAAATGATAATGTAATTCAATTCATATATTAATTTCAGTAACACTAGCTTACACTTCATTGTCTTAACTATATCTGTCTCATAAGTAGCCTCAAGCATGTATATGCATTACACCAGTACTCATTGAAAGCACTCTGGAACATGTTAGTAGAAATTGGAATTCCCTCTGGAAAAAGTAATTTTTATTAACAAGATTCTCTTCTGCTACAAACTTCGACACAGTAATCACAGAATGGGTGACAGCTAAAAAAGCACTGTTCATTAATTTGTTGTCTGCCTTATTGTTTGAGAGTATTAAAGATTTCTCTTTCAGAAACTCATGTAGTGCCCCATTTCAAATGAGTGACATTACAGTATTGGACATATTCTGACATTTATTTATTTTTAAAGTAAGGATACTTTTTATAGTTATTGTTCATCCAACTGTACTGTAAATTACTTTAAATTATCTAATGGAAGTCTCTCCCAAAGAAGACCTCCATAAACAAAATATACTCTTGGACTTTTGCATATGGCTATCTAATTGCATGTATGAAGGACAGAATTTGGACAGAGACCAATGTTTTCCAAGAGTGACTCTTGTTTTTGCATGCCTCTATTGCTGAGTGCTCAGTTTGATACACCTAAATGGGGGCTTGGTTTTTCAGAAAGTGTTGATTACCTGTTCTCTTAGAATCATACCCCTTGATAATGTCTCCATCTGGGTACACAAAAATTGAGGAACCCCAAACCAATAGTCACTTCTGAAAATCATGTCCTGAAGTTGTGAAATTTTCTTTAAGTATAGGGAACATTACATTTTTCATTTTCAGTACTATAAATCTTCATTTTTATATCATTATGGACTAATGATGCTAGTTTGCCATCTATTTCAAAATCTATTCCACCTAACATAGCACATGACACCAAGAATGTAAGTATACGTCCTGTCCCCCCAACAAAAAAAAGAGAGATTGCTCCAGTCTGGTACATCTTCATACTCAAAAAGGCATGTAAAAAGGCAAGGCTTCCTCTCCTATCTCTTCTGAGGCGTTATAGAGTGCTCTCATTTACTGTTTGGGCAATGCCAACAGCAACGCCCCAGCAGTCTGTGATACCAGTTATGACCTAACTCGTGCAGGCAACTACTCTGTAATAAAAACAGGGATTGAAAAAAAATATATATCCATGATACAGGCTGGCCTGACCACTAAGTATAAGTAACCTCACTGAAAAATAGTTGTGTGGATACATCCACAAAGTCACACACACAAAATGTCCTACCCCTGCAAGTTCAAGGAACAGAACACCTGTTTACTGTATCAATTTGTCTACTCTCTGTTTAATACACTTTAAAAAGTTCAACTCATTACATTTCTTTTGTAATACCTTATTTTCCCCTCCTGACTTCACTTTTCCTTTTTGATTTTCTTTCCTATAAAAAGTTCATGGTGCATCCTTTCCAGCATCTTTTCTCTTTTCCTTCTCTCTGCAACCCTTCAATCTGTTTTCTACCTCCTCCCTTTTTTTCCTGGTTCACCTTTCTTCACTCAAAATCAGTCTCTCTCTATACATATATAAAATCTATTTAACACATACACACACTATATACTTTTTTCTAACTTAACCCATCAGTCTTTCGCTCATTCTTGCCCACCCCAAGCACCTCCAAACATGCTCCACATTTTACCAAAGGCTTACAAGTCAGAGGACTAACCCTACTGCAGGCCATTACAAAAGATGGAAGGGTGTCCTACTGCCCAGGTAAGAAGCCAATATCCTATCCAGTTGTGGACAAAAAGGTAGATGCTGGGATTTGTACCAGAATGTCATCTCTGGACAACGTCCAGCAGCTTTAAAGATTCCCCCTTTATCCTCTCCCCAACCTTTTGTGGCTGAAAGGGAGGAAGAGCACATTCTCCCCTTTCTCTCCATCCCACTCTCTCTGTTTTCCCTTCTCCCAACCCTCTCACCACTGTGACAGTAAGAAGGAAATGTTTTCATTACCTTACCTCTCCCTAGCCTCCTACCTGTTGAAGTGGGTGGAGAGGGAGAGATGTACTACTCTGACCTTTGCTCAACTTTCTGATTACTGCTCAGGGGATGCTATCCCTCACTTATTCTCTAATTGAGTTTTCCCCATACGTAGCCTTGGTGATGCTTAGGGCTTTTCCAAGCAGCAGCAGAATGAAAATGATCCAGTTTTGTAATAACTATGTGACAATGAAGCTTACTGGTAAGACAGAATGATCTTTATCTACCCGCCCTCTGTTGTATAGCATGTTTTGAGATTATACAAGTATATACCTCTTACTTGGCAGGAGGCAGTATCCAGTCTCCAATTACATTTTTCTTTTTTATTATTAATCAAATGCAAATACAACATATCAACTAAAAACATCAGCACAAACTAATACTTTCAATTAGTATTCAAACAGAAACCTCTAAAGTAGAAGTTGGAGAGAGGAACTCCCCTGACTGATGAGAGGATTATCCTGCCTCTTACTGGATAGCTGTCAATAACTACTGTTTCTGAACCTTAATTGCTTTCTGATCAATCAGACACTTCTTGTTCTCAAAACAGTTTCTTCTGTAGTGGCTTGTTTGGCATATCAGATGGATCCATCACCTGAAGTTTATTATCGGTGCTCATCAACTTTTCCACTGATTGGATGACCATGTGCTATTTTTGGCCACACATGGGCACTCAGAAGTATACTGGAGGTCCACAAAATACAGAGAGTCAGTGTCCTTCATGGTATTGTTTAGATGTTTTTGTTCCTTCTCTAGGACCGACATTCAGGGTGCAGATGGTATAAACTGTTACCTTGGCAGATTGCCAGCCATCTTCTGTTTGAAATCCAGTATTCGCTCCCACTCGCAAAGGTGGCAACTGGCATGTTTGTTGAATTATTTCTTCTGTTGTGTATTGTTCTTCTGTAACTACTTCTGGGTAGTCTGGTTTATGAAGAAGTTTGAACACTAAAATCTTTGTCCTTCTGCCCACAAATTTCTGAGCTAGTGATCCTAGTAACACATTGTGAGGTATGCTTCATATGCTAATGATATGGTAAGTAAGATCATTTGAATCTATCAGGCTTGTATTAAAATCCAGTTGTTTACTATTTGTACAATTTTTTCTGCTCACCCATTTGATTGTGTAAAATAAGGGCTTGATGTTGTGTACCTATACTGATCTATCAGAAAGCTTTGCTATAATGAGTCACATGAATTATGGGCTATTATCAGCTATTAACCAGAATACCATGGTGGATCAAGCTGTGATCTGTAATGTCATTACAGGGTCACTTGGTGCATTGTGCAACAGTTCAATTTTAAAATCTTTCCCATTTCATTCAAACAGATCTGTGCCAGCCTCAGACTAATGGCAACCAGGGATATAATGTAGTGTCAGTGGTTCTTTTGCTTGTACTTATTGCATATTATCACACTTGAATGCCCTATCTTCAATGGTAAGCAGGCTTTTGGAGATGTTGGAGCACCTGCAATCAAGTGCTAGTTTTGACAATATTAATTGAAAATGATTTTCAGAAAAACCTGAAAACGGGAGCTATAGTTTTGGACCTGATGGCAGCATATGACACAGTCTGGCACATGGGACTCTTAGACCTACTGCCAAGAGCACTCCCAGCATGGGGAGTCAAATTGTTGACCTTCTCCTCTGCAACAGGAGTCCACACGGGAGACAGAGTTAGCACGTGGAAAAGACATACCAACTGTCCACGCCAAGGTTCTGTGCTGGCACCAATGTTTTTCAACCTGTACACAAATGACCTTTTGCTCACCCAGTCCTGCAAGTTAAAATATGCAGTTGACATTTGCTTAGATATATAAGCATGATCTTTTCCAGAACTTGCAGATGCCCAGAACGTTGACTTAATTAAGATAGCAGAATATTGTAGAGTCAGTGGTATTTACAACCAAGTGTGACAGTTTGGAGTGTGTTCCAGCTTTACAACTCCAGAGCAGACAAAGAACTGATTATCTTTCTCAATATACATCACTTGAAACACAAATTCCACCCGGTGTACTTCAGAATAAGCCTAGATAAATCTCTCACATCTCTAAACCCCCGGAGGAAAACTGAAGCTGAGGTGAGGGCGTGTAACAACCTTCTAAGCAAACAGGCCGGCACTCATGGGGAACAAACGCTCAAACTAGCCGATCATCCAGTTTAGCCCACTGTTACTCTGGCGCAGAATACTGTGCTCTGGTCTGTCTCCATTCGTCTCAGGTCAAGTTGGTTGACACGCAACTACACTCAACCATGTGCATCATAACTGGGATATTTGACCCACACCGGTACTGTGGCTCTCATCATTCCTCCACATACATCTGCCATGAGATTTGAGACTCATTGAAAAGATCAGGGCAAATGAGCCTATCACTATAAACAGAGGTTCTTTGACCACCCAAGAACAAGCTTGTCATCAAAGCACCCATTGTGGGCCCACTTGCCCTGCCCAGATTTCTCTGTAACGGGGATGTAGCATGAAGAATGGTCTGCAGCCGACATCAGAAACCATTTTTTATAACCAACCTGACCGTGGGTGTACTCGGCTTTGATTTGCCACTCTGCCCATGGGCCCTTCTGAATCAATTAAAATGGGCCAGGGTCAATGTGCAGCCAGCCGTCACACCTGAGGCCAAAGAGAGGATCCCACATGCACCTGTGGCCAAAGACAGACAATGCTGCACATCACTGACAAATGCCCTCTGACCAGTTTTGACAGTGGTCTGAGGGCTTTGCATTTTGCTGATGAGGCTGCCACAAAAGGGCGTGGCAAGCTCTGCTTCTGATAAGAAGAATGGCAACATTCATGCCTGGCCAGAATAAGATATCCAGAGCTCTATTCTTTCACATCTCCGTATGCAGGTGGGCACTGTAAAGTATGGGGCATGAAGTTCCCTCTATGAAATCCTATCATTTGTAGCAATTTCATCACACCAATCCCCAAAAGTTTCATACTTAGAGATGTGTGGCCTTTTTTTTTGTCAGGCATCCATCTAGAATTACTTTTATAAGTTGATGTAAGTGAAAATCATTTTTGTGTATCTTGCTTGGGGCTTGTTAAATATTACTTCAGAAATAGTTAGTACTTGAGTCATGTTTATTTAGCAGCCTTCTGCTTCCACTATTTAGAGGTGCCTTTGAAAATATGTCTGCTATAAGATATTTATTGAGATCGATTTTGGTGTATGAATTTCTTCAGTAGCATTTGATTTTACCATTTGGTCATATTCAGAATATACTTTGTCTCACCATGCTCTGGGATTTTACATGGTACATTAATTTTTGGGAACTCACTGAGACCCATATACATGTGTAATATTTTGTCTTTAATACATCTCTGTCTCTTAAACTCCCCACCAAATTATTCAAGAACATCTTTTGCATTCTGCTCTGTTGACAATTTACACATCCATCTGATCATTTGCAGGCTGCTCTTCTCCCTTTGTATGCTTTGCATTAAGTTTATTGATAACAAATCTGGTCTCTCCTATATATTTACCCCTGTATTCTACTAATTAGATGCACTGCATTTCTTTCACTGCTTGCTAACACTTTAATTTGGGAAGAACAGATTTCATCATCCCTTCAATATTTACCGTTCTTCACAAATTCAAGTCCATTTTTCACACTTATCTTGTTTTGAGCCTGGTTATCAATTATGTTACACGCATTTGGTCTCTAAATAGTCCACTTGTTACTATTCACATAACTTAACTTATCATAGTGGTCAGAACCTGTCACTATAGTGGTCAGACCCTGGCACCAGGTTCTTGTAAAGAAAATAAGCCTTCTCCAGGTGACAATCAAGAATGCATTCAAATGTTGAACTGGCTTTTTCTAGCAGTTTGCAGTCCTCTTCATGTTCCCTGTAGGATGGACTGTGGATTTCCAATGCTATGTCCAGCATTATGGAGGATTTCATCCCCTCCAATTTCTCTTCAATACTACTTGCTTCCAGGAAAATCGAATCACTTCTTCCAGCTCTCTGACAGGTTCCCTTCCAGACTGAAGGATTCAGGTGGCTTCATTTTGCTCCATTTTCTGGCAAAAGATTCAATTTTTCTTCTTCTATTGTGCAATAAATTTTGCAGCATGCAGGAATGCTGCAAAAAGACTATTCATTATTCCCTGTCCTATGATTAGGGGTTCTACCAAATTCACGGCCATGAAAAACACGTCACGGACTGTGAAATCTGGTCTCCCCTCTGAAATTTGTTCGTGTATTTTCACCCTACACAATAGAGATTTCACCAGCATTTCTTAAACTGGGGGTTCTGACCCAAAAGACGGTTACAAGTGGGGAGTTGCAAGGCTATTTGGGGAGAGGGGGAGGTTGTGGTATTCCCACCGTTCTGCACTGCCTTACAGAGCTGGGTGGCTGGAGAGCAGTGGGTGCTGGCCATGCACCCAGCTCTAAAGGCAGCACCCCCCAGCAGCAGCGCACAAGTAAGGGTGGCAATACCATACCATATAACTCTTACTTTGAGCGGCTGCCTTCAGAACTGGGTGACCAGAGAGTGGCAGCTGCTGGCCGAGGGTCAGCTCTGAAGGCAGGGGAGAGATAAGGGTGGCAATATCATAACATGCCATCCTCACTTCAGTGCTGATGCTGGAGGCTGCCTTCAGAGCTGGGCTCTTGGCCAGCAGCCATCGCTCTCTAGCCACCCAGTTCTGAAGGCAGCACTGCCACCGGCAGCAGCACAGAAGTAAAGGTAGCAGTACCGTGACCCCCAGACAATAACCTTGCCCCAATCCCCTTCCGGGTCAGGACCCCCTACAGTTACAACAGGCTGAAATTTAAAAAAAAATTAAAATCCCATGACCATGAAATTGACCAAAATGGACTGTGAATTTGGAAGGGCCCTCCCTGTGATATAAGTTACAGGTACAGAAGGTTATATCCCCCTCTTATGACGGGGATCATTGTTTACTATTCCAATGCTACTGTTACAAATTTCACCAATGCACACAAAGTTATGAATAGCAACAATGAAAATTGACAAGACTCAGGTCAGTTTTCATCCTGATGCAACTTGACAAAGCTCAAAGCAGCAACTGGGGCAATGGAGTTGTGTGTAGATTCAAGAAAACAGCTCAATATCAGTTGCTTCAATTCATGTTTGGAAAGGTATCTTTGCAACTTCAAGGGCTAGAAAGCTTTTTTAAAAAAATAAAAGCTCAGATTCTATATAAGTAGATTTATATCATCACAGATGAGCAATTTAAAAACTATATTTAGTTAAAATAAACCAAAATGGTCTAAGTGTTTCTGATATTCTTTTAAGACTCTCTCTCCTAGCTTGATGCATCTCTATGATAGGAAATTAAAAAAGGGTAAGAAAAACATACAAGAAGCTGCAAAAAATGTTATACGAGACTGCAAAAAGCATAACGGAATTTACAAGCATCAATTGCTTTTTTGGTGTTATTTATATTTTCCACTTAAATGTAATATTCACTAAGTATTTATCAAGTACGGACACGTCCTTGGTAACAGGATATGGAGCTATTCACCTCTGGGTCACTGTTTCTAATCCAACCAGGAACAATGGTGACCAAAAGTTGTTTACCATCTGCCAGCTGTTTGGTAGCTTATGTGAAATGAGTTGGTGGTCTCAGTCCATTTCCTAGTGGGCAGGTGTCCATATTATAAAAAACACCATCACAATTGACATCCTTGTTGAGTGTCTCAACAAAGAGATTGACGAATGAATGGACATGAAGAGTGAACTATCCTCTTTCCCAAAGAGATAGTCCCTTCAGGTCAGAGCTTAGACACACAGGTTGGATGGGGAAGCCTAAACTAACTCCTGCCCAGACTGGAAGGATTTTATAGAGAAATAAAGGATTCTAGTCTGCAGTGTTTCCTGGAAATTGGGGCAGATAGTCACCTAGTGTAAACTGTTATAGATCTATTGACTTCATGGAGCTATGCCAATTTATATCAGCTGAAGTAATTCCCCCTGAATCCTTAATTATAAAATTTTAAGAAAATGTTCATATGTTATAAATAACAGGCCAAATCTTCAGGTCCTTAGTGAATCTACATTCTTAGGGAAGTTAATAGTTTTTCCTGAGTAAAGAATGAGTAATGGCTTCATTGTTTGGACTAATGATTTTAATACAGCTGAATATAATTGTTTTAACTTGACTAAGAGCTTCTGTTGGATAATAGGTTAAAAACCTATTGCTGTGTGTTGTCCCACAGCAGTCAGATTTCCTCTAGACCCAACTTTTCGTTTAACCTCTCAGTGCCCTTTCCCTGAATATGTAATTGTTTTCCTGTGTGGTTAAAAGCAGCATTTTTAAGTCTTTTCATCTGTACTCTCAGGGACTTTCCACAAAATACCACATATTTTGAATAGATGTTTCGAAGGAGTAGAAAATAGGATTTTCATGCAGAACGTTTTATGCGATAGAATTTCCGAAAGGGTATTTTTAGGAGACAGCAAAACTAACATATAGAAAAATGAAAGGAATGAATGTATTATGAAACAGGGTACAGTTTCTTTCAAGTATTCTCTACCAGCTGCTTGCTGTACCATCTGTTGTTGCCTAAGCAGCTTCCTTTTGAATGGCTTTGCACTGAAGCAGAACTGCTCTCACTGTTGGACACAATCAGGTCAGGTCAGCACTCCCCCAGCACCGAACCTGCTGCCTGTCACAACTCCCCCCATCTCGATATTTCTTAGTGGCCACCAGCTCCCAGGACAGTGCTGCATTTGTCAAGAGGCCCATTTTTCATAGTTTAGTTGCTATTCACACCAACCAGAGGAGTGCACAATTTGACTTCTTGTAAGATGCAGTCAGAGTTGTTGTCAGAAATGTTGTTAGTGTGAATATATGACCCATGATTATTCCAAAATGCAAAAGAGTGGGAAAGAAAAAAAACTCCAATTTCTACTTTTTTGCTAATTCGATCTTTAATGTCATTTTTTCCTGACTACAAAGTGTATAATGATGCAAGAATTATCTACACTTCTTTTCTTAATTTAAAATATAATTTTGCACTCTAGAAATAACAGGACAAATGTAATGGTTTTAGCAGCGACATCTGTATTCAAACTACTGCAAATTTTATTAAACCTAAATTTTGTCCAATTAGTTAAGACCTCCTAAAATCCATATAAAAACAACACAAGTGCGTGTAACGTACGCTCTCTATAAGTGCATTCAGATTGTTGCATAACATTAACCCCAGTTCCCTTCTCTCAGCTTCTGTGGAGCTGACATCACCTCTTAGCTCTGAACACTATTCTCACTATTATACAGCCACGTCCTCTTTTCATTGGCTTTCCACTTGAGGCTGCATGGGGCAGAACACAATGGAAGTCCCCAGCTTCACACACAGGCTCCCCCAGCCTGTGAGGAACATCACGCTGGACTGATTTATTTCCAACACTGTTCCTTCTCTCTGCATCTGTGCAGGGAAACACACATCACTGGGAGCCACTTTCATGATTTTGTTGCGATCAGGATTAGCTGGATTAGGGGTTGATTCATAAGGACCCCCTGCGGCTGTGAGGAAGTTTCATCACAAGGTCAGTGTGGTGTGAACTATATTCTGTCAACACCACCACTCCTTATAGCCAACTACAAAATTATGCATACATATACACACACATACACACACAAGAAAAAGTTGCAAATTTGAAATATGTGAATGAACAGTTTATGGCAACAAAGAGATTTACAGATTTCCCAATCAGCCATTTAAAAAGATGTGCATACTTCAACGCTGTGTTTCTTCAAAACAAGAAACCTGTATTAGTCATTTTTAATTTATAAAGAATTTAGTAGTTTAGTAGGTGGAAGGAACCTGGGGAATAAGTAGAGTAACCCACACATGAAACCGCAGAAGAATTTTTGGCACTATTCTAAAACCAGTCATGCAGCTTGAAGATTGTTGCACTGTTGTGGTTTTATTACATATATTGCTGTCACCTTCAAGATTGTTAAATTCCTAACTCCCTAAGTGCAATAACTAACACTGGCGTAAAAAAAGAAAATAGGGTTTCAAATGTAGGGAGGAGAAGGTGAATTTAAGATCTTTTTAAAATTACAATTGTGAAATTCTTACTCCTCCACTCAGAGATTTTTCCTCTCTCTCCCAATCATAATGCTGGTTCTGCAACATATCAACACATTTGGAGACTGCATGAAGCAAACCATATCTATAAAGAAAGTAGGTGGACTTTTTTTTGGTTTTGTGTGCATATATGTGTGTGTGTGTGTGTGTGTGTGTGTGTGTGTATATATACATACATATATATATATATATATTTAAAGAGTTGGCCCTCTTGCACAGAACTGGGCTGTTCAATCAAATCCTTATCTGTTATATTTCTGTCTGTCTTTCTCTTCTGTTTAGTGCATTCACCATCAAGAGAAAAGGGGGTAAGCAATGGAGGCTTTGACCTGCAGCTGTAACACAATACTTTCGCACAGCCCTGTCGACCCCTGACATAAATTTTACACCGCAGCTGGCATTTACACACTTAGCATTACCATATGTATAGCCTACTCTGTGCTAATTATGCTAATCACCTGTCTAACTCTCTGCTGCGAAAAATGGTTGTATTTAGCAGTCCACTGCCTACCAATGCAGCTTACTGTGTGGCTGAAATGTACATTCAGATGGGCCTGAATGGCAAGATTTTTCCACGTTGCTGGCTTCATTCAGGCCACAGAAAAATTTATTCAAGTCAACTGGTTTCGGTCCGCAACAAAAAAGTTACGAGAAAAAAGTGAGTGTGTTCCTGCCCTAACATTCTAAGTCTGCTTGCAAGCAAAATGATAAATCAATTGGTGTGGGAAACAAAAAGGGAGAGAGATTTCTTTTGCAAGCCATGTGAAACTGTAGCCTATTTAAAAAAAAAAAAAAAAGGTCATCCTATTTCCCCAAATCTCTAGAAAGAGCCGTTAACAGATATTTAGGCCTGATCACAATTCTCTCAAGTTGCTAGCTTTTATCTACTGTTGGAAGCACTACTAAACATTTTATTTTTATTTGGTTTTTAATCTTACTAGTTTGTGGCACAATATTGTATTTTCCATCATTTACCTCCCAAAATGGTCCCAGTGTGTAAGCAGCCAAGGACCTTTTAGCATTGGTGTAAATCCAGAATAACGTCCCAGAAGTCAATGAGGTAAAACTGTAGTGAGATCAGAATTAGGGCCACATGGACAATCATACAGGATAAGAGTACAAGAAACCTCCTACAGGAAAAGAAGGTGGCAGAGGATGATCTTAAATAGTTGCCTTCTTTTCTTTTCTAGTTGTCTGTGACAAGGCAACTTGAAAACTTAAATTTAAACTTATAATTAGTGTTTTTGCATAGTGATGCAAAAATGGTGATGGGAGGGAAAGAGGATAAAGCAGATCCTGATTACTTACTCTTAAGGCTTATTTTCCTCAAAGCCCTTTTACTGTGGTGCATTAACTGTGGTTTGCATTTGGATTACGCTTCTACAGGTATTTAGAGATAATTTATCATATACAAATACATTCCAACAACTCCCACCACCTCCACACACACCCAAGGCAGTGACGAAAACCTATAAATTAGTCAGATAATGCAAATGTAATTCAGAGAATGGCTTCACACTTGGTAATTTCTTTCCAGATCAAGAATTTGAGATCTCACCCCCATTTTTCCTTTCTTTAATTATTTAAAGTGTGGCTAAATATCTATTTAATGTGCAAAGCCAAAGTGTGAGAAAAAGGTTCCCATATTCACTAACATATTTGAAGAAGGTGAGCACACCGAAAGGTAATCCATTATTTAAAACACTCAGAAGGGATTTAATTAAGCACCAGAACAACTCTCATATCCAGAAGGTGCAGTAACCCACCCAGGCTTTCCATTACACAGCATGTGGTCATGAAGAACCCTATGCCTCTGCCTTCCCAGCTTCCCATCTTTTGTCTGCTCTGTTCCACGGTGGATGAGATTGCTGTTTACAATAAGGTAAAGTGAAAAGTTTTGAGTGCCAACAATGGCCTCCTTTAATTTTGTTTAATTTTGTACATATTACAAACTTTTTTTGACTAAATTAAGTAGCCCTACCCAAGCCACATCTTGTTCTCCAGCATCTCAGTTTCAATTGCTATTCTCTGCCAGTCCAAAGTATTAATTTATCTGTCCTCTTGCAGCTCCAAAAACCTGGCTATGCAGCCAAAAACACAAATAACACTACAACTACTGTGTTCATTTCAGAGCAGAAGGATTCACCCCCCCTTTTTTTTTAAATAGGAGATGGACCACCCTGCTCTCGTGGCACAGAACACTGTTTACATTGCAATACTTGACTGTGTAATACATCTGGCATTTTTGGGCAGGATTCCTGAGCTAGGGGCCAGAAGCCCTTAAGCAATGATTTAAGGGTGAAAAAAAAAAATCATACTAGTTAACAGTGCTCATTTCTAGTTTGTTGCACTTAGCTTTTGGTTATTGATGGAAAAGCACAAATGTATCTGTTTGGTAAACAAAAGACGACTGTTTCTTTATCTTAATATTAATGATGTTACAATTCCAGGGCTCAATTGCAACCACAGGTGTTTGGGTGTGCACTTCTGCACATGTGTCTTAAAATATCTGCTTCTGCTTGTGAAAACTTGCACATGGACAATATACAGATGCTACAAATACACAATGATGACTTGTATGTTTGAGATTGGAATGAAGCTTTCTAAAACAACATTCCTGGTTCTCAGAGGGAGTCAACCTATGGTTCTTCTCATTCCTTCATCCCCAATATATTTTACTCAATACCTGAAAGAACTACATTTTCCCAACTTACCAAACAAAAGTAAAAAAGTTGAAATGTTTATTTAAGATAACAAAATTAAAGTCTTCCTCAGAACAAAATGTGTATATATATAGTTCTCCAAATTACATGCATACACCATAGAGAGAGACTCAGCATATATATAAGAGCATTTTACCTCCATATACTACTTCCTTTTGCAAAATTTAAGATAGGTAAAGCAATCAATGTGATATTTGAAGAACATCCACATTGCCAGAAAATAATAAACAAACTTTACCTAAAATTTCCTATAAAAAGAAAGGTTTGTTGTCTAAAAAAACAAGGACTCACAATGCCCAGAACAGCAAGAAAAAATCCCTTTCCCTTGATGCTTTATTTAAATCTACTTCTTGTGAGTGTAACTCCTATTTCTTTAAAACCAACCAACCAACCCAACACACTAAGCAATACACAATGGGTCAAATGTATCCTTCGTCTGACTCTAACATTTATGGAGTCATTAGTTACACCAAAGATAAATATAGCCTATTATATCTAGGTTTCTTGATTAACATTGCATTTAGAATAAAAAATATCATAGACCACATTACATACAGGTGAGGGAAGAAAAACCACTATTTTTCTATACTCCATGGGTCAGAAGCTATCCAGATCGGAAGCAGCTATCTTAGTGCACTATACATTTTCAATATGGACAGTATATTTTTAATAATCTGACTGTTCTGCTATTGGAGTATTGTCTAAGTAATCTGTTCCCTCAACAAGGCAGAGACAATTTATTCATATAGCCTCTATTAACAATATTGGAAGTTGTGCATCTAAATCTTCCTAAAATTTGAGGGAGAGTAAGCTCCTTAATATAGTGCTATTGTTTGTGATTAAGGAGTTTTATTGTTTCTTTAGCTTTTCCAGATACAGTTACTAATAAACACACATGGGGGAAAGACCTCCTGGGAAGGAAAAAGTTGGGGTGGAGGAGAACCTACGAGATATAGGAGATGAATAAGAAAGATTAAGAAAATGCAATATGTACCATCATAGGTATGCAGAGATAGGGTGGACACATGGTATTGTTGTACATTTAAAATAAAGGACTGCTAGGTAAAACAAGGCTGTTCAACTTCTGTTCTCCAAATTCAAAAAGATCGAACTTTACTTAGTAACTTACATTCTTATGTTATCACCTTTAGAGGTGATACATTGTACAAGGTCAAGAAGAAACACCTAACAAGCAATAGTATTATAAGGTCTATCTCAAATCAACATTTTATCAAACCAAATTTTCTCAAATTCTGCCCACTAAAAGGCACAAGGAAGTGGACACTCTTATGTGCATAGTCTAATCTGAATGAGTAGTAATTTTTAAATGCATAACTCACAGTTGTGTTAACAGGAGTCATGCACATAAGCCCATGAGTGTCAAGTTGAGAATATACCCCAATAGATACTAAAATAAAAGCTGTTGCAGACAAGTTAAAGCTAGCATCCTAGTGGACACAGCTCCAGAAGGTCACAGAGAGGTCAGCTTTGAAGGAGAAATCCAAATGAAATATAAACATGGCATTGTGGAAACCAGACAAATCTCCCATAGCTTTGTCCAGCCAGCACTAATCTAGGCATCAGCTGTGGAGCATAATCTAAACAAATGGATCAGTCAGTTCATACATCTGGAAGCTGTCATATTTTGGAGCCTCCTAACAGTTATGTATAACTGAAACATCCAGTTGCATATGCTAGCTTTTAAACCTGTTGAAGGGTCAAAAATTGTTACATGCATACACAGTGCAGTATTACTACATTCTGGGAAGCCACCACAGACATTGTTTTATAGCAGGGACTAGATTCTCTCCTGTCATTTAGAACCCCATTCAAATGGATGAAGCAGAGTAGGGGGAATGAAAACCACACAGGGAGCTGTAGAGTTTTCCTTGAACAACTCTTTTGCTGAAAGGGACTTGGGGAGTCAGGGATTTGAGAGGCCTCTCCCTCTCCCAACCCTGGGGATGTCAAAGGTCCATGAGGAAGATAAAACATGTCTGCACAGAGACAGAAGCCATCTAACAGGTATGACTTCTGTTCCTTTCACACCCTCCTGTTTGGCACCACAACTCCAGCAGGAGCTGTGCTTCCAATAGCTAAGTTTCCCCTGTGGCTGTTCAGCAGCAGTAGCAAAGGGGACCCAAAGGAAAGCGCACAGCTTTGATCTATATTACTTTACACCTGGATCTCTGCATTGAAATCCCTGGCCTCTGTAAGGAACAGTGCTGCAGAAAGTCCCCTCCCATCCTTTTCACCATCACCAGAACTCCACAGGATACAGGAATTCACATGGAGCATGAGAGGATGGAGGGGATAAATGGTGCAGTGGAAGCCATGCTCCTCCCCAAACTAACACACACACACACTTAGAGGAAATAGGGGAGACTCCCTCCCTGCCTAGATCCACTGGGACATTCTGATCCAGAGATTAATCAGAGTGTGCAATGTATGGAAATAACAATAATGAAGACATTTTTCACTGACTTCAAACCAATAAAATTTCCTTATATTTTAAGCAAACATGGTACTAATGTTTCAGTGTATTTAAAACTCATGAAGGGTACAAACTGACTGGAAACTGAGCGCCTCTGTCATCCATAGAACAGTTACAGCACAAGCAATGGCAATACAGTCTGTATTTGACTGGTACAATTTTGTATAAATCTTAGGTGAAATCCTGGGGCACTGAAGTCACTGACTGCACTTGGGTGAAATCCTGGCTGCAGTGGGAATTTAATTTAAATTAAGAAGATGCTCTTTCATCTTAATTAACTACCCTTTTCTGTAATCGAAGAATCCAGAGTTTTCTAAATCCAGAGGTTTCCATATTTCACTGATATGAAAACTAATTTCACTTTTATTGAGTTTTGACAGGTCAACTCTGTGCAGCCAACTGTATTATGAATTAATATAGGCTATACAAATTCTGAGGCTATTAATTTTCGCATTTGAGAAAATATTTTTTCCTTGAAGCACTAATGACATGAAAAGAGGTCAAAGCAGTGATGAAATCAAATGACTATTTTGTAAATCATATTTTTTCTAGAAAATCATGTTTCCATTGTTGGTCATACATGAACTGCCAGTGCAGTAATCAGGGAGTTTCCTGGTATTAAACTGACAGGAAAAACAGGTGGCATGAGATGGAATCACTGATCCCAATAGCTGGCTGTTGGTTATACCATAGTTAAGATACTAAATCACTGCATAATATTGCAAACCAACATTACCACTGAAGTTTCCATCAGAAGGTAGAAGTAAAGGAGTGAAGAGAAGATTTTGAAACATATCATTCAAAATGCCGCAAGAGAATCTTGCAAAGAGTTAAGTTACAAAACAATGTTGAAAAATTATTCAAATCCTAGTCATGGAAATACTGTAGTAATTAGGGTAAACAGCTCTCCTAATGGACTACGGTCATATCACAGCTTCTGAATGCACAACTCTAACTCTGGTCACAATCCTGCTGTGTTCCTACTCAGCATGTCTGAATAGGGATTGCAGGATGGTCTCACTGTACTTAGAACTATTCTACTACTGTACAAAGACTATTCAGTCATCAACAAGTTCTTACCTTAAAAAGAAAAACGCTCACAAAATACTGAATGGATTTGCCACTGGAGTCAATAGGAATAGAATTGCCATGTTCTCCATCCATAATGCAAGACGGACTACTCCCATGGTCTGTTGATCCCTTTCCTTTCACTCAGTACTGCTTTCTCAGCACACACAGGGTCATTCAGTGGTGGTTACTTATGCAGTGCTCCATATTAATTTTTATGAGCCAGATACTGCTATAAGCTGCTTTAACTGAAATCCAGAGTAACTATTGTGGTCAATGAGTTAGTTGGGATTTACACCAACATAACTAAGGGCAGAATTTGAACTTAATCGAATACTGTTTTATAAAAAAGAAAAATATGGGCTTGATTCCCCCCCCCCCCCCGGACAATGGTGTAAATCCAGACAGCCCCTGACATAAGTGGAGTGACATGGGGGTAAAACCCACTAAACCGGAGAGAAGACTCAGACCCCGAGGGGCTGCAATGGGGGCTTTGCAGGATGGGGCCCCCTTTATAGCCTACATTTTTTTTTAAAAAAATGCACTAAACCGTACAAAATGGCTTAACCTTTAGCAAGTTCATCTGGGTAGCATTTCTACCCTGCTGATAAAATATGCTAGTTCAATGCATATTAACCACCGGTGCAAAAACTCCACTAGACTGAATTTGCTAGTCTCCTGCTTAACCCCCCCACCCCCAAACAACCTGGTTTTAATCTAAAAAAAATTATCCCTCTCCCCAGCAGAGCTGGGCCCCCACCCGCTCGGGGACATTAATCTGCTTTGCAAACAATCCAACATGCGTTCCAGTCTGGGCTTCAATTTTTTTTTTTTAAACCTTGAGACAAATGTTTTTTTCCCCGCAGTTGAAAGCTGTCCAAAAAAACAGGACCACACACACACAGCCCCGCCGCGCTGCGCTGCTCGCGTCCCTCTGCGGCCGGGGAGGGCGCACACACTCCCAAAATGGCGGAGGGGAGGGCTGCTCGCCGGCCAGACTTTCCTTTCGTGCTATTAGAACTTGGGGGGGGGGGAACCCACCTCCACCACAAAACAATCAAACCCAAAACAACACCCCCACCAGCACTGCTCTCCCTCTCCCTGCCGACAGACACACACACAGTCTGTCCCTCCACCCAACACACACAGACACTCCTTCCCAAAACCACCTCGCCAAAAACGATCTACCAGAGCAGATTACAGCACACTCTTTGTAGTGTTTCTTTCACCTGGCTTCCACCCAAACTACTAAGCAATTCACAATTCCCCGCGCTGTGAGGAAGGGGGGGAGGGGGGTTAGGTGCACACTGGTAAATATCTGCATCAGTCAGTCCCTGGAAATGAAAGAAGTGGGGTGGGATGGAGGACAGGAGGGGTAAAAGGGAGAAAAATCACAAGAAGAGTGATCAAGTCTTACCTTCTACCCAGAGCTCCTCCACGTTGGTTTCGAGATTAGCTGCCCTTAATCCTACAGCGAAAGCCCCAAATATCAGGAGGCCAACAACCAAAAACTTTCCGCAGTTTTTTTGAATGTAACAGCCCAGTTTAAATAATAGTCTCTGAAACTTCGCTCTTAGCCACAATGGTGCTTTTCTTCCAGTAGCCTTCCCCTGAAAGGCAAGAAAAAGTTAGCAATTAAACGCCTAGAAATAACCACACACCCCGAAAGCACATACTTTTGGGGGCTGGAAGGCAACCAGAAGCAAAACAATTATTAATGCATAAAGGTAAAGAGCCTCACAGTGTCCAATTGACTGGGAACAATAATACTTCAGGCTGTGCCATTAGACAGACATCTCTGCTAAAGGTTTTACTCCATGACCCTGTTGAGCATCTCACATGCACTGTAAGCAGTTGTATGGACTAAGATGTGTATTTGCTGCTAATTCTCCCATTCATAAATCAATGAACAGTTTTGGGATTGCATCACTGCTTGAGATCCGTAAAATGATACACACAGTACATGCTCCCAGGTCTGAGTAACTGATCACAGCCTTCTTGTAATGAAGTCACCGCTATCAATTCAATTTGCAAAAATTCATTCATGCTAGCAAGATTTACAGCACTAGGGGAGAAATAATCAATGCAGATGAATCGCAACAGGCATGCCAAGAAAAAAAATCCTTTTCCTGTGCTTGTTACATCTCTACAGGGCTGAAGGGGGTTTCTGTTAGGGGGAACGCTACTGTGTAACAATTTGTTTCCGTGTCCCTGATTCCCAGCTCTCGGCACCACCTCTGTAGTAAATGCATGTTCCACGTGGTTAGCAATGCTGTAAGATCATAAGCTTAATAGTAATTCATTTCCATAGAGTTTGGAGACGCTGTGTGATCTGAATTAGGAAGTAGAGCAGCTATCTCTAAGCTACGACAATATTTGTGAACGGAAGAGGGCAGCCACATGGATTTTTCTCCCCCTTTCCCTTTACTGCAAAGCCTAAAAATCTGCTCCCTGGAATAGAAACGATCTCTGAAGAAAGGCAATGGCTCGATGTTGTTTACTTTGAACATTTTTTCCCTTGCAAAAGTAACAAGCGGGATTTGTGCTTGCGTGTGTGTGCGTGCGCCAGAGTCAAGTTTCCATGAAATTCCTGCACTTGGAGCATTTAAATATTAACAATAAAAGCAACGATCCAGGGGAACTCAATCTGACTTGCACGGCAGATTTAAGGTGGCAATTTGTTTACAACTTTCATTTTTCCTCCAGCCGCTGGGGGTAAACAGTACAAACTTTCTCTACTACAGGATCTCTCTCTTAAGGAAGCCGCCACTCCACACTTATTGGAAAACGTAACAAAGCCAAACTTCGGCCAAAAAGAAGGGAACCATTGAAACCTTGTTCCCCGTTACAGCCTGGCGTTATAGAAGTTGAACGGCGCTACAGAGGGATGGAGAGAAAGAGGCAAGAGACTAGGGAGAGACAGGAGAGTGACCCACAAGGCAAACGTGAAACTGTGCCGGGTAAGTTTAATGAGAGGAATCAAAAGCACAAACACACACCAGGGAAAGTGTGTCCTGTACAAGAAGGAAGGACGGAAGGAAGGAGGGTACGGGACTCACAGGAGTTCTTCCCCCCTTCTCCTAGCGTCTTATTGGTGGCGGTTTCATTTTCATCTCCCCTTTCTACCCCGGCGAAAATACTCTCACCTCCCCCCAAGATCTGGAAAGAGATTAATGCACCTTTGAAATCTGCTCCAAGGCAAAAGCGGCATCGCAGTAGCTTGGCCGCTGCAGATACTCCAGATCCGGCGCCGCGGCGCGTCTGTTCCCTCCGGTCCTTCTCCGCCTTCTGCTGCAGCTTCTCCCCGGCCGATCGAGGTCTCTGCAGCAGCCACCGCCACCAGCACCGCTGCTGCTCTCCGGCTCCGAAACGTTAACAGCCGAGGCCATGTTGCCGCCGCCGGGACGGGGCTGCTGCCTCTGCTGCTGCTGTTGTTTTGGCGACCCGCGGGCTGGGTCCTCCGTGATTCCCCGCAGCGCGCTGCTGCTTTGGGGTGATCCAGGGGGACGCGAGGCTTGCTGGGCTGCTGGCGCTTCTTTCCGCAGGCTGTGGCTGACAGACCACCTCTTCATACCGCGTTTGCTGCTGCTCCGCTTGCTGCTCCGGGCGAGTCAGACCCCGCGCCTTCCATTGCAACATTTCGCGATGATCCGGAGCTGTGTGGCGCTACCGCTTCCCACATCCAGTGCCGTCCGCGGGTGGAGTGAGTGATTTGCCTTCCCCCCTCCGTTCCTTCGGCTTTAACTTTGTACTGCTCCTTTTGCAGCTTTAAGAAACCAGCCTCCCCCCTTCCCCCGCTTGTCTTCCCCCGTGCAAGCAAAGCAAAGGAGGGCTGGGGCTTTTCTTGCTCTCAGTGGTGCTGCCGCTGCTGTGGAGCTGCTGGCTGCTGGTCTGTCTCGACGCGCTGTACCATTCTGTCTCAGCGCAGGGCTGTCTCTGACTCCCGGGGCTTTCGGGACTCCAGTCTCTCTCTCTCTGTGTATGTGTGTGTGTGTCTCTCTCTCCCCCTGTGTGTGTGCAGCAGCAAGCAGCAGCTCCGTGATTCAATAGATGAGATGAAGAAGAAAAAAAGAACTCTCTCCATTTGGATAAAGAGGAGGAGGAGTGAAACGGGGGGGGCGGGGGGGAGAGAAAGAGAGGAGAGAGAAAAAGAGTTGAAATCCCGCCCCTGGGGCTGTCAGATGGCTTGGGTTTCTGGGATGCGATTGGCTCGAGGAGGGCAGAAATTACTCAGCAAACATGACTATTATTAGCTGCTTAGCAACAGCTCACCAAAGTAGAGAGACCACCCAGGCAGGCAACCCTTGTGTGTGCATCTCCAGCTTCAGGGGGAGCCTTAAAGAGATCCAGCCTTCTTTGCATGCAATACTTCCATTAAGGAATGCCTTCCCCCTTTCTTCTTCCTTTTCTTTTCAAGAAAGCTTTTATTTTTTACGAGACGCTTTCAGACAAACACACACACAGAATTTGCTTGCGATCAACATTCAAAATATATTTTGCTTTTTTTAAAAAAAGTACTGCACGATTTCTGAAGTCCTTAAAAGAAAATCCTTTTAGAGGCACCTTGGCCTCAAGCTGCAACAAATACTGGGAGGTCCAAGCTGAATTCCCAGGCTTGCACAAATAATGACAGGGTGGTGGATACTGCGGTAGAAAGTGCCAGATTTCTCTCTTTTCTTTCTTAACTAAAGAGAGGACTTAGTTCCTTGCTAGAAAACAGCCACTTACAATAAGAAAAACACAACGAAAACTTAATACTTAAATAAGGGATTTTAAACTGTGCAGTAGCCAGCTTGCTTCAATTTAGTGTTCACTCTTTCACTGAAATCTTAGGAAAGGCAATGTAATACATTTTAAATGTTAAATTAATAAGATATAAAACCTGGCAACTGCTAAATACTATTTTTACACTAAATGAATTGCTAGATTGTTTAATTTTTGGAACCCGCTTTCCACGTTTCTGTTTATTTAAAATCAGCCAATCGTTGATTTTTTTAAAAAATGTTATGTATGTTACATGTACGATGCCAACTCTACAGAACATATAGACTTCGATGTTGAATTAATCGAAAACAATTTTGTTGTCTTTTAATTGTTTATGCTACTAAACCTCGCTGTTTTAGCTAATGTCAGAGATTGGTTCCCATGTCCTGGCAGGACAAAATTCTCGTATTGTGGTAATATTGATTTATTTTCATGATGCATTTAAAGGATCAACTCCTCTTGAATTGCACAGGTTCGGGGGCTGGTCTTTTCACTCTTTACTCACGCAGACTTCCCAGTCCCACTGAAGTTAGTGGAAACTCTGCCTGCGTAAGAAGGACAAGATCCAGCCTAAAAGCACTTTCCCGTGGCAAGGCTAGTTGGATCGACAAGCTGCTTTTGCTGGCTTCAGGTATTAAAGTAGCGGGAGTTTGTTGACTGTGAAATGAGGAGTGTTGCTTTAAGGTGCACACGGTGTGTGTTCATTGAAAAAAAACAAACCTACTTTGAAAGAAAGGGGGTGGAGCGGGGAGGCGGGCCCCGAGCTTTCACGTGACAGGCGGGCCCCGGGCGCGCGGGGCTGGGCTTTCCCTCTCAGGATTGTACGGTGGGTATGGGGAGCTGCTGCTTGCTGTGTGCAGCCTTAGTGCACAGAGGCTGGCAGCGAATGCAAGCAGCAGGTACGAGGCTACGCTGTGACGGAGCCAGTCAGGCCCCGGGGGAGATCAGCCCTTTACGGCTGAGCGAGGAGGGGAATCAGCGCTCACTCCCTCGTTCTGAGCGGCTGCACAGAGAAATGCCAGGCAAGCCATAGTACATTCCTAAAGGAGGTCTCCCCCTTTACGTTAGCCAATACCATGCAGGGCTGACTACTATTGGCCAATAGCGAGGGGAAAGGAGACCTTTCCATTCAACTCTGCACCGCGTCTTGGGGAGCGCCACGGGCTGCCGGCAGAGACAGACCCCATTGAGATATGCGCACAGCTCGCACCCCAGAGACAAGGGCGCTCTTCAGCTGAGGGTTTCAGTTCTTTGGGCTGGCCTGCTGCATAGATGTTAACAGATGTGTGACAGGCTGGGCGCCCAAGCCTGCCTGCAAAATGCAGGTTAGGTTTTACAAAGAGGTGTTCAATCCCCAAGCACATGCCAGGCATCTGTTGCTTGGAGACGGTATTTTAGACTGAGTACGAACCCAGGGGAGATCAAACTGGAAAAAGGCGCTAAATGTAACTGTCTGTGAGACAGAAATAAAGGAAAAGGGGGGCGGGGGATGATTGGTGGAAAAAATGAAAACAAGTGAACAAAGCAAAATAACTGAGGTAAAGAAGGTGAAGAAGACCATTCTAGTGAATACTGTATAGATATTGTAGTAAAATTAAGTAATAGCATTTAGTTGACAGGGGAATCCAAAGTCCTAACAGTCATTTGGTGATGTCACCAACATTTTGTTCACAATTTTTACTCCTCTATTGTTGGTCTAAGGTCTGGAGGTGCTGAGAACTTTTGAAAATCCGACCATGACAATGTTACATACTAGATTGTACATCGCCCAACTTCATAGAGGGCAGGGCTACATAAAGTAGAAACAACCCCATTTCAGCTGGAAACGGATATATCCATTATACAGTAGTTGATTCATCTATTGCTCAGCAGTTACAGATTAAGAAACGTAACTGTCCCCGTCTAATTAGAAATCAATACATTGAGGTATCACTATAATGTTAACTAAAGTATTGAAGCATAAGCTTTCGTGGGCTAAAGCTTATGCTTCAGTACTTTGGTTAGTCTTTAAGGTGCCACAGAACTCTGTCACTTTTGCAATTCCAGACTAACACGGCTACTTCTCTGATTCTTGACACTATAATGTTGCTACCCTTCAGCCTGTGTAGTTTTGATGGGGAGGGGGGAAAGTCCAGCATACAAGCATTTTAGTTTAAAGTTTCACGTTAAAGAATAACATTCAGCTCGTTTAGATACGTCAGACCCTCAGATTTTCTCTTGTTACCTCCTGTTTGATGAGCTAACTTTTCAGGATTTCACACAATAGCTCCATGCTCATAAATTCTTGCTACTGGTTCCAAAACTCAACTTGGAGACCCAAATTTAACTAGCACTATCTTAATATCCTCTCTCTCTCCCTGTGGTCTATTTCTTCATACATAAGAGATGAATTACTGCAGGGATCTAATTGGTCTTGTTTCTGTAATGTTTTTTAAAAAAGGAAGAAATGTCAGTGTATAAGTCTGTCTCAACTTGGGTGGTCAGAGCAGTGGCTGCCCCCAATTTGCCTCATTGCTGATGCATGCGATAAAGTTGTTCCTAATCAATCTGCCCTTATTTACATTTGTAAGCATTGTTGGCTTTAATATGCATGCCCTGTGCATGTAACTGTGGCTCGACACCAGTTTTTTTTTAACTTCCACAAATCACACGGATCCCACAGATTTCATATAGAGCTGGCTTTGTGGATGAAGGAAAGCCTGCTAAGATGGGTGTTGGGGAGGCACATCTAGCCTGAAATCCTTTATACCTTGCCTTCCCGTATGCATGTTCACTCCAGACTGGTGTGGAAGAACCTCAGGACTTTTGACACATATTAATACCCTCCAGCTGGCCCTTCCTTTCTTACAATGCTCTAAATTGTATATAATCTTCAGTTCAAAGAGCTGAATTTTCAGTATAAAGCCTAAGATATCAGGGCTTTACAATTTTCAAATAAATTGTGTATCAGATCTAATGTGAGTAATGGGTAATAGATAATTACATCGATTTTTTTTTGAGTTTTTCCAGCTTTTCCACTTCTTGTGGGCGACACCATAAAGAACATTGCACTCACTGTAGCATCCGGTTACATTAGCACAGAAACGACACAAACAAAACACCTGCACTACAGATTATTTGGATGGTATGAGACAGCGGAGCTTTGGACTGCAGCAGAACATAACCGACCTGTAATAAGCGAAATTGCCTTTCCTTTTGTAGATTTTATTGGGTTTTGCCTCTCAGACATACAATCATGCTAGAGTATAGGTCTGTTTCTGGTCTGAAATCTTTTATATTAGTGATAGGCTGGCTCTTGCAACGACTAAGGCCACGAAGGTAACATTGCACACCCCCAGGATATATTTTAATTCGATGATAAGCTTCCCTCTCCCTCCCCCCTTTAAATAAACTTTTCGTTTTCACAACTTCCAGTTGAACATCTTCCCATTAGTTCTTACAGGCGAGTGGTTGAAACAGATGCAGGGCAAAGACATTCTGGAGGGAGACATTCTAAAAAGTGCCAGGGCTTGGGAAAGGATCAAGCAGCATGAATCAAACGCTGCTCTCCCCCACCCCCACCCTCATCCCTTCCTCAGGACTGTAAGAAAGGGAACTGCTCGAGCCAACTTGTCAAAACAATGCGGCTAATTACCCCTGATCTCCTTTAATGGAAAGCTGCTCCGCACGCCACAAAGGAGCAAATGAGGGATCTACAACATAAACCCAGGAGCGCAGGCGTTTCATCCGCAGAGAGCTGCGGAGAAATGTGCCACCAGAATCTCACAGACCTCTCTACATTCATCAAGCTGCACAGGCTAGTTCAGCAGGGTGGGCGGCCCAAGCTCTTTGGGAGCTGGGAACCACACCACCGGCAGTGGTAGCAACGCTCCCCTGGCTCTAAAGCCTGGAGGAGATCCCAGCTGGAGCAAACCTTGTCATCCTCTGCTAAAGGCTTTTTAAACCAGCGTCGTTTTGAGGACGGATTCTTTTTTTCTGGCAAAGCGTCCTGCCACTTGCGTTACTTGAATGTGCCCAGAGGGGGGAAAGTTTTTACACCGAAGAGTTTGTAGCCGCTCTGGACAGCATCAGGGCTCTGTAACTATATATCTCAAGCCCTGCATTTGGCAGGAGGCAGGCCATTCATTTTCATGATCTCTGCCATCGGGTCTTGCAGGAAAAAAGCTGAGCTACACGATCCCTTTGACCCACTGCTGGAGCAACAAATTTATTAGAGATATAGGCGTGAGAAATGAAAAGGAAGTAAAACAATTCAGGCTCATTGTGTGTCTTTCTTTCATACTGCTAATCCGGTTTACACATCACGCCTACATGTCTCAATAGGGCTTTATACACTGTGGCAAAGGCAGAAGAAAATAAAAGGTGTGTGTGTGAGAGAGAGAGAGAGAGGAAGAGAGAGAGAGAGAAAAAATAAAGATGAAACAGGGAAACCAAGACATTTTAATTCAGAGTGGGCTGCCTTGTCAGTTTTCCATCTACCGGCTCTTGAAAGCAAATAGATTTTTAAAGGACCCTTCCCCTAAATGCTGACTCCTGTTCAAATATATTGTCAGATTATAATCTAGCTACACAATGACTCTAATAGCCCTAACCAGAAATTAGATACACCTATCAGACTGGTGTTGAAATGATGTTGAAGACCCCCGATCTAGAATTGGTAAATGCTGTTAGGCTAGAGGGTGGTAGATACCCACCTTAGCGCCAAACTTTATTTGTAATTATTCTGCAACACCAGGCATTTTGCAGTCCCTTTTCCAGAAATGGGGCCATGTTCTGCAGTACATACTGAGGCAAAATCTTCTACCAATTCAATGTATTTAGAACAGAGGTATATTACTGAATACACCATGTTATGTAAAATCTGCATATATTGTGTTCAGTGAGTACTGGGGCAAAACATAAATAGTCCATTTTAAAGCTATCCTGGATTACTATCACTATCTTTTATTAGATCAGTTACAAACTAGCACACATGGCCACAAGGAGTATGTGTTGTACTGGCACCAGAGATTGGCTCCAGGACTCCAATTTCCCTATTTCATTGACGCTAAAGCTATCTTGTCATAGCCTTGTTGTTGCCTTTTTGAGTGATATATATACAAGACACATAACTGGTCAACGAATCACCATTGTATAGTCCTATTTTGCAGCAATTTATCAATGGGCTATGAAAATGGATTCTGAGCTGTAAGTCTAAAATACAAAATCTCATGGCTATAAGTATTTTAAAAGAATCTGCCTTGCCTTAAGTAAAAGAAATGCAAAGAAACAGGATCTTCTTTTGGTCATAGTTGTCATGTTACCCAACAAATATTGGCTTCGGAGTTTACAATGCATGTTTGCATTCTGTGATGTAGGCTGTTTCAGTAACACAAAATAGGAAAATATGCAAGAGGCTGAGATTGACAACGGATAGCCTACGCCTCTACACTAGTGACTTTCCGAAAGTGTTCTTACTAACCCTCTTTACTTCACAGGAGTAGCAAGGTTAATGCACAAAAAATGGCTAACTGAATTCCACAGACTTCATTTGACATCACAACCGCTCAAAAGGTTTGATGTGTTTTCCGAAACGTATCAAAGAGTAAAAAACCTGGAACGAGTCCACTAACAAGATATCTGACTTAAACTCCCTCAACACCTGCAAAAGAAATTCAGTGTCCTTAACTTCGCCCTTTCTGCAGTCCTCGTCCAGTCAAGACTTCCATTGGCTTTCCCTGAGCAAGGAGTACAGGATCTGGTCACATATGAGCTGCACTCACTAAGCCCTACAGAGGGGGAGAAATTCACGAGCTAGGATTTCCTTGTTCTCGTACGTTTTAAACTAGACCTTTAATATCTGATCTGAGCCTATGACAGGACCGCAGAGACATATTTAGTTTATAGGAAAGTTCTTTTATTCGAACGTGGTGCCCAACAATTATCATCGCCTGACTCTCAGCAGGAAACTACTCTCTCTCTCTCCCTCGGATTCAGTATCCCAGAGGGGACTGATAAACGGAAGACAGGGTGGCGACCCTTCCAAGCGTGAAAATGGGATCCGAGAGACCCCCCTCCACATGAAATATCACTGATCAATTCCATCACTACCACCTGGCTCAGGGAGAGTAACGATTTGGACCCTCCTATTTCGAGCATTAGAACAGTCAGCCACATAGACCCCCCCACCCCCGCCACAGAGCGTCCTCCTTTTACAGAAGCCAGGTTGCTCCCTCGAGCCCCTTCCTCTTTCTGCTTCCCCTTCTAAGCAGACCCCATCATAGTCACACTGGTGCCATCTGCCATGATCTGACTCCCGAGAAGCAGGCACTTTCTTTCCAATGTTTTTTACTGGAAAGATCAGCTTTTGCTTACCATCTTCCCCCTTCTCATGTGGAGCACCTCGCTGGGAGTTGGTGATCTGACGAGTTTTTAAAATTTCATTCAGAGCAGAGGCAGACCTTGAGGTTACATCAAATTTTTCCTTTTCTTTCTCCCCCCCCTTTTTTTTTTTTTTTTTACAAAAGGAACTGAAAGTGTAAAAAAATAATCCTTCTAGTTTGCAGGCATTCTGCAGAGTGCTGGAAAGGCTCACAATTACATGCCTGTTTCTATTAAGCAGCTCCATCGTCCTCCATGTGGGTGGTCTGGCTCTCAATAGGCAGGACCTGTCAGGGTCACGTGATGAATCCGAAAACTTTACCCCTTTACAATAAACTCAAGGAAAGCAAAGTAAACTAAAGTAACGTGCTATCAGCAGAGCCCTCCTGGGTAAACAGGCAGCTCCCTGCTCCAGACCAGTATAGCTCTCCGAGGCAAACTCAGGAGACGGTCACTTCCCATGTCTGAAATGGACAAAGAGGACACAGGATCCTCTCTCTGTGTGTTCCTTTTAGACCAGTTCAGATCTTATGGACCATAGAGATTTTATTTAATCTGGTAACTAGCCCAAGTTAGTTTCCTCCTCATCCTCCGGGTTTCCAGTTGAGAAGGAGCTAAGATGTGTGAGGTGCCAGGTGTTGGAATGTAGTCCCCCTTGTTAAAATAAATACATGGTTTAATGTATAAGAAGAGAAAAAGGAATGAGAGTTTTCCTCTGGTTAAATGTTTACCATTCCGCACTGCGCTGGGTTTAAAAATGTTTGGTCATGCAAGATTTATGTCAATCCTTGACATTTTTGCTAGGGGTCATTAGAAAGTTACATCTCCAAGGTGGTGAAACAGCACAAAGTCAGATGGTTAACCTAGCAGAAACATATCTGATTATTACTTGTATCAGAACAGAACACACCTAACGATATTTTAAAAAGTAAAGTGTCTTGTCTATTTCCCTATATGATATAAGCCCTGTAGATATTTACTGAGGAGTTGTAATGTTAAGATCTTGTGGTAGCTTGTAACATTCAAAATATGAAAGTTAAGTATTTCTTCAGTGTTATAGAGTGTTGCAGAGAATCAGTGCAGAAGATCTCTCATTGAAGATATTCAACGTTTGATTATGACAGATGCAAGATCTGTTTATTTTGACCAGCCACCACATTATACATTTAATTTGCACACAAGAGCAGCATAGTCATTATAAAATAGGTACATAGGGTATCTGAAGTGTAAAACATGGACACCCAGACATATGAAACCTTGCTGGCCAACTGTCAAGATTTCTTTATATATGTGTTAAATATAGAAAATATGTTTAATACTTTTCATTGTACTCAATGAGATTTTTGAAGCTATAAATAATATTATTCTAGTCTAGCAATCTACAATCTTTATCACTCCTATCATAAAATGCCATTATTTTAGGTTAAGTTGCATTTTTAGGGGCAGTACGATGTGTGTAGTATTAACTATTTTGAAGTTATATACAACAAACTGGTAGGGAATATCCCTGCATCAGAAGGATTTAAATAACAGTTCTGTGCAGATCTTCATTTGAATGAAGCAAGAGAGGTCACACAAATAATGAGTACCACAGACATTTTGCTCATGAAACAAATAATTTTTTTGTCATGAAAGAAGGCATCCACATTTATACTGTATTAGGGACCAAGAGGAGTAAGGGCATAGAAGAAAAAGTCTAATAGCATTTTTTAAAGAGTGGATGAAAAATATACCACTAGCTACAGTTTTACCACAAGGATAAATAATGGATTTAGATGATCAAAGCAGAAGACAACATGATGGTACATAGATTCACTGACTCATAGATGATAAAGCCAGAAGGGACTATAGTTATCATCTGGACAGACCTCCTGTATAACACCGGCTATGACTTAATTCCTGTTTGAACTGGAGCATATCTTTTAGAAAAAATCCAAGCTTGGTTTGAAAATTTCCAGTGATGGAGAATCCACCACAATCCTTGTGTAAACATGTATGTGTGTGTGGCCCTCCCTTGCTGTCAATCTCGAAGGAAGGCCATGCCTCTTGGCTGTCACACCTCTGGAATAACAGTTTTAGACAAAGGGGAAGTTAGCAGTATCATGGGTCTATCCCTCCGGCAGAGTTGAGCAGCAAATGGTCCAGGGACCAACAGTCTAAAGCTCAATCCTCAGTCAGGACAGAGGCAGGTATAGTCTGGGAACCAAGGCCCTCAGACAGGGTTGGGTACTGAACACACTCTAGGGCCCCCATCCTCAGACAGGGCAAACCAGTGAATAATCCAGAGATCCTGACCCGCACACAGGGTGGGGTACCAGGGAGTCTAGGGCTCCAGCCCTCAGGCAGGACGGAGCAGGGAATAATAGTGTTTGGGGCTGGGTGATCCTGGATTGCCTGGATTTTTCTGATTAGTGGGCATATCTTGCCTTGCCCCAAGGTATATTCCAGGTATGTTGTTTCCTGCCGCCCAGTCTGGCACTTTTTGGGGTTTGTGGTAAGAATTGCCCCTAAGGGTTCTCAGCATGGCTGCTACCTGATTCAGTTGGCCCTCCCAGTGGCAATTGTTTATTAGTTCATCCAGATATGCCACAGCATACTCAACGTGGTGCTGCAGCAGCTGGTCCATTAAGTTCTGGAACATTGGGGTGGGAGGGACATGAAGACAAAAGGGTATCTTGGTAAACTGGTAGAGCCCATTAGGGGTGGTGAAGGCTGTCTTTTCCTTCAATCCAGTTTCCAGTGGGATCTGCCAGTATCCCTTTGTTAAATCATGGATGGTAATATACTGTCCCTCTCCTAGCCAGTCAAGGAGCTTGTCTACCCACAGCCTTGGGTACGCATCAAATGAGGAAATCACAATGACCCTCCAAAAGTTGATACAGAACCATGGGTCCCATTCTGCTTGGGGACAAGTATGATAGGACTCCACCTATAGCTGGAGGATAACGAAATGATTCCAAGTTCCAACATAGCTTGGACCTTCTGTTCCACTGTTTCTCGCATGTGGAGCGGGAGTAGCAGGGTTCCATGGACAATGTTTCCAGGGTTGGTGCAGATGATGTGGCAGATGTAGGTAGTCTCCCCCAGCATGGCTGTGAAAGTCCTAGGCAAAGCCTCAATGAGACAACAGGCTCGCTTCAGCTGTTCCTCTGAAAGTGTATCCCCAAGCAGGGCTGTCTTGGTTTCTGTTTCCATGGGAGCCTGTAGCCCCAGTTTGGGTTCTGGGAGATATGGGGTGATCAATAACCTCTCCCTTTCTTGCCAGGATTTCAGAAGATTAACATGGTAAATCTGGTGCTTCTTTTTCCAATTGGGCTGTCAGCCCTCATAATTGATGGGGCCCATCTTGTGGAATAACTCATACAGACCCTGACAGAAAGCTAGCAATTTTGACTCTTCAGAGGGAAGCAGTACAAGGACTCAGTCTTCCAGTTTGAAGGTCCACACTCATGTGCCCCAATTATACCCTCTTGCCTGGGCTCCTTGAGTGGTTCAGAGGTTATCTTTCGTGAGGGCCCCAGCCTGAGCCAGGCATTCTTGGAATTCTAGTATGTATTGGAGTAACCCCTAAGCCCAGGACGGGGTCTGCTCCCATGTCTTCCTCATGAGGTCTAGCAATCTCTGCAGCTGGCGGCCATATAACAGTTCGAATGGAGAACATTTACGGGAGACCTGCGGCACCTCCCAAATGTTGAGTAACAGGTGAGGAAGAAGCTGGTCCCAACAGTGAAGTTCTTCCAGGGGAAACTTCTGGAGCATGCTTTTTAATGTTTGGTTGAACCACTCAGCCAAACTATCTGTCTGCAGATGATATATGGATGTCCAGAGTCTTTGATCCCCAGGAGGCTGCAAACCTCTTGGAGGAGTCGGGATGTAAAATTTGTGTCCTGGTCCATGAAGATCTTATGTGGCAGGCCCACCTGAGTGAACATTTTTATGAGTTCTGCTGCAATGGCGGTGGCACTCCTTAAGGCCTCAGCCTTGGGGAAGTGAGTGGCATAATACACTATCATGAGGATGTATTGGAAGCCCATGGCACTTTTAGTGAGGGGCCTTTCCAAGTCCATGGCCACGAGTGAGAGGGGAACCAGAGAGGCTTTTGGTACTTCTGCAGGTACCAACATTTGGCATTGGGGCACACTAGTCTTTAATGGCCCAATGTACACTTGGCCAGAAAAACCGGGCCAGTACCTGGGCTTGGGTCTTTTCCAGACCCAAATGTCTGGCAGCTGGGACATCATGGGCAAGCTGTAACACAGCCTGCCAATGGCAGTGGGAGACCAGTAGTTGGGACTTGGGCTCCTGAATCTAAGGGTCTTGTTCAACTTGGTATACCTGGTCTTGGCTTAGCCTGAAGCGGGGCCACTAAGTGGCCTGCTGTGGGTCCATGGCCACGTCATCCACGTAGGCCAGTTGCTCATATGCATTGCTCAGCATAGGGCCGTCTTCTTGGTTCTGGCAGAAGTCCGCTGCCATGTCTAGTCTGGCGTCTTCTCCCTGGGGTTGGGTTGGTGCATCGTCTTTCACAGTGACCCGATCCTCTGGTGGAGCTGGCTGATCACTGGGCTCTGGTTCACAAGAGTTCACTTCCATGTCATTAAGGTCACTCCCTCAAGGTCCTCTAGACCTGATTCCGCCATTTTTCTCTTCAGGGTCATCCCCTTTGAGAGCCATCTGGGTGGGAGTTCCTTGGAGACCAACAGTTTGTAGGACCCGAGAGAACTCAGACCAGTCTTGGCCAAGGATGATGGGATAGGGCAGTTCTGGGGCAGTGTTCATGTCAAATCGGCCACTGTCAGTGCCACCTGGGCCATGGAATACACCCTTACATCCCTTGGATTTGGTCAGGGGATGGGATCAGCCGCTTGCGTGTTAAAGTGTGTCCACATCCTGAGTCAACTAGAGCTTCCAAGCATTGCCTTGCCCAGAGCCATCGAGACAATCATCATCTTAGGGTCAAGGTGCCAACAGGCGCGAGTCTCTCGAGTGCAAACCTGGCCATAGGAGCCGATCCTCACAGGCCCCTGACTTTCACTGGTTTTGATTGAGAGGCAGGCCTAGCCTCACAGTCGGCCGAGGGATGAAGGATGGATGTGTGGCAGGGGTGTCCTGCCACCAGGAAGTGCTCCATCAACCATACTGCTATAGGCAGAGTTGGGGTGGGAAGCCATGCCACATGACTCCAGTTTGGCCTTGTGCCTGCAATAGTCGCTGTTGCCATGGGAGCTGAGCAGCTTGTTGTTGCTGCTGGTTCCTGGCTTACCATCTTACCAGCTGGTCCCAATCCATGGTGGCCTTCACCGGGGGTGGGTTAAGAACCACCACAGTCCCCCTTAGGTTCAGGGGGGCAGGCGTTACCCATGTTTTCCACCATATGTTTATGTGTGGTGGCCATCCCTCACTGTCAGTCTCCGAGGGAGGCCACACTTCTTGTCTGTCATGCCCCTGGAAATAACAGTCTTGGACAAGGGGGTAGTTAGCAGTCTCGGGGCTCAATCTCTCCAGCAGGGTCGAGCAGTGAGTGTTCCAGGGACTCAAGCCCTCAGAAAGGCAGTCTAAAGCCAAACCCTCAGGCAGAACAGAGCCAGGTACAATCTAGGAACCCAGGCTCTCAGACAGGGCAGAGTACTGGGCACACTCTAAGGTCCCAATCCTCAGGCAGGAAGGGTGACCAAAATCTCCCGATTTTAAGGTCTTTTTCTTACATAAGCTTCCATTTCCACCCCACCCCCTGTGCCGATTTTTCACATTTGCTGTCTGGTGACGCTACAGGCAGGGCAGACCAGTGAATAATTTGGGGACCGCAGCCCGCACACAGTGCGGGGTACCAGTAGTCTAGGGCTCAAGCCCTCAGGCAGGGAGCAAGCACCCAACACATGCCACCTGGGTCGTGGAATGCACCTTTACATCCCTGTGGATGCAGTGGAGGCTGATCGAACCTTGGGTTTGGTCAGGGGATGGGATCAGCAGAGGAGGTCCAGGAAGAGGGTATACCACGTTGAAAGCTGGCTGAAAGCGGGATGGCTGGGGATAGGGCCATCCCCTAGCTATTCTCGGGCCCTGTGTAGCCCCCCCACCGCAGATGTGTGTGGGGCCCCAGGCCTCCATCGAGGAGAGGCAGGGCTGGCTTTGGGGACAGGGGAGAACCACTCCTCCAGCACTCACTGACGGTGTGGCAGGGGCTGAGTCGCTGCACTTCCTGCCACTGGCGAGTGCAGGCCCCGCCCTGCTGCAGTCCTAAGGGGAGGGGGGGGCGAGGCTGGGGTGGCGCAGGGAAGGAAGGGGTGCTGCAGGGGTTTTCAGGAAGGGGTGCAGTGGGGGGGGGCAGAGCTGGGGCAGAGCAGGGATGTGAAGTGGGGGCTGGGGCAGGGGCCATGGGGAAGAGGCGGGGCAGGGACTGGAGCAGCACAGAGCTGCACAAGGCACCAGGAAATTTGGCACCCCAAATTTCCTGGTGCCCAACGCAGCTGCGTACTTTGTGTATGGGTAGGGACAGCCCTGGCTGGGGATGGAGGGATGCAGGCCTACCCAACTCCACTGCATCCCAGCCAGGGCCTTAACCGTGGCCGAGTGGTCTGCCACTGGGTCAGCGGGGATCCAGCCACAACAAGCTGAACCGGACTCAGGCAGCAACCCAGCTGCACCGTAGTCGGCTGTCCCCAGGCTATTTCCTACCCTTCCCTTGGGGTGTACCTGGGTCTCTGGGTTGTCTTCCGTTTCCCCTGGGTACTCTGCAAGCAGTAAGTCCAGCCACTCTTCAGCATTGGGTGTGTCTGGTAGCTCAAGTAGTTTGGATGAGTCCTCAGTAGGCTCAAGCCATAGGTGCTGACTTTAGCCAGTGCCGGTGGCTGCTCGCGCCCCCTGCCCCTTCTCCGCCCCTATTCCAACCTCTTTCCCAAATCCCCGGCTCCACCTCCTCCCCTGGGCGTGCTGCATTTCTCCTCCACCCCCCTCCCTCCTAGGCTTGCCGCACGAAACAGCTGTTTTGTGTGGCAAGCCTGGGAGTGAGGGGGGAGAAGCAGAGCAGTGGCGTGCTCAGGGGAGGAGGCGGAGCGGAGCTGAGGTGGGGTGGGAGGACGCGGGGAGGGCCGCAGCAAGTAACCCGGGGCGGGGGGACTCAGAAGAACCGCTCCCCACCCCAGCTCAGCTCTGCTCCACCTCTGCCTCCTCCCAGGCTTGCCACATGAAACAGCTGATTGGCAGGAAGCCTGGGAGGGAGAGCAGAAGGGAGGGGGGAGAAGCAGAGTGGTGGCTTGCTCAGGGAAGGAGACAGAGGTGAGCTGGGAGGGGGGAGCTGCCGGAAGGTGCTCTGCACCTACCATCCTCAGAGCACCCACAGAGTCAGTGCCTATGGCTCAGGTACCAGTAGCAGTGTGGAAGCATCTACCTCCCTCAGTGGCTTCCCCTCAACTGAGCTACAGGGCCTGTCTTTTACTTCCTGTTCTTGTTCTGCATCTCTGCTTTCGGTGTGGCAGGCGTGGCTTTCCTGGTTATATCCCCCAGGGGGCGGCTGACCCTCCCTCACCTTCAATCTCCAAGGGAGGCCATGCCTCTCTGTTACACCTTGGACAAGCTTTCCAATGGTTAAGCAACACTTATTTTCAGAGTATATTGTCACCACAGACTCCTAGGCAGTTAGCCCCAAGAACTTTTTTTAGGAGGCAGAACAATAGAATAGTCATTGAGAGAAATAAAATGAATTTGGGAACCATCATGCTAAGAAAGAAAAAAAGGAGGAATGTAGAATAGTTCAGTGTGCTTGTGGAAGAAAGATAGAAAGAGGCATTTTATGGTTGGAAGGAGTTTGACAAACACCTCAGAAACCAAGTGGCTACTATGACTGGGGCCCTTTTCTCAACTCCGTGTCATCAATGATGATATGTGAGACACCCCAAGGGATACTGCTGGCTAGAAGGTTTCCAGCTTGCATGTTAGCGATAGCCATCTCCATAGAATGGGAATCCATATAGCAATGTTCAAGAAGTCATTTCTCTTTTCGTTCTTTTAAAAGAACATGACAATATTTATTTTTCCTGATACCCATTTTCAAAGACGATTGCCAATGAATTACATTTATTAGTTGTTCTCCTGAAGAGTCTAATTTGCATAGAACCTAGATGTGGTATATTTTTTAAAGTATTTTCTTACATGCTTTTTATTATCAGCTAAAATTGAAAGGTAGTTGTTATTTCTTAATTCTTTATTTCTTATTCTTCTCTGCTGTTTATTCTTGCAGAGAAGTAAGAAGCAAATGAAGAGAGTGTTGGTGATGATGCGCTTCAAATACCGACATAATTTTTTAAAAATCTAAAAATTAATTTGCGTTCTTTTTCCATTTCTTCTCCTTTTGATGACCCAAGGAGCTTTTAAGAGTTATGGGAAGGCTTACAGAGGCCTTGGACATGAAGGTTTTAGGGATACATGAGACTGCACACTTCTTTGTCATCTAGGAACTCGGAATAGGTTGTCATCTCCATAAATGAGGGTGTTTTGGAACTGGCAAAGGATCTCAAGTTCACTCTGACAATGATCCCATCCATTTCAGAATGGGTATAGTGTCTTGATCAAGTGCAGAGGTCTTCAAACTTTCTAAAACAATTCTAGTGTACTCATAAAGTGATCACAATGACACTTTTCTTGCACACAGTCATAAAATATGTTGTAACAGATCCCTAACTACAACCTTAACCATGGAACTGCTACTTAGTGCCTCTGTTCAGGATAATGATATCTAACTCCAAATCACCATAATTATTTTTTCATATTTTGGAGAACAAAAACAAACAAACCTGTGAAGGCTATTCTACAAGAAATCCATAGTTACACTCAACTAGATAAGCCACACAAAACAGAATTGAAACCATGGTCTTTTACCTCTGAGAACACAAGCCCTTATTGCCTGAGCTAAATGGAAAAAACTTTTTAAACCAAAGTAATATAGGGCAGACCTTATATTCTCTGTAAGGTACAGCTGTAATTTTAAGTATCTCTAGATGCTGTTGGAAAAAAATAAATAGACAATACTACTCCATCTTTTTACAATATTCAACAGCTGCAAAATCTTATAACTTGCTCATAGATTCTAATTAACAGCATCTCACAATGTAAAGTTAATAAGGTTTTGAGGGAAACTTACCTTTGACCATCATTAAAGTAATCCAGAAAGAGACAATTTAAGTTTTTAAATCTATCTCTGCAGGGCCCCATTATAACCAAAGCTTTGTTAATCTTTTAAGGGATCTACAAGATGAATGGCCTAAATTAAAGACACTTTCAGAGTCGTAGTGTGAGGGTACTGTAAAGATTAATAAGAGAGGAGTGTTGTTGGAGTCTTGTTTGTAGCAGCCATCTCCAAAAATACCCTCCCCACAGATTAATAGAACAATATTAATTGACATAGCTCAATTGAAGTAATCAGAGGCATGCTGATCACAATGATGGTAGAAAGTGTGAGGACAAGGAATATTTGAAGTAGTGAAATGCAGGAGATGGGCAGGTCTCCACCTCCCAGTGGCTCTGTGACGTGTAGAGTGGATTTTTTGTGAAGAACGGTTCCTTTGGCAGGCCCACATTTTGGGCATAAAGCTTTGGGGCAGGCTAGTTGTGAAGCACTGAGGTCCTGGCCTGGTCCTGAAAAAAGAAAAAGAAGCATAATTGTGGATCTGGGTGGTTGTTGGGTTTGTTTTTGGAACCCCCAAAATATAGACTCACCATAGACCTGATAGTACCTTAGTCCTGAGCAAGGGCACGGAGCAGATGATTAGTGCAGAGGATGTCTCAGGGAAGATTATATCAGTTCCTACACAGCTGCTCCTTTGGCACTGTTCTTTCAGATCCATGTTCATTTCTCAGAGCCATAAGGATTTGAAACTTGGGGATTGTTCTTTCCTTTCCTGTTATCCTGAGTTGTGGCCTTCACTTATCCTCCTTCCAGGTTTGCCAGCTGGAGGGAAGATGACCTCTCCAGATCTGACGCTTGTCACAGCTATTCTTCTTACTGCTATCTGGGATACAGGCTGAAGGTGATTTTGAGGGTCCTCAGATACTGGGGCTACTGTTACAGAATCTTCTAGGGATAATGGGTTTGGCCTCTGGGGTCTACTGGATCTTATACCTTTTCTCCCTGAGCCTCCTCCATGTCTTGGGTCCAACTCTTTCCAGGGTTACCACCTTCTGATCCTTGTGTTTCTTGGTCTCATTGGCCAATGTGGGTCACCACTCTTTCATTTAGCCAGCAGTTGAGAGATAGATATCCTAGCTCTCTTGAGGCTTTGCTAACACTGTCTGACTCTCCCAGACTTCCTAAAGAGGGGTAATTTTCTTTGAGCAATGCTTCCTTGGTTCCTTGTTGTGAGACAAAGGCCTCTAAAAAAAGAGAAGGAATTTTTAAAAACGAAGCTGAAAGATGTAAATAGACATGATCACCCCTATTACCATCTTTATCATCCTGAGATGAGAATATGGGGTGTTCTTCAATCCTACACTGAGGATTTAAAGTTTTAAACCTCTGACTCCTAGGCCCTGGCACAGAGTGATTAGCAATCCAACAGAAGTTACATCTCCTTTTCTATACTTTGGAGTTAAAACATTATATAACGCAATGCAGCATATAAGCTGTAAGGCTTTGCAGAAATTATTACCAACAAAAGTCTTCTGGGGCCTCTTAGGGATCTTTGGCTCCTGTCTGCCTCTCTTATACCTGCATACCAAAAGGTAACCTATACCAAATGCCTCAATACAGCTTTCAAGCATTTCTACAACCACCCAACATGTGGGTCACTAGTATCTCAGATGACCAAGAGAGTGCAAGTTCAGGAAGAAATCTTAGATCCACACGTCTTGACAAAGATCCCAAAAGAACAGATTTGTCTTGCAGAAAAGCTCCTCATTAGTAGCACTGTCGTTTAGAGGTGCTAATTACCATCAAGATCTGACTGTATCTCTTGAGATAGTTCCTTGCTCTATTAGATAGCCTCTGCCTTATCTGATAGGCTAAGTCCATTGGAGAAGAGGGATGGCGAGGTATGTGTGTGGTGCTTCTGATATGGCAGCTCACATTATTCTCTCTGTGCTTCCCTGCAGATGCACAGTGAGGCTTAAGAGTTACTCTTTGCCTGAGAATTTTCACACTCAGATGGATGATTTTCCTTTTGAACAGCCTCATTTCTTCAGTGACAAAGCTGAAGATGCTCTTGAAAAGCCAAGACGCGCCAAGTCAGTTTTGAGGTCCTTTGGATTAGTTCAGCCTTCATACGGGACAAAATCTATCCACATTAGTTATTACCATAAGGCTGCCTCATACCATCTTCATCCAGTTTGCAGTTGAACTGCAATTCTTCGAGGTTCTGCTGTATTTCTAAGTATATTGTACATTTGCTCCTTCCTATGCTTAATTTAAAAGCTTTCTGTGGACCTATATAAGCCATAATTTCTTTGGCTTGCTAGTGGGATACGCTCACAGACTATGATTGTGCATGGTTATTGATTCCTGGGAGGACTTAGGTTTTGTACATGTAAAATAGCTGGTGTTCTTGAAATTTCTGGAAGCATCACCCTTTGTGTTCGATCAGGATAGCCTTGAAGTGGAAGCACTGCCAACTTCATCAAGAACTCCTCAGAAGGGGACAAAAATATAAATGTTCCCATCATCACACACTGGCCTTTGCTTTTGTTGAGACAGTGGAATATTACACAAAGATACTAGTAACTCCTCTTTCCCCGTGCTTGACTGGACTAATATCGGGGGAAAATAATCTTTTAACCTTTGTGGGTGATTGTTTTGGTAGAGTAGTATACAAGCAGCACAATGTGTTTGTCTGTCATGTTTGATAGGACAATCATACTTGTATCGCCCAGCCCCATTCCTTTCAGGTTTCCTCTCAAGACACCTTATGTTTTTTTCAGCATACTGTAAATTGGATCTCCCTTCATGTATGTATATATTGGCAGTAAGTTACTCACTGAAGTGATCAGGGGACTTTATTTGCCAATTTTAAAAAAGTTCTTTATATTTCACCCTCCCTTTTAATGTTCAGGTTGGTTCATGTCTACCTATTCTAAAAACATTTTACTAAAATGAAGTTATGCATGAGTTGATAGGTGACTCTGTAGAAACAATATTCCAGGGTCCCATGTCTATTGTCTCTGAACGATTACATATCAGAATTGCTCAGTCGATAAGTGAAGAGATGTTTAAAATGGCAGCCCCACAAAATCCACTCAGGCTGGTTTCTTTCCTTTTCATGTTTCTTCACCAGTAATAATGATTCTGCAATTAGAACTTAGTTAACAGTGTCTGATAATATGCAAGCCAAAACAGAATCAATCTTATTTTCTCCTAACTGTATTGGGTCTGCAGTAGTAAGAGGAGTGAAAAGTAATAAAACATACGCTTGTCACTAAAATAAGCAGTGTGTGCATGGGGAAAAGATCTGTTGAGTAATCTGGCATTTTACCGTCATTTTTCTGACCAAAACTGAATTTTAATAATTCAAATAGCACAGATTATTCACACATTTCTGCACATAGAAAGGCAGTGCTATCCTTTACCTCTTCCATCCACCCACCCATTCATCCAACCACCAATAACACTTTAATCATTACTGCACACAGTGGAGACTTGTATAAAGTACTCTGCATGTAAACAGAATACTTTTTTATTGCTTCTCTTTGTATTGTTCATTCACATTAACTATGGCCATAATATCAATTATGCCCATAATATCAACCAATGAGAGCAGACTGGTGATGTCAAAGACAGTGCTGAGTCACATGTCCCAGTTGACTGAAGAAACTTGTTTGTTCTTTTTATACTTATTAATAAGCATTTCAGCAGCAGAAAAATAGTGGATCAAGAATTTTAAATTGTCCCACTGCATTTTTTCCATGGTAAGGTACAGATTACTTCACACGAGATAGTAATTAAAGAATGTGGATTGGAACCTCAAGGACTTACATTCATGGTGTTCATCAATACTTATTAAGCCCATTCTCTGTCTATTTTAATATATATTTTGCACAATGCAGTGTGTACATCTTACCAGCATTTCATGGAAACACTAAGAATTTGGGTATTACCATTTCTTTTAGAAGTCTGCATTCTCTGTTCATGTTTAACACCCAAAAGGCAAATAGAAGTGTGAGGACATACTGATTGCTCACAGTACTGTATCCTGGGAACCAGCATGGATATGAGAGAGACAAGGTAGGTGAGGTAATATCTTTTATTGGATCAATTTCTCTTGAACATACTGATGGCCCTTTGAAGCTCTCTGAATGTGAATCTTGAAGGATCATGTGAATATTGAAACACGGAAAATAAAAGGTTTGTTTCATTTTTAGTGAAAGGCAAAGTATGATTTCTTAGGGACAAAATTCTTTCCTTGTCTTTGTGACTGTGAAGGTTCTTTTCATAGTGGAACCAGGCTGGCTCCACTGCACAAGAAGAGGGGACGGACGGATTCAGCCCTACAAGGTACAACAATACCCCCATGTAGTATGGAGCTCACCTCTGTGGGCCCCGCTGGGCAACACTGTACAGGAATGACTGGGAGTGAGATCTAGACAGACCAGGTAGGGTTGGGAGTGGGGCCAGGAGTCTGAGAAGAAGGGCTATGTGCACTGGGCTCAGTTATGGCGTTGCCATGAGCCCTGCATTAGGGACAGTGTGTTGCTGCACTACTCCTGCAGCAACACAAGTGGGAGATTGTAACTTAGAGGTTTATTATGTCCCTTCCACTCCCCGCACTATTCTGGGGAGGGAGAATGCTGTGCTGTGTTTATATTCAGCACAAAATATGCACACCAACCTGGTGGCATTACTGTACTGATGGGTGCATTGCAAGACTGATCCACTCCCCATCCCCTCCTGCCCATCTGTAGAAGGAAGAGATGAGTGGCTCTGTGGAGCCAGCATTCGCCTTCTGCACTGCTAGTACAGAGATGCTACGAACCCATTGGGGGCCCTAAGCAGAAAGTTTTGCCCCCCCCATAATAAAAAGCAAATAGGGGTCCCCTTGAGTGGCTTGGGGCCCTAAGCAATTGCTTAGTCTGCTTCTGCCTACTGCCAGCTCTGATTCCCCCTCTATGGGCCAGCAAGGATACACACACTCTAGGCTTCAGGCTTCCCAGCAATCACCTCTCTTGGTTGTAGACATGTCACTCTCTCCATCTTGACTGGGGTATTTTCAGGCTGTACAGTTTCTGGACTATGCTGTGATAATCTCCAGCAAAGGACAGACCCTGTTTTGCCTTCTCTTCAGAGATAAACAGAGTAATTGCCTACAGTTATAAGTTACCACACAGCTCTTGCTAAGCAAGCACTTTTATTCATAAAGGTGAAAACATTACAAAAAAATATTAAAAACAATAAAAGAACCTACACACATGATAATAAGCTTACCAGAAATCACCCCTGGCTCCAGCAAGGCCTCTGGTTGGTGATTAATCCCTCAAACTCACACAGGGATGAGGTCATCAGTTAACAGCTTTTGCTCATAACTAGCACCCTTATGGCTCTGTAAATCATTCTTCTAACCTATTTGGGTCTTTGAAGCCAATGTGAATAGGTAATCAGCCAGTCCCTCTCAAGGTGCAGCTTCAAAAGGATGGATCCAGAGGTGGGTCATTTGCATTCCCCTCCTCCCAAGTATTTCCTAGGAATCATTCTACTTTGTTTGTCTAGCAAAGTATTTCAAACAGTCCTTTGAAGCACAGATCACATTCTAGGGTTTACATTAGCTCTGCCTTCTCCTTAAAGAAGTTCAATACAATCCTGCAATAGCACAGAAATAGTTGCATGTATAATACAATGAACTCCTAAAATACTTAAACTTAAATTGAAAATGCTAAACTTTATTCAGTAAGGTTTAACTACGATATTGCAGGAGACTGTTGGATCTGTCACAGAAGATAGCCAGCAGAAGAGCATAAAGGGATGCCTGGGCCACAATCAATTCCACAGTATAAATGGGATTTAGTCCAAATTGGAAAACATAGGAATTGCTGTACCAGAATAATCTAATGTATTTATTCTGTATCTTGTCTCTCTGATAGTTACCATTGCCAAAAGTTCAGAGGAAGACATAAGTGCATATTGAAGAGAGGAGAATTAACGGTGAAATTCTAGATGGGTAAGGGAGGGAAGTCTTCCTGGCTACAGCTGGTGAGTTTATGCCCTGAAGCATAAGAGCAGAAAGATAGTTAGGATAAAACGACAAGAACTAAAAGTTAACTGGAGATTTTTTTTTCACATAAATGCCAGCTAGTCACTTGAATAATATCATGCAGTCTTGCATTCTCTGATTTCACTGTCTTTCAATTTCATCTTGTTCCAAAGGAATAGGAGCATCCACTTGGCCTTTTCTATACCATTCATTGAATCTGATTAAAAATATGGTACTTCTGTAGTATAGTAGTTCCTTTTAACAATAACCCTTTATTTTGTATGCAGCACCCAATAAAAAAGCAAGAATAATGCATCACAAAATATGCTTTCTGCATTTATTTTGGCAATTGTAGTTTCATTGTAATTATTTATAATATTTAATCTGCTAATAAAAGTTCTAATGAAACCTTAAGAATATGAAAGCTCACTATAGAACTCTGCTATTAAATCTTTGCTAAGAAGTGAGGAAAACTGATTTTTTTAAAAAGTAAGAAATCATAATGTGTGCATATTAGCAAGTGTATGTTCTATATATTATTGAGCATTTTCTTCTCAGCTATAGCGAACTGGACAACTAGCATAGGATTTCCTAAACAGGTTAGTTCTTTTAGCAGATGAATATGGATTTAAGAATCTGGTTTGAAGGGTTGTTCATTTCTCCATATCTTATATTGTTATTAATACTGTAATTTTGATCTTTATTTCTGGAATTGCAAAATAACTACAATCATTAAATAAAAAAAAGACTGAAGAAAATTGAGAAGTTACTGCTTGATCATGTCTGAACACCTGATACAGAAAATGCAATTCACTTTTAGGACTATTTATTTTTAGCTGTTAACCAATTCATTTAACAGTATTTTTCTGAATAATTTAAATGATCCTATGAGATTGAGCACAAAACTAGCAAAGAAAAAATGAGAAAATTTTTCATGCTTTTTGTGTAGGTGACTTGTGATTTTGTCATTCTGGAAAAGAAAAGAAAAAAAGAAAAAAGCTTCAAGAGATTTTTGCAAATTACTGCAGATGGCATTTTGGTACTAATCAGAAATAAAGATACATTTGTGAACCTATTTCTTTGAGATGCTGAGCTCCTGTAACTGCCATTGACTTCAGCCGGCAGTTGAAAGAGATTAGCACCTCACAATATCAGGCTCTAACATAACAAAAAGTGATGATTTCTATCTAAGTAAAACCATCTCTTCAAAAATACCTGCAGGCATGTCACTTTATGCATTGATCCTATCAGTTTTCACAAGCTAAGCAACATCAGGGTAGGTCTGTGTTTAGATAGAAGACTTGTGAAAAAAACCTCTCAGCACTATCGACCTAAATCAAATTATCATTTACTTCAGCTACTGGGTCTTATGTGAGGTGTTTCTGATGATTCAGTAGATAGCAGTCATCCCTCTGAGTGGCTCCTAATCATCTGTGGAAATTAAAAATATTATGTTGCTATTTTCACTTTCACTCATTTAAGGATAACTTCATGGTTTACTTATTATTTAATAACAGTTTCAGTTAAAAATCTCTGAACAGTTAGAATTTATTTTGATTTATTAAGATCTATGCCAAGATCCAGGTGCATGTATACGAGCCATAAAAATAATCCGCATAAAATGTCAATGGATCAAAATCCACTGTCCCCTCTCCAAAACCACAACAAGCCATGTCTCCTCCTCCAAATCTCTCTAAGTTCCAATTTCCCCATCCCTCTACATTTACTTTGAATACTTTTATATAATTGCCATAAGGGCTGAATGAAACAAAATTGCACTTTAAACTATTGTACAATAACTTGCCCTGAACTGCACTTGGAAAAACTCTTTCTTGCCTGCTGCACTTATATAGTATCTTGAAAACTCCCTACACGTATCTGCTCAGATTATTAGTTAATCTTTTTTTGCTTTGGATAAAGTCATTTAAATGATTTGGCATATTGACACTGAGTATATAGCTTTGGGTATAGAAAACAAATTCACTTCTCAGAATAAACATATTTGGATATTGCTGCTGTTTGCTCATTGCTGCATCAAAGCTATCTTGAAAGAGATGGAGAGCTCTACCAAGCAAAGAAATACACATTTAAAGTCAGGGAATGATATAAAGGGGGAGCTATATGAATAGTTTTATGCCATCGTTTTTTAAATTGTAATAGCTTAATATCAAAACCTCCTGTACATCTGTCACAAGCGAAAACTTGTCATTAGGAAATATTTCTTAAGACAAAATAATGGTGTCTCTTTAATGGTGCATCTGGGTAGCCTGATCTGGTGTTCAGTGCTAGTTCTCTTGTTTTGTTGACACATTTTTTTAAAGAGCAATAGCCCCCTGCTATAATGGATTATTCCACCAGGAGGAAAACTAATCTCCTCTTCACCTGCCAATCAGGACTCAACAGTGTTCCAAGAATTCCACAAGATGACACTCTTAGCAAAATAAGAAGTTCAGAACATTGGGGGAATCCTCCATGCTGGAGAGGGAGCCATGATTTGAGAGTTTCACATTGCTCTGAAACGGTGACTGAGATTTCAGCACCTGTGCCATAACAGCCCCATTTTTTCCCCGTTCATTATGAAATAAACTGTTGACCTATAAACTGAGCAAAACTGACACAGAAGTTATATATGTACCACCAGGGAGTCATTTTTAACTCTTGTTCCTTAATAAATATCTTTCTGGAGCTGGCTCTTTTAAGTGGAAGGAGAAGTATAAAGTGCATTGAATAAGAAAGCCATCATAACTAGAATTCCTTTTACCTCAATTTAAATTACTTCAGAAAGTAGAAACTCCCCTTGCAGTTTAGTGTATTCTGATATTCATATGAAACCATAGTAAGACTGTTTTGAACATAGGCTTTTAAGCATTAAATTGCTTTTTTAAAAAGCAAAATATGTTTGTGTAATATTGTGTACTAAATTTTCTCAAATAAATAAAAATTCATAAAGAAGAAAAATAAAAGTTACTGTGGGTACCACAATACACAGATACAATCCTTAGGAGGTAAATTTAATGGTGTTTTTCATTCCCTTTTATGTAAGTATCATATATTCAGAGTCATATAGGCCCACTGCTGCAAGGCACAAATAAACTAAAAGCCAGATTCTGTCACCTTTAGTCATATTAAGTAGCACCTCCCTTTGCAAGTACAGTAGTCCCACTGAAACCAATGGAAACACTTATGCAGAAAGGTGCTACTGAATATAATAAAGGGTGATAGCATCTGCACCTTGTAAAATAAGAGTAATTGTTCAGATTCTGGTTAAACCTGTACAACACACTGAAGTGATGTGGTTGCACAAGTGTACTATAATAGGATTAGGCTCATTATATTTTTTATAAAATGCTTGGAGACTGAGGACCTGAGGCACTGAGAGTGCTGCTCAAGATAACTGATCGAGCTGGCTGACAGATGGAGGAAAGAGGAGGGAGAGAAGGGACTCAAACATTTTTAAAAGGTTTAAAAGTTATCAAAGATAACAGATTTCTTTTTTCAAAAACTGTTGTGAAGTTTTTACCAAAACAGTGTTTGGTTTAAAAAATGTTCAGTTTGAGTTTTATTTCGTTCTCCCACTCTCTCCCCATTTTTAACTCCTTCTGCCCCGCGCCCCACCATATTTCCCTTCCTTTTTCCATCTGCCACTGAAAAAATGAAAATAGCAAAAAAAAATCAGAAGGGGAAGAGCAAACAACTTACCCCAAGATTCCAAAACAACTTCCATGATTTTGTTTTTCAGTTTTCAGTGTGACACATGGAGATATTTGAAAAACAACTATCATGATTTTTTTTTCAAAATATGCTATTTTTATTCAAAAAATGTCAACTACCTCTAACAAATATTTCATTAATCTATAATACACTCTTTATATAAGATATGTGTTTTAAAATGACTGGAACAAAAGGACTAAATTCTCTGTTGCTTTATATCCTAGACAACTCCAGTAAAGTCAATGATGAATGTGGCCAAAACTAAGTATCAGACCACAGCTGTAAAAGAGAACCTACAGTATGAGAGGGCCTTCATAGTCCTGTAGTTTCAGTAGTCCCTAATAATGAAGGAATAAAGGGTGGATAAAAATTAGATATGGGAGAACCTACAAAGTGTTTCAGAGGCTGTTTTGGAGTGACACCTTTATGTTTGGTTGCTAATTTGAAATATGAGTGGGATATAGACTCTCTCTTACCTTTACCCAGTACAAAACCCTCTGATTCAGGGTTTGTTTTTTTTTTGCCAACATATACAAATATAGAATATTAATAGTGTTTTGTGCATACCTGAAGCTTCAGAGAAAAACTGTCTTTTACCTTTTTGAAGTACAGCCAGACAAAGAAATCAACACTAACAGTTAATAAATGTTTGGGTGCTATTTCTACAAAATTCAGTCTGTGTTTGTAAAACCGGACTGGATAAGCTCATGTGTACAAGACACCTTGTGAGATTTCCAGTACTTCCTGTTTCTGGGCAAGCTGACAATCCTGCCTGTCTCATGGCAAACCCTAAATAGCCTTTTTCATGGCATTTCAAATCTTCCATTTTGAATCCCGGCAGGAACCTGGATGTACAGAGCTAGGCAAAAATGAAAAAAAAAAAAAGCAATTAAACTTTTTCAAACCTTCACAAGGTCTGCTTTGGGTCCACATTGAGATCTTATTTGATCGAAACTGATCCCTCTAGTTCTGCTAATAATTTTGGGTGCGACACAATTAAAGGGGGAGGTGATAATTGTTTTCCATGGTGAAGAAGCAGAAGGCTCCAAGGGCAAAATACCAAAAATAAAGCAGAGGCTTCTTAGGGATCACATTAGGGATTAGGTCCTAACTTTAAGAGGCAAATAGCACTGATTAATGGGTATATTTGGCTAGTACTGGTTGAGTGGTTTTCAATAGTTGCCTCAGCTTAGTGCTTCATGAAACTAAGCTGCAGCTTTGTAATGTAAAGACTGCTTTTTAACAGTCAGTAGGCATAAAGCTCTGCAGAAATGAAGGGTGCCTTGGAATGAATTTGGGACTCATGGAACACTATTGGAATTAGTTTAAGACTTTTTGTCTTTTAAAAAAAAGATTTATCTTTGAAGAGGAAGAAAGAATTTCTTTGTCTGTGTTGCACTAGCTCATATATGGCAGAATTTACTCCTTATATATGGGAAATTATAAGGAGCATATGTGATGTACACTTTAGTAAAGACTGTTCATTCCATGTCATGAAGGAAAATGGATGAGACAATGCTGTACACTATCGGTCAATCACCTTAATGTGAGAATATACCAAAAATCCATCAGAAATGTTGAAATGCCTTTACTTACAGTGTGCTACTCAGAGTTGAGGTAAACTTAAACTTGTTCGCTATTGTCTACAGCCTAGATTTTTAAAACTGGACACATAAAGTTAGGCACCTAAACCAATAATTTGGTGTCTAAGTGGCCAGATTTTCAAAAGTGCTGAGCACTCAGCAGCTTCCACTTACTGAGACCCTGATTCTTAACCATTCAAGTCAATGGGAGTTCCATTATTGGTGTCAGCCAGTGTGGGTGAAGAGTTCTTTTGAAAATCTAGCCAATCATTTAAGGGCCTACATATGGTATAGAAGCATCACTTTGTGCTCCTACTTTTTGAAAATCTTGGCCTGCAGATTTTTGGGTAGTGCTTGAGATTTTGTGGTTGAAGTATAATTACTAAAAGTTTGAATGTAATACTTTTCCTGTATTCCCACAAGGCCTTTGCAGTTAAAATGGAAAGTTTGAATCCACCTGGACTTTCTTCTAATAATTATATTTGCATTTTATAAATAATCACTTTATTTTAATAAGTTAATCAGTCATCAGTTGATAAGTTGCACATAGGCTGAGTGACCTGTCTCCTCCCGTGGTTCTAAAAATAAATTACAAACATTTACTAAACCAAATAACAAGAGAAGGATCATATGATGATTAGATCAAATCAAGTTTGCTTTTAATTCTCATTCAGAAAATTTAGTAGTTTGAGTGGGAAAAGGAAGTTGAGAACCTCTGTATGTTCTGCCCATTACGTAAGTTTCATCACACATCTCTCCCTTCTTATTATTCATTTATAAAAAAAATAACCAAAGTAGGATTCTTAGGGAAATGTAACTCAGACACTTTAGATGACATCCTCATAGGAGAGCACCTTCTCTGACAAAAGGTCTTTTAGATGCAAAATAAACTGGAGACATTGAAATGTTAGAAATTGGTACTAACTTCTCTGCAACGCCTTAAAGCGATCATCCATAGTGTGCCTTAGGTACTATCTGGTCATAAGATTATTATTTTCATATCACTTGGTGGGCTCTATCAGTATTTAGGTATGTGCTTAACTTTAAGAATATGTTGTACTGCTGAAGTCAATGAGACTACTGATGCCCTTAAAAGATAAGCACATATTTAGGTGCTTTGTAACATCAGGGCCTTAGTTAACCAAGAAGCCAAAGTTGACCCCAGTCCTGCATTCAGAACCACACAGGGGAACTCTTGCAGACGCACAGATCAATGACTTTGATGGCACACCAAAGTTTTGAATGGGTGGATCCAACTGTAGGATTCAGGCCTTGGATGCAACTTTAGGGGTGATATCTTGGGCCCACTGATAACAATAGCAGCTTTGTGTGGCTGCAAAGATCTAACTGACAAATTCTGCTCAGTTAGATGTAATTGGGGTCACGTTCATGAGTGAGATTAGATTGTGGCTTTTAATTTGCAGTGTGCTGTGTAAAATGATTTACTCTGTTATTTTCCTGTGAATGACTTCAATGGTTTCTGTCTTCTGGAACATGCAAGGTACCATAGTACACAAGTGTTACAATATGTGTATCCAAGACTATAGAAAACATTGTAAGATGTTTCATTGTATTATTTGGGAATGTGTGATCATTTAATGTGTGTATTTAATGTATGTATCATAGTACATACACATAAGGGCCTAGAGTTAAGGTTGCAATTATAAACTTAATTTGGGTATTTCCTGACTTAAGATCACTTAACAGTGCATCCTTAATGATTTCAATCAAGTTTCTTTTCAAACAAAATGTATTTGCAATAACAGTGCATGCATTATATTCCTTTGTATGATGAGTTGATCTATTTGGAGAAATCAGAACTCCAAAAGCAAATTAAGAATGGATCTGCTGCAGTATGAACTCCTTATCCTGCATGGCATTATATTCTAGGAAATAACACTCCACACGAGGCATAAGCAAAGCTAGACAGAGATGACAAACCTTTCAGCACACCTACCTGCCAGCAGTGTCGTCCTATACTCTCAACCGATGATAATGGGAAAAAAGTTATCTCACTATTACACAAAGAACCATTTAAAAATTAAACAGTTGAAGCAGCTAACCATTCATATTGGACAAATGCTTGTAATTTTGTTAAAAAAATACAAATGCAAGTCAGAGTAAAAGCTAGATGTGACTCGTATCCAAATATTTACATATAATGAGCTAATCTATGGTCCCACTTCTGACTGCTTTGTGCTGTTCAGTGCAAAGCAACCAGAAAAGTTGGGAAGCTGGGGATTCCTCTTACACTGTGGGACTGGCTCTATGCCATTGTTTCCCAGCTCCCCAGTCAAATGGGTGAGATGGACATTGAGTTTTGGTGATTTTAAGCAAGCAGAATTACACTGACTAGAACAGCCCCAAAGCTGCTCTAACTTGCAGCAGAGGCCAAAACAATCTCTGACAAACGGTAGGATCAAGATGAACTCCTGGGGGAGTTCTGTGCCAAAAAATTAAAGATTATATGCATAATATTTTAAAATTCTGCAAAATTCTACATATTTTATTTGTGTATCTTGTCATATACAATAAACAATGCCGACATTCCTGCTGCCTTTAAAATCAAATTGCTGTCCTACAGCAAATCATAACTCCTCCATGAACTCCTATCCCCACTAGACCTGACATTTTGCTGGGAATGATGTGGATTGATTTCAAAAGTGGTAGGGCTGCTGCAAAGTTTCAAACACCAAGAATACATAAGCCATCTCTGGCTCCTGACCTGGGAATGAAATCTTAAAACCAATAATTCTATATTCTGGTTCCTGATTATCCAGTTCCTCAGTCTGCTGCTTATAACCTTTAGCATCCTTCAATATTTCTTCATCAGCTGTCTCATGTTTTAATGGAACTTCCAGCTATCCAGCTGTAGCCTAGAGTTGAATTGTCCCATCATTGAGACTCATTTATATTGGCCATGGTACTTTGGAAGACATTTTTGTGCTAATACAGACTCTGCTTATTTATATCAGAACATTTCTGTAGCAGGTCAGGTTGAGAAAAAAATAAAAGTCTTTAAAGTTGACAGTATCCCACACTGAGCCCCAGATGTAATAACACTTACAGAGTTAAATGAATCTTCTGCTAATTTTAATTCCTGGATGGCATGGTACTATTAAACAACAATATAAGCACATAAACAGAATAGAAATAGAGAAGCCCACAGAAAAATAGTTCAAAGTATTTCCTCTCACATCTGGTAACCAGCAAGCAATTCAAGTTGTATAGAAAACCAAACAATTTTCTTGGGTTTTTTTTTCAAATATTATTTGTTTTGCTGTAGCACTTAGGTGCCCTAAAAGGCACTGGATCTATGACAAGGACAGCTACTAGTTAGATATGTGCTTATATTATCTGCTTTTACAAAACTGAATTCAATGCTGGTGAAAGTCTTCTGTCAACAAAATAGGTACAGCCTGCTACCAACCTCAACCTAGTGACCTAGACATGGAAGTCTCTGTATGCCATTCATAATCCATCAGGTCCTTTCACTGCCTAGGACCATTTGAAGAGACTAGTTTAATGCTTACTCATTGACACAAAAACTAATTAAAAAACACAAGTAGGATCTCAAAGAGCATTTTGTATGAAAAACATTAATGTGCAATTTACTTTGTCATTTTTTGCATGATCTTACGTATTTGCATTCTTGCCCCATTCACTTGCCTCCAATTGCAATATCCTAGATCTACTATTTTCCAATGATTTGCCTGGGAGTGGTCATGTATTCTTATGCAGCTAATCAGGAGCATAGTTGCACATTTCCAGTACTATTATCTCTGGTTGCATAGATGCCAACCATCAGTTCCTGCATCAATAATATAGAGTTCCTGACATCAGTTATAAATAATGTTAAGATCAAATGCAAATTTCTTACACTGAAAGGTGAGAACTATTTTTAGTGTGTCAATGGGAATTCCACTTGAAGTGGCACTTAATATATGGGAGGCCAAGATATTGGGAGTTGGCAATGTTTCCAAGAGTCAATGGTCTTTAGATCATATCTCACTGTTTCTATGGTATCTGGCTGAATCTTCACCATACTTTATTCAATACTATTGCATATCCTAGTAGCAAGTTAATGATTGACATAGGATTGCATACTCCTACCCTCTACATCTAGCACACTCATTTATCTTGTACGCCCTTGAGGAGTAGATTTTATATCTTTCTATCTATATATGTCCAGCCCAAGCAGAACCTCAAATAACATGTTATTGTTCTACAATGTTGGCATGATTTTATATGTACTGTGGCAAAGCTCTGGCCTTGTCCCTGTGGGTCCTGCGCTTCCAGGCGGTGTATCAGTAGTAGCAGGCTGGGGGGAACCCGGGCCCACCGTCTTCTCCGGGTTCCGGCCCAGGGACCCTAATGGTAGCAGCTGTTGGCAGCCAACCTTTCACTGACAGAGTTGCTACTTTTCCCTGGGCCACTTCCCCACAGCTCGCCCACTTCTCCCTTACCTCAGGTCACAGCAAAACTTCCTTTCCTCCAGCTCCTTTCTCCTTGGCTCCCCCGACTTGACTAACTGAGAGGTTTTTAACAAGTTTCAGCCAGCCCCTGATTGGCTTCAGGTGTCCCAATCAGGTTAGCTATTTCTATTCCTTTCTAGAAGCTTCTTGATTGGCCTGGAGTAGCCTTTGTTTGGCTATCTAGGGAACAGGGACCTGCACATCCTGAGGCTGATATACCTGCCTTCCAGCACTCTCCTATACCCTTCTGGTCTGACTCTGTCACAGTATTTAATATACATATAGCTATTTAAAATGTGAATAACATTCTAGTTATACTGAAAAAGCTTACATTAAATAAGAGGATGCTGTAGCGTGTTCTAAAGGTGATAGGGCTTTGGATTATTCTGGGAGCTCATTCCACAGCCAAGCTGCCTCAATGGAGAATGTTTATTTCATCTTCATGGTGGTGTTTAGCTTTGTGAGCTTCATGATTGCAGAACAGTACTGATGACTTTGTGGGTCCTGGAAGGAGAGACTATCAATTACTTTAGAGATCAGTACCAAGGTCAGTGGAGGGATTGGTGCACATGACAGGGTAGCTGCCCATTACTGGCTGGAAAAGAGTTAATAGCAGCCCTTGGAGTGGCTGCGCAGAACCCAGCCAAATCAGAGGAAGGCTTAGAAGCAACTAATCAGGGCCAGGCTGGGCCCTATAAGAAGGGCTGCAGGGTAGAGACTCTCCCAGGAGCTTGAGGGAGAAGGATTGGCTGCTTGTAGAGAGAAGTACCTGAGACAGTGCAGTGCTGGGCAGGGTCAGGGGAACAAGCGGAGCTCCAGCCTGGCTGGCTCCCAGACTGAGGCCTTGATACAGGGCCAAGTAGGTGCTGAGGCTATGGGAAAGTGGTTTAGGGAAAGCAAATAGTGTCAGAGAGGGGAAGGAAAGGCAGTGAGCAACTGTCAGCTATAGGGTCTCTGGATGGGGGCCCAGAGGAGTGTGCAGGCCTTCCCCCTCCCTGTCCTTGTCCCACTGGTCACCGAGGGAAGTGGCCATCCAAAGGACTGCAGTTTTCCTGACCCCTGAGTGAGAGGTCGGATTAGGGGCTATGGCTAAAGTCTGGGTGAAGGACTGCTGGTTCCTCGGGAAGCGGGGAGATAATGGAGTTGGGGTACAGCCAGAGGGCTGTTCCCTGAACAGGACGCCATGGTCTGGGAGTGATGTGGGTCCCCACAGACAGCAGAGATGGTGAAGAAGCAGTGACTGAGAGGACAGAGCTAATTCCCAGAGCAACCAGCAGGAAGCGCCACAGTGGTAAGCATGACCTGTTACAGTGCACCAGAATGTGTTCATAGTGGCCCACCCAGTTGAGGACCTAGACTCCCACACTCTGTACAAATTGAAGCCTCTCAACTGCTTCTATTTTTAGCCCTACAAACAATGAGTTAGAGTAAATCAGACTAGAGGTGATGAGTGTTGTGGTCAGATCTTGATCCAGGAGGAAGAGGGTCTGTTGTCACCAGGAAATACAGTTACCAAGTATGTCAAAAGCATGGTGACATGTGAGCACCTTACATACTATAATGTACTTAAATCTCACATCTCTGGAACTCATTTGAGGGATTTTTGATTGAGACTACAAACTACCAGTACAAAAACCAAAACAACTCTCCCCTCTCTCACATAAACATTCCTTTGATGGGACCATTGTCCTTATTAATATAATGAAAGTGTTGTTTTAGGATTTGAATGATAATGGGGAGGGGGAATGACAAGTTTTACACATCCCCTCTGTACCACAGAATGTGAGTCTTAAGTTTTAATACAATCAGAAACTGACAATACCCTTACTTCCTGCCTCTGACCCCCTCATCCACAGGGGACCCAGTGCATTGTGCCTGAGTAAGGGCACAGGATGTCGTTACACTTGGTTACTCATGTTGCATAATGGTTACAGAAATTAGGCACAATGCTGATTAGTCTCCTGTTTGCCTTCAGACTCCTATTTTACAGACCATAGAACTTCACAGCGGTTTACTACCTGTGCCAGTATTTACAGGTGTGCCTGAATGCTATCTCACTTCAGTCCTCAAGTTAATTTGTTTTCTGTATTGGCCTACATGGGGCATTGAAGGATTTCAGAAGTGAATAAGTCCAGAGGAAATAGGCAGGCTCAAGGAATTAAATTGTGAATGTAACACTACTTGAATCATTCCATTTCAGCACTCTTTTATAACACTCATTTTCATGTCAAGGAGTTTGAAAGAATTTAATCAACATGAATTTCTGCTTCTACATTAAGGAGTCATTCAGGCTGTGCATTCAGCATGTGATGAGTGTGCAAATTGTTAATGCAGTGCTTGCAAAGACAATATGCAAAACAGAAAGCAAGAATTGGTTGTGAAAAATACTTTTTTCCAAAATGGTTCTTGGTGAATGTGCCCATTCACTGGAACTTCTTTAAGAAGTGTATTTTCACAACTAATTTCCTATTACATTTTTGGTAGCTGTCGTCTTATCAGATTGACTAGCAACCTACAAAAAAATTAATGTAAAATTATTTTATGTTTATTCAGTTACCATCATGTTTTTAACCACTTTTAAAATACCTTCTGGCTTCATTACATTTACGTTAATCTTGGATAGCAGCTTGATCATGGCAAATTTCAAAATATCAAAACAAAATGTTAAGTCAATGGCCAATTTCAAAAAAGCCACAAAGACAAAACCCAATATTCTCAAAAGGCCAGCTTCTCATTTACACTTAGGCCTCTTTTTACCTTCTGGCAGGATAAAGGGGCCTTAAAATACATGTAAATTTAGCTCCCTTTGTGCTGCCAGAGCAGCGTAAAGGAGCCTTAGCGTAAACAAGAATCAAGCTAAAAAATTGCCAGGCTTTTAATTAAACGAATCTCTCTACTTACTGCTCATTCACTGCAGTTAGCAATATACTATGAAGCATTCCCTTTCCAGATTTTTTTTTAAACACTTTCTTCTAAAGCAAGATATTTTAAAGTAAAATAATGTACAAAGCTCTGTACCTAAACTAAGTGTTGTCCCTCCTGCTAAATGCTATCAAAGGCAGCTACATATTTGAGTATGCATAGATAATACAGTAATAAATGTAAATATGCATAATTTGACTCAGTGTTCATTCAGGATTACTCTGGTTGTATATGGACAAAACGATGCCTGGTTTTCTCTTGCAGATACTCCTGGCAGTAATTTTCTTAGGAAGTGAGCTCACTTTCCCACATGGAAGGCCTTTTACAAAATGGCAGTGATCCCATGACTGCCACTACAGAATGCAGGACTAAACTACCTGCTCTTTTTATTTATTTATTTTAACCACCAAATTATTTCTCTGTAACCATTTGTCAGCTAATGAGTCCTCTTTTAAACTCGGTTCCTAAATAACATACATAGTATTGTTTTACTAATAGCCTCCAATTAATGGACCCGATAAAGATATAAACAGCAGAAATGTAAAGTCATTAAGGAGTGGCTTTTGGTTTCTTTCATTCAAGGTCAAATGGTTGGTGGTGCTGCTGTTACCAGGGATGAAAGATATAAAGCAGACTAAAACGACATACATTTTCAATACCAAATTCTGACATGGTATGTGATTGGATGCCACTTATAAAAGAGAATAAGTGCTTGTGCAGGAGTTGTCAAGTTGGAAAAAGCTGCTGCTTATCCAGTAGACAGTGCAACTCTCTCCTTGCACGTCAGAAAACCTGTGGAAAGTCATGCCCATTGATGTTGTACAAGCTGAAAACAGGCATGACCTAATTACTAGGAATGTGTAAAGACCAGAATAAATAGCTCCAGGCTCACAGATAGTTTGGCTCTATCAGTATGTTAGAAACCATAAGGAAAGAGATAAGACAGAAAACATTATAATACCATTATGTAAGTTCATGGTACACTTATACCTCAAATATTACATGCTATTCTGGTCACCCCAACTCAAAAAAGTATATTTTACCTCTATTTGACACTAATGCTACTGCTACTGGAATACTGTGTCCAGTTCTGGTGTCCACAGTTGAAGAAGGGTAAATTGAAGAGGTTCCAGAGAAGAGTCATGAGAATTATTAAAGGATTAGAAAACATGCCTTTTAGTGATAAAATCAAAGAATTCAATCTATTTATTTTAACAAAGAGAAAGTTAAGGGATGACTGGATTACAGTCTCTAAGTACCTATGTGGGGAACAAATATTTGATAATGGGCTCTTCAGTCTAGCCTAGAAAGTTATAACACAATCCAATGGCTGGAAATTGAAGCTAGAAAAATTCAGGTGGGAAATAATTACACTCACTCCAAAAAATTTATGCCTTAACCACTAGAACATGGTGGATTCTCCATCACTGACAACTTTTTAAATCAAGTTTGGAGGTTTTCCTAAAAGATATGTTCTAGGAATTATTTTGGGGACATTCTATGGCCTGCATTACATGGGAGGTCAGACTAGACAAACACAATGGTCCTTCAGACCTTGGAATCTAAGAGCTAGGAGACAGGGACCAACATAACAGCTGCCTCCTGTCTTATAGCAGAGCAGACACCAGGAGATGCCAGCCGGGAAATGCTGGCCTGCAGAGAAGCCTGAAGTCTAATTAAGGATAAGGGGCCAATTTGGGGAGAAGCTGGTAAAGGCCCCACAGCTCGATAATCCATAACTTGTCTCTGTGATGTTTTGGTGATCATGCAGATGGGTAAAGTGTTTTGTCACCTTCTGCCCTGTAACCTTGGGTGTCTTTATGCTGTGAAACACTGGTTCAGAGTCCTGACACCAGTAGCCTGCCCAGAAGCACAAGGTCTCACTCTGGCTTCCACCACACTCCTTGTTGGGTGACACGAAGAGTCCTTCCAGTCCTGAGTCTTCCCAAATCCACTCTCCCCAAGTTCTTAACTATCAGACACTTGGACTTTTCCCCTCTTGGCCTTTTCCCCTCTGGTTCATCACCCCCAAAGTCATGACCCAGCTCCAGACATCAGCTTACTCCATACAGTTTGCACAACAGTGACTTGCTTGGGGTAAAAATAAACAAAAAAGTTTGTTTAATAGGAAAATCATAGTTTCAAAGATGAAATAATCAGGGAAAGCAAACATATTCAAGTGACACGGAAAATAAAAACAAAGATCCAACTTCAGCCTTCACATTTTCAATTTAGATAAAATCCCCTTTCTAATACAAGTTACCTATTGCTTCTGAACAGTTTCCCTAGCTTAGAGGGGATTGAATATTTTACAGACAGCACTTGTCAAGTGATTATCCCTCAGTTTCTGGATGAAGACATGAGTTTCAAGCTTCATTCTTAAAAAGGGCTTTTTTCTCCCCTTAGACCCAGCACGGTGACTCATGGTTATTCAGGGTGGGGAAATTCTAATCAGGATGTTTCAAAGTCTTCTTAATAACTCTAATGGCCCAGCATTTGTCTTTTCCTGGGTTGTATGATGCACCACAAATTATTAGCACAATTTTCTGTGTACACAAATACATAAATTCATAACCACTGTCTGTATGCATAGCTCATAATGATCATTAAGTCTAGAACATTACAAGATTTCATAAAAGACTAACATATTTTATAGCTCCACAACACTGTATACAATCCGTTGATTCAACTGCTTATTTTTGGGGGTTCAGACCCCCTGTTCTCCCCTTGGGGAGTTTGGACCCTGATTCTCACTAGAAAGTTTGACTAACAGGACCCAGTTCCAAGGAGAAGAGCTGAAAAGACTCCTGAGTAAGGAGAAAGTGTGGAACTGACTAATACAGCCTCACTCCAAGGAGAAGAGTCTGGGATTCCTACTTAAGGAAGGACTAAAAAGTGGTAACCCCAAGAAGGAACCAGGAGGGATTCCTTGGTCAAAGACTGTTTTCAGGAGCAGGAAAGAAAAGTCTTCTGAAGGAAGAAGCCAGAGATAGCTGGTTGGACTAAACAAACCCAAGGTGACAAACGTCCACTGTAGTATCAGAGTGAGCTTGTGCTTATGGCTGTCATTAATAAATGAGGCTGTAAACAGAAAACTGCTAGTACACCACACAGTTACTCACTAACCACTTAAATTTATAACATGAGCCTTTCTCCAACACCTAGCTGAGATTAAGAAATGTAAGTCTTGTGAAGGTCTTTTTGTGCTGTAATTGTCTCATTTATGTTATTCAAGTTTCTTCTTTATATCAGAAGCTCCTTTTGTGAGCTTCTACAGAAACTTAATAAGCAGAACTTTGAAAAAAATCTAATATTTTAAAAGAATACACTACAATGAGGAACTCATTGGTAGAACAACAGCATTTCAGTTTGAAACTGCCAACACATTTAGTGCCTAGCGCCTATATTTAATTAAACTAGGCAGTGAGTACAAAAGAGAATGCAACTTCTGTTTTTGAAGATGGTCCAGTGTGCAGTCCACATGGGACCATGTGTGTGGTCTTTTCATGGTCAGAAAACAATGTTCTTCTCATGCCCTATGTTTTCTATAATAATCTGCAAGCTGGCTGTGTACCCATCCAAATGCAGAACACAAGTCATTTGTTTGCTGATTACAGTGAAATTCAGTATCCAACACTGTGTATTATGTATGCTATGCTCTTAAGATAGTAATATACTGTAACAGAATAATTGCAAACACTCTGCAAGTTTGCTTTTAATGTGCACCATCAACATCACTAGATAATGCTGCCCAGTGGTTTTATTCTGATTTAGAGAAAATGTAGCATTTGTAATGCTTTCCACAGTTTTAATATTTATGATATTATTAAGGTTTTGATAAATCAAAATAGCTTACTTATTAACTCTCTTTCTCTGTTTTAAATTTTGCATAAAATAAGCAGAGGAAAACTAAGAAGGATTTTCTGTGCTACTGAAGGGGAATGAAACAGCATAAATGGAAAAGAAGAATTGAAAGAACTGTTCATCAGCCTTCATTTGAATCCAGATGTTACAAATCATCCAGAATCCGAAAATGAGCAGAACTGGAAGATTCAGGAACTGGAATATTCAAGATACCAATAGACTGAGACTGCAAAGGAAACTGAGGAAGCTCTTACAAAGCTGGGAACTGGAATAATATTAATGATTTGGTTTCAAGGAACTGAGTGGATTTTTTTGTTGAGACCCAAAGACTGGATCTGTTGGAACTCTGTTTGTCAGTCATGAGAATTTATGGTGTTTTCAAAAGAGCTGATGTATTTTAAGGTAAAATGTTTTGATCTGAAATTCTGTGACATTAACTGGCTATTCTAAAATTATTTTCCCCAGTTATTTCTAGTAAAATTTGATTTTATTCAGAAAGGGTACAAGTGAACTACCACAAAAATCTTAAACCCACAAATTGACAACGCTGGGTCACTTAACAATGCTATTAGAAGGAAGCATGCTCTTGTGCTGAGACCATACACTGTGTTAGTACAGCTGGACTTGAGTCTTTCCCCATCCAAACATTACCAAGGGTGAGGATCCTTCAGTGCCTAGATCAAGATGACTAGGACTTCCACATTCTTGCATCCTATTTTTGATAAGCTGAATAAGAAGAAGTGAAAGACACCTCTTACTTCTCCCCTTTTGCCCCAGATTGTATAGAAAAAGTACATCTTATCTGAGGATGTGACCATCTATGTCTCCCACTCCCCTACATGACAGGTGGGTGGTGGATGTAGGCCTGACCAATGGAAAGACCGGTCAAACTCCAGATATACCAGTGCTCTTAAGAGCTCTGCATTACCAGGCTTACTTATTTTCTGTACAAAGTAATGTCTTAGTACCCCTACTCATCAGGAAAACTGCTCCTTGTCATTAAAGAGGAGATTTTCAACCTATATACATGCTAGGAACAGAGTAACACAAAGCCACAATCCATCAAACAATAAAGGACCATAATCCATTCAAATTCAGTGTAATGATTTTTTTTGTCTGTGAATAAAAAAGTGACGAGAGAAATACAGAATGTAGATAATATATTATATAAATAAAGAGGCAGAACTTCAGAGTTCAGTGAAGTTATGCTGATTACACCCTTTGTGGATCTGGTTCAATATTCTTTTTTTAAAGTTTAAAGTTCACCATGAGGCATTACTTAGGGTATGTCTACACTTGAGTTGGAGGCATAATTTCTAGGTAGATGTATGCTCAGTGAGCTAGCAGGCTAAAAATAGCAGTGTAGCTTCCATAGTATGGGCAGTGGGATGAGCTAGGCACAGAAATAACAGCCCCAGCCAGGACCCTACGTACTTATTCAGGTGGCTAGCCCCTTCTGCTGCCATCATTATACATCTATTTTTAGTGTATTACCTTGATCAAAGCTTGCAAGCGCATGCCTTTACTCAACCAGCTCAAATGTAGACATACCCTTAGACACACACCTTAGGGCAGGGGCAGGCAAACTTTTTGGCCTGAGGGCCACATCGGGTTTCTGAAATTGTATGGAAGGGCAGTTAGGAGCTGTGCCTCTCCAAACAGCCAAGTGTGGCTCAGCCCCCGCTCCCTATCTGACCCCCGCTGCTTTTTGCCCCCTGACAGCCTCCTCCTGGACTCCTGCCCCATCACCACCCCCCATTCCTTAACAGCCCCTCCAGGACCCCTCCCCATCCACCCCTCCCTGTCCTCTGACTGTCCCTGGAACCCCTGCCTCTGACTGCCCCCTGCTACCCCATCCAACCCCACTTTTCATTCCTGAACTGTCCACCCATGACCCTGCCCCTATTGAGCCACCTCGTTCCCAGCCCTGTGACTGCCCCGACCCCTATCCACACCCCTGCCCCCTGACTACCACCCCGAACTCCCCTGCCCTCGATCCAACCCCCCCAATCTCTGCTTCCTTACTGTGCTGCCTGGAGCTCCGGTGGTTGGTGGTGCTACAGCCGCGCCCCCCAGAGCACCAGGATGGGCAGCCATGCCGCCCAGCCACCACTCAGCACAGAGCACCGGGTCAAGCCATGACTCTGCAAGAGCCTCGTCACCCCAGATCATTGCGCTGGCGACACAGTGATCTGAGGCTGCGGGGGAGGGGGAATAGCAGGGGAGGGGCCGGGGGCTAACCTCCCAGGCCAGGAGCTCAGGGACCGGGCAGGAGGGTCCTGCATCCTGGAGGGTCCCACGGGCCATAGTTTTCCCTCCTGTGCCTTAGGGGATGTGCCACTTTGAGAATCTTTATATGAAAAATTTACATACCTCAAAACTCAGGCAATTCTAAGTTCTTATAGTTACCACTGCAATCATTGCTTATCCACAATGCACATGGTGGAATTTTCTATTAGTTTCTTTTGGCTTTATATGTTTATTACACATGCAAATAATTAGGCCGTGATTCTATAATTGATGGTACATGGGTGGACAACTGTTCCCATGTGAGTCATGGTGTAGGATTGGGACCCAGAGAAGGGACTGTTTATTTATCAGTGTTTCTACAGTCCCCAGCACAATGGAGACCCATTTCTCTTTTGGGGCTATAGGGTGCTACCAAAATATAATAAAGGACATATACTTATACAGATGAAAGGGATGCATGACAACTCAATAAAAGATACATTCCCTGACCCTAACTGTTTAGAATAGGATTTTCCAGAGTTCAAGTAACGGCTTAACTCTGGTCAGTGGAACCACTGAGTTCAGTGAGAGCAGCATTAAGCCAACACTGTGCTTTTGAAAATACCACCCTTGTCTATACACAAAGTTGCACTAGTCTAACTAAATTGGTTTAAAAACTGATTTCCGTCAGACTGGTGCCAAATCCCAGATGTGGGCATTTGTCCTCCACTGATAAGAGCATTAGAACTTTTATTTTTTTAAAATTGTCTTTTTGAGTTATCTGAATGAACAAAAAGAAATTTCATATTTGGGGAACTCCTCTAGTTTTGCTTTTTTCATTATCTAAGAATTCAGGCAGCCAATATTTATTTTGTTAATCAATTTTTTTCAAACAAAGTTACATTGTAGCTGATAAGTCAAAGAAATTCTAACCCAAAAGGTAATTACTAAATGAAAAGAAATTTTTAAACATCCCAATTCCTGAAAAGATTTGTCTGAAATTGTGTACTCATTTATAATCCATATGCTGACATAGGGCCAGTTCACAGCTCTGAGATCTGCAGCTCTGCCCTCCCTACCTAAGCCCCACAGGAAACCCCACAGGAACAGGGTCTGTATGATGGATGGGGAGCTAGAGATAGGTTTGTAGGATGTCCCATGGAGGTTCTCAGACTGAAGCTGTATTCTTTGTTTATGAGCCCTTTAAGTGAAGTCCTGGAGGCATGTCTAGCATGGGGAGACCTTGATAGCACAGCTCCATTGAAGTCATGTTGAAGGGGAGGATAGGGAGGCACTAGTGTGTCAGAACCCTCATGGAAGCACAGAGCTTTTGTATGAATATCTCTGGATGCCTGTGGATCCCTTTGGATTCAGGGGGTTTGAGGGCTGGATCCATGAAGTATTCCATTAAGGAGGTGGGAAAAACTCCACCAGGGTATTTTCCTTTCACCCCAGCCCATGGGTTATACAACAGAACGGGTGATTCCTTAACAGTCTGATGATAAAGGTCAATAGATAGCAAAAGCCTCTTATTTGTACAAAGGCTTGAGAAAGAAAACAAGAAATCATGGAAAAGTTTTTCTTGTCTCTTAATCCTAGTCGGAAATTTAAAATTTCTAGGATAACATTGTTAGCGATTACAAAGTGTGAATTTTGTATTGAGATAGCAAGTTCCCATTGTGCCATGGTTTCAAGAGAACAGACTATAGCAAGGGCAGTTTAGATGACTCCAGGGACATGAATTTTAAGTGTTTGCTTTTTAAAAAGAAAACTTCAATCAAAATAAATTGTACTGAGTTAAAGTGCTATTGTTAAAAACTCCCCTACATCCCATGGGCCAGATCTGCCCATAGAATGTAGAAGTGTTGTTTTATGTTGTAGCCAATGGAGTTATACATATTTATACTGGCTGAGGATCTGGCATAGTATTTTTCCCTACCTCTCAATATGTAGGTACACTCATACACATCTTTCCTCTTGCCAAGTATAACTTTGTATTAAAGTTCCTATCTTTGTTCCTATCTATGCTCATAAAAAAGCATTAAATGTTTTGTATATTTCAACATTTAAAAAAACACTTTAAAAAACTGTTCAAGAAACACTTTTGTCTGAATCACTTTCCTAACTCCTCTACTGCAGCCTAACTAAAGAAATCTAAAGTGGACATCAGGATAATAGATGGTAAATAAGGGTTGTCCTAGCCAGTCACTTCCCACTCTACTAAAATGGAAAGCGTTATGTCTGGGGCCACCCTGGTTTTATTGACCTTGAAAGCACTACAGGGACAGAAATTGACTCTGAAGCTCTGAGCATAAATCTTCTTTGTTGTGTGTGTGTTAGAATGTCATCTTTTGGGATAATCATCCAAATGTGGTGCCTATGGAGATGTGGCTGATTCAATCTTTGTGCTCTGGGGTGGTCAGCCTGCAATTTAAAGATTCACTGGCCTCATGCAGATAGCCACAAATTGAACAGCAACCATAATTACAAGAGGCTGTTCCACTAATCCACGGTTAACAAATGTTAGTTAAAAGATAAATAAGCCTTATGCAAGCACTTCCTGGAGCTATAGGAGTCTGGTGGTTTCATTTGCTTTGACTTCACTCTTCTTTAGAGGCGAGCAAAAAAATAATGACAAAGTTTTTGTAACCTCATTTCATTACAATTATTAGAAATCTCAGGAAAAACTTACAAAACTAATTATTCATATTTAAAATGAAAAAAATAAACTAGCTCATGTCCAGTCTGAGCTTCAGCTAAAAGCTGTGTTATTGGCTTTGTTGTGTATCTTGTTTTAAATCTCCAGTTGTTTATAATGGGCAACAGGATGGTCTTGGGACTTCTTAACAGCAAGCTTACAAAACAAACCTCAAAGGACTGGGTTGCCTTTGTAGACAACAGAGAGAAACACACTGTAAATGTGGTGGGGGTGAGGGGTTCCTTTCATCACATTTATTCTTAGGCTTTTTCTCTTCACAAGGACTTTATTGTCTTAACTGACCTACATTAAGAGAACTTTCCCAGTTTCAATTTGCTCCATTCTACTGAAAGTGAAAAACTGCCTCAAACTTCAGTGCAGAGATGCATTATAAAGCTCGAGATTAAACATTAAACACAGAAGGACATGCACTGCCATGCAGCCCATTGAATACTATATTCTGTCTCTGACATTGGCTACTATCAGATGCTTCAGAGGAAAGTGTAAGAAAACGCCTAGTGTAACTTACAAGAGAAGTTTCTTCCTAACTTCCATTCCGCTAGGGGTTGGTTGTCTTCGGTTCTGAAGAATCTGGCCTTATTTGTTTAATTTTTTTATCCTATCTAATGTAACAGTGGATGTTCTCATTATCCATATAAATGTCTAGTTCTTTCTTGAATCCTACTAAGTTCTTGGCCTCACATGCAATTGGGATTCTGCCATATCAAAACATTGCTCACATCACCAGGGAACTTTGCAGTTATGCAGGAAGGATGGGGAAGAAGGTAGCTGTGCCCCCTAAAAAGGATGTGAACACTAATAAAGGGATGCAATTGATTGAAACTAGTCACTTGCTTAATTCTCCTTGCTTAAACTTATAAACATTTTAAAATCTTAGGGTAAACAGCATATGATACAGTTATCTGTACTCAGTCTGTTCTATGTTATTCCTTATCCCTAACCCAGAGAACTCCTTCATTTCATACAAGACTAGCACCAGCATATACAGTACACTAACATCCAATCACTACAAACGATTTTTAGAAATGGATGAATTTCAAAAGGTTTGATTTGGATAAATCCAAAAAAGTTTGAATACTAATACTTCTTTTTTTTTAACCCATTCACTTATTTCTTCTTAACCCATTCACTTATTTCTTCCCTTCCTTTGACATCAAATTCCTTACACAAGCCACTTATCCTTATCATCCAACCCTGCAACTTCCATAGATAAATTTGCTTTCTCTTTCCCTGTTTCCCTTGCCCCGATACCTTTACTTATATCATTCCGATTACAGCAGCTCAGGCTCTGTGCAAATACTGTGCACTGTGGAGACTTCCTTGGTCAGTGGAATGACATGAATTCTGAGGCACCTCTGATTGCTGAAACCACAGAATGTGCTAGAAATATGAATGCAGATGCCGACTCTAAGCTCAACAGCTGTGCTATCCATTATATAATAACAAATAAATGGAAGGGCAGCCAGATGGGGGAGAGGATGACCAGAAGTGTTTGTAAAAGAAGAGAGCTCTAGGGCCCTGCTGAGAAGAGGAAGATTCTCATGGGGGATTGAGAAAGGCAGTTGGGGGAAAAGATACTTTATGGGACTTATGGGGGAACAGGATTTGAGGAAACCTTAAAAGGTTCTTAAATGAGGCTCAATAAACAGTAGTATTATTTTACATATATATAGTGCATTCCATCTGAGGCTCTTAAAATGCTTTACAGCCAGTAAGTATCATAATTCCCCAGTGATGAAGTGGGAATAATACTATTCCCAATTAATGATGAAGAAAGTAAGGCACAGAGATGGTAAGGGATTGATTTCAGAAGTGCTGAGCACCACAGCTGCCTTATTCCCCAATGCTCCGGTGCTGACCTATTTACTGTACAGTAGTACTCATGTTAAAAGCAAAGCACATGCCAGGACATCTCAATGGCGCAAAAAGTCCATCATTCTGGGTGACTATATTCCCTGAACTATAAAAATGAGCAATAAGGTGGAGAAGATAAAAGTTAAAAACACAAACATTGCTGAAGTTTCCTCTAATCATGTTTAGGCTTAATCCACTTTTCAGTGAAGACAATGGGACTCTTGCCAGTGACTTCAGTAGAAGCAGAATGTTCCAGGTTGAGACATTAAAGGTATGATGGGAATCTTTTCTCTGGATCAAACCCTCAACATCTGAGGCTGAAATTGGTCTATCTTATGTTGCAACTTAAAAAAAAAAATCTCTGCCAATAACCTTCGCAGGGCTACTGCCTATGTGGTGTAACAAACTGGTATCAGACTACCAGAACTCCACACAGAGTTATATAGTTACCAAAGATAATACAATGCTTTAAAGATAATATGGACACTTGAGGGGCTTTCCCATTCAAATGTAGACCATTTATTTACTTTCAGAAAGCAGAATGAAAAAGTTTTGAAAAATTGACAGGGACATCCATTTACAGTTTCATGTGCAGCTGTACAGTTCAAGCTCAAAATGTATACCAAAACATATACTGATCAAATCCAAACAATGAACCATGGCAGCTGTTGATAAAAAGGACTGAAGGACTAGAACATTGTTATGAATAGCTGATCATCTGCAAGTTCTCTCTAACTTTCTCAAGTTATCTGCTTGGCTGTGACTAAACATACCAGGTATAACATACCTGCTCAAAGTACCAACTACCTTCTTCCATTTCCCTGATTTCAATGGTATGCCAATGGTTGAGGGCCAGCAATAGTAGAATAAAATCTGCAACTGTGCTGTAGTCTTTTAGTTTTCTATTTTAAATTGGCCTTAAAATAAAGTGAAACTATTCTGAGTAAAAAGAAAAAATCTAGAAAAACAAAATGTGAACTTTGACCATGGATAAACTATGATTTACTGAATAAGGATGTTAAATTACACTGTCACTAGAACATGTTTCTGCTGTTGATGGCTATTATGTTAATCCAGGACATCCTAGGTCCTGTAAGAAGCTGTAACTCAGCTCCAATACAACTGCACTTTTGACTTAACCCTCACAAGAACAATATAATATGGAAGCATTCACATTAAGGGCTAGATTAAAAAAAACAAATAAATACCTCCACCCAAGTCTCCCATTTCATGCCTACAACTGACTGCAGATACAGGTGATAGCATTTTAGTCTCCAACTAAAATCAAGCTGTAAGAACTCTAACTGCCATTATTTACATCTACAACTAATTGTGCTTACAATTAATTCCAGGTGTAAAACTGAGGGCACTAACAGGGAAAGACAATTCAAAACAAGCCCTAGAAGTTCTTCTCATTGTTAAGCCAATATCATAGCAAGACAGGAGCTGGATAATCTTTTGCATTTATGCTGTGGTTTTAAAAAACTTGTTTAGACTCAAGAGGTACACGTTAGGTCATTTGGGGCATTATGTAGAATTAATTACCCCAAGCCCCTTGATCATTTTCGGGTTGACTGTTCCCAGAGGGAGAATCAGGGGCCTGGCTAAGGGGCTGGCTGCTTATTTAGGCTTTTTCAAAGTATTTAGAGGCACAGCTAGGTTTAGTGTGTCACGGGCATGACTAAACTAGCAGGGACAGATTAAATCACTCAGGCATCACCTTTTGATTGCTGTGTACACAGACACCTGAGAATCCCAGTCCTCCCTAATTAAAAAAATCTAAACACTGTGTGGTAAACAGAGCTAGAGTGACTCTGCTGTTCAGAGTGAAATAGGGAGAGCAAGACATTTTTCAAGAGAGTTTGAACTAGTGTTAGACTGGAATAGGAGCATCAAAAGAACTGAACATCCCAGCTCTAGGTGAAGTCAAGGCAGGGGTGAAAGTAAAATTGATCTCTTACTGGTACAGGGGTCAGCTCTGGGCCCCCCAGAAGGGTTGTGGCCTTGGGCAGAAGGGGCAGGGCTGTGGATCAGCATCCCTCAGCCAGCCCATCGGATCTGCCCGGCCCCCACCGGCCAAGGCTCCAGCAGCAATTTAAAGGGCCCGGAGCAGCTTCTCCTTTTGTCCCCACCCCGTCGGTGGCCCAGGGTGGGAGCAAAAGGGCAACAACGTTTAAGCAGGGTCCTTTGCCATGGCAGCGCTTTAATGTCGTTGTTCGTTTTGCGCTATCCCCACCCCTGTTGGCGGTCCTGCTGTACCGGCTCACTTTCACCCCAAGTCAGTGGGACTTCTGACTGCTCAGCATTTCTGAAAATCAACTGTTTCAACTTCTGCTCCCAAAATTATGGCGCACAAAAGCTGTAGCCATTTGCTAATTTGACTGCAAATCATATTGAACATAAGCATTTTCTCATTATTGAAACATTTCTATTGGGTGCTCTTCTTCCAACATGTTGGAACTGGGGAGAAGGTTTTATGTGTGTATATATAATAAAATAATATAAAATATAGAGAGAGAGCAAAAGAACATAAGAAGTAGCTTATTGAGCCCAAATCAGAATGCAACTTCCAGGACTCATATAGAGCCCATACCCACTCATAAAACACAATAAGGAAGAAGGTCTGGAACATGCATCAGAACTGGAGAGAAGACATCACCTAACGAATTTTCATAACAGCATTACAGATTTACAGTTTCTAAATGATCTTCGTATGGTGCTTTTTTGGTAATAAGGGTAAAACGTACTGTAACCTCACCCTCTTGTCCTGACAGACACTTTCAAAGTGTCTTAGGTTTGGTGGCTTAATAACATATCCTGGGCAATGCAGTTTCAAATGGGGAAACAGTCATCATGCACATCTGTGTTTGTTTTTTTTTTGTTTTTTTGCTCCAGCCTTTACTGAAAACAAGGTGTTACCATCTGTAGTCACTCTATCAAGAGTGGCTACGTTGGAAATTAAAGAGCAATTTGCAAAACAAATACCTCCATTTGCTTCTGTACAGTAGTGTGAACCTAAATGAATGTGACATTGTGTCTTGCAGCTGGGTGCCTCAAGTGCCATTGGGAAAGTTCCATGGGAGAGAGGCTTAGCTGGCTTTGTGCATGCATTTCCTAGATGCAAGCAAGGCTAGAAAATGATATTCTTCTTATGTAAGATGAGTAACTGAAAGGAAACTAGCTTCTCAATAGGTATGTATTGAGTTAGACAAACTATTTGCCATTCATATTCATTGTTCTGCAGTTTCTTGTAGCAGGTAATGACTTTACACTAGTAAATATTTGTCAGCAAAGGTCATGCACAGCAATGGTACCACAAATAGTAATTTCTGAGGTTCTAGCTGCTTTAGTGTACTTCTGCTATACATCTGTGATACTCCCACCATTTGCCAGCATTTAAAGAAATACTGGCAAATGGAGGAATATTTGTGACTAGCAAATTGTATGATCCCATAAACATTAGCAAATCACATTTGAGATGTTTATTTGCAAATATCTCTGCAAACTAGTTTTTAAAATGATTGTTATTCAATCAGCCTGAGAAGCGTATAACCATAGTGATTTCTATTTAACAGCATGGAGTACATTTTCAAATTTATGGAAGAGACTGGCAGGTAGGTAAATTACTTAGCCCAGAAAACTCAATTGAAGATGTAAAACCAACAAGGGGGTCTCAAACTCTTGAGCACATTCATAGTAACTAGATTTTCAAAGTAAAAAGTTGGTTGCTGAGGTGGCGGATGAGGACAAGAAATCCATTTTGTCAGGGATATATATTGATATAACTTTCTATTAGAAGGAAGGACTGGCTTTATGGCTTGTGTTACCTTAATGCATGTAAAGGTGTGCTAGAAAATCTTGATATGGGGAGAAACGGGAGTTCCCAATATGACAGGCTTGATTGGAAAGAGTGCCCCTTGAGGTGAATAATGACTGCAAGACAAGTGAACATATTTGTTATCTCCTTAACGTGGCCTAACTGCAGTACCTTATAAGAATCGGGACAAAACACTGCTCTCTGCAAAATTAACTGGAACACCACACAAGGTTCTAACAATGGGGACATTCCTGATCTTCAAATTCAGTGACCCTAAACGCAATCCCAAACAATATATTTCTCCTTCAGCTTAGATCTCTAAAGGGAAGTCCCCCTACCTGTGAACTCCTTTAAGTTTCTCCTACAGCAGCAATACCCTTGTTACCTCATTTCCTGTTAACTGCTGACTGCTACATCTGCAATTCTGTAAATTAGCTTCTGCTGGCCTCCGCTGTGCCTAATAGCATCAAATGTTCAGCCATCGGGTGAGTACTTCACACATCCAGAGTCTTGGTGGATGCAAGTGAGGATAGGACGCTACTATTGCTTTAAAATAAAATATGTTATTTTGCTATAGAAGGCAAAAAAAATCTCCCCTCCTTTTCTTATTTAGCACAGTAGCTTCCCTTCTCAGCTGATGGTGAAGTGATAGTTGTTTTTATGTTAAACTCGGGAGGGCTGGGATAGAAAGGCAGATTGCAACTGAGAGAGAGAAAAAAAGGAAAGTTAAGCACTAGTCATACTTACCACCTGATCAAACATCTCAGTGTCAGGAGAGGGGAAGTGGTCTGCTTTACACTGTTTTCTAGGCAGAACCAACAAGGAGTAAGCTAAGAATCCCTCAGTGATATCAAGCAAGTTATCCAATAAATCTTTTTTCAACAGTTCCAGAGGTCTAATAAGTGCAAACCATGATATTCATTTAAAAAGGTAATCCCTCCTTTCAGTGTCAGCCTGCTCAAGTCCAGACAATCACTGCACAAACTTCCCTACACAACTCTGCTAGTGCATTTCTGATCTGTAGCCTCAACATACTTCCAGTCATAGGCCCCTCATGAACAGAAACTGTGTAGAATTGTGCCAAATTCTGTGGTTATTTTGTGATGTGGACAAATGCGCATTAGCACAATGGGCCTTTTTTTCTTATCCAAACAATATTAAGGCATGGAAGAAGTTTAAGTATTTGGTTACCCTTATTTTTCTTGTATGCTCGTATTTCCCGTACATATCCCATCACTCCATTTATTATCATCTCTGCCTGATTTACAAAGCTGGGAGGATCTTTGCATTATGCCAGAATAAACTCTGGTCATTAATGCTGTGGTTAGGAGGTCAGCTGGATTCAGCAAAGCACTTTCGGTGCAAATCTACAAGACAGATTTGGTTATAGTCCAGTTTTCTAAAGTCTGCATGAGGGGAAAAATGAAAATAATAGTAATAATATCTGGAGTGCTTTTTCTGTTTTGCTCATCTCAGTCCAATATTTTCAAGTTTCATTTGTAAAAGAATCTAGTTTTGCACTTCAGTGTGGTTAGGACTTTGTGAGGGTAAACACAGGAATCTCCTCTTCTTCCTTTACTCTGGTAGGGCCCAATCCTGCTGTTTTTCTTTGCTTGAGTAGTCCTTATTCATGTTAGTTGTCTTTTGGCTTCAGTGAGACCAGATATGGTTAAAGACAGGAAGGAGCAGCAGATACACAATAAATTCAAAAGACTATGTTTTGATATCATCTTGGCTGTATTTTCAACATTCAAACAAGTTTATTGCATTCGGGTTACAGGCAAAGATACTTGGGTAATGAAATCTCAGGACAAATGTGAGATAGGACAACACATATTTAATAGCTTTCCTTTCAGCAGCATCTTTCTGACAGAATTCAACAAAAATAAGAGATCATTAAGTACAATATATCATGTGATGGAGTGCATGGTGGAGGAAGCCAGTCTAAATATCAATCTAATTATCTGGTATTAACTGCTTCTATTTTCAATCCATAATGAAATAATGGAATAAATATTAAAAGAAAGCAGAACAATCATAGAGATTAAAAGCACAATACACAATAAAAGGAATTATAATAGATAATACTGGGACTTTTAAGGGACAAATAATCTTGATTGGAAAAAATTAGCTGACTTTTAATCTAATCATAAGATTGGTGATTGAAAGGAATGCAATAGTAGTAACCCAGTATATCTAGGCTTTAGTGAAACACTTAATGCAATGTGTCATTGACATGAAACTCAAACTGATTGTATATGAGCATTGTTGCTCTGACTGAAAATTGACTCAAGGACTGATATGTAATGCTAATCGGAGGCATATATGTTACCTTCATGGCATTTACTCAGAGAAGTTGGATAATAACATAAATACTCTTGCTGGAAGGTTGGAATGCAATGCTACTTTATTTCTTAAAATTCAGAACAAGAACCCAAAAACACACACAGAAAGAAAACTGACTGCTGTCTATGGCAGCCAGGTACAATTCACCTAGCTTTAAAATGGTTCCTTTCACACTACCTCTGATCCAGCATTTTCCTGCAGAGCCCCTTAGCCTGAAAACACGACTAGGAATTGTGCCCTCCCATGTCCCTTAAAGTGACTGCTTGCAACTTCAGTGCAGTCCTCAACATACCACAGTAGAGAATTTGGTACTAGAGGGATCTGTGCAAGGTCCAGTTTTATTTAAAATCTTCATTAATCAGGAAGATGGGGATGAAACTGGTTAAGAAACACCTATTTTGTCTCGGGTTACTCAACTTAACTGGAAGCCAAGTCTAGCAGAATTCCAAATATAAAGTCCATTATACTGTATTATTGTTTTCCAATAGTATGTGATGCAAGGCCCATCAGTTGATTCATTTTAATGAAGACTAGGCAAAACACTTGACCCTGTATTATAGGGAACAGTCCTAATTTATCAGGGAGATGGGCAAAAAGGCCTAAAAGGTTGTCAGGATAATTTACTGTTTCTTTAAATCTTTAGCTGTACAGCAGACAGGAGAGGGCCAGAGAAAGTTCTAGAAAGAACTCCTTTTCTTATTCTAATATTTTTCCTTGATCAATGTTAGAAGAAAGTGACTCTGGCCAATGGTATTTCTTCATCATTGTCACCATTTTGCCCTGAAAAATAGCACAGAAAGGAATAATGCCCTCTAGTGTTGCAGCTTTTTGAGATGCCACTTTGTCATGTTCACCCTTTCGGATGGAAGACCAGGGCATGGCCAATTTCCCAAGTTGCCTTGATGTCAGGGGTAATGCATAGAATGAACCTATAGATCCAGGGCCTTTTGTGTGGTCCACTGGTGCCTCCATACCCAAACAGTTAAAACTTCAGAAGAGGACTTGCTGCTGCGATCAGTAGTTTCACATGATGCAAAAAGCACTAACATTATCCTGTAATTCCATGTCTCTGTTTGGTCCTTACTGCTGGGAATAATGATGGATTTCTCACTTGTGTACAGTAAGGAAGCTCTGAAACTTGAACATACAGTGGTCTTAATCCAGAGTAGCCTACAGTAAAATTTGGCCCTATGTGCATATGTTGCTACATTGTATAACTCAACTGAAAATAGGTGGAAAACCCTGAAATGATGTGGCAAACTTGCAAAATCTGGCTGGGGCTGTGATGCCGTTCTTGGCGATGTCACTTTCTAGAATAATTTGTTGGATCAATATGAGGCTGTTTGAAATAGCCAGGGTAGTCACTTAGAGGTATTGTTATATGGTATTGGGGAAAAAAAGAAGAAGATGAGATAGTTATGAGAACGGAATTAATTTTAAATGGTCATAGTTCCTGACCTGGACAGACAGCTCCTAACATGATTATACAGAGGTTATTGGATCTCACACAAGAGTCTGTAAGTAAAAGTGTAGCTTCACTGTAATTAAGTTGTTGGAAGACTGCTGTCTTAGTTCTAGACAGTGGTTCCATAGAGTGTCCTGTTCAAAAGAGTATACATAGGCAAAAGACCCATGCAAGGAGACTCAAAGCCTAGTCTGTGACTTTCCACAAAAAGTCACAGAACATGGCCGTGTAGCAACCACATTGTTCTAGCAACTTTTTAGCTGTAATTAATCTTCCTGAATGGTTTTCCAGTCCATTATATTGATGTTCACACTGCTCCCCTATGCACAGGTTGGCTTTATGGAGGCAAGGATTTACCTGATGTACTGTGGCAGATTCCTCAGATGACTTGATTTTGCTAAAAATGCATTTTTAAAATTATGACTAATCTGATGAGGATTGGAAAATATATTTATGTAAATAAATAGAACCGCATTAACTACAGTATCATCCACAGCAATTTTACTTTTTCTGAAATCTTGTCACTCTCTCTTTTATATTATCTATTTAAACTTCAGAGTGACTCTCTTTCTCTCCTTTTATAACACAGCCTTAGTCTTTAGCTAGGTAATGGGATTTATGATTTTGTTTACATCAGTCGCCATGGCGATCTACCATAAAAGATCAGTTGCCTGGCAACTTGGTATTGTGGAGTTGCAATGAAGGGTGGAATTTTTTGTCTCTCTGACAGGAGGGCTTAAGGAATAATGAAAACTTCTGCTCATACTTCTCATGAATGCTTTTATTTTCAAGGTCAACCAAATGTTTTTTCAGTAAAGACTAATGCACTTGTCTTCAAAAGATGCACCGTAAAATGTTTCTCTGAGATTATCCTGTCTCAGAGTGAAGGACAACTAGCTTAAGAAGTTTTTATTCTCTCCATGCTGTTGCAAAATAAGGTTTAGAGTAACTGTGGGACAGCCATAATGAAGCAGGTCTCTTATTTACTGGCTCTTTCTGCATACATTAACAAGTGAGCTACTGTACATTCAAAACTATCTCTGATCCCAGGAATCAGGATAATTTTTCTTTGGTGTTTTTGTTTTGTCTCATTTGTAATATTTTCTCTTCTCTCATTATCTGGTCTGCTTTACCATACTTAATGTTGTGGAGTGATCCAGAATTATTCAGGAAATGAAGCTATGAAATTCCTTTGCAGGTTAATGAACAAAAGGAGTTACCATTTTAAACTGATGTTCCTTCTGCAAGACAAACTCACTTTTAATGATTCATATCTACAGGAATCTATGATGTATACTATGCAATTATAAAATCAAATTTCAGTGCAATAATCGGTGGACCCAAAATTGCCCAGTGATTAATTCAGAAAATCAGGCCTGTAGACTGTTCAATAGTTACAGCATATCATGAGTGTTATTGTGCAGGTATCTGTGATTTTGAAGTGAACTTGCTTCTTGCTTCTATTCCCAGTTCTGTCTTGAGGTTAATATTCCCTAATATTCCCTCATAACATCACTGCTTCGCAACCATTAGAATTTGTCTGTTACAAACATACAGATTTAATCAGACCATGGTCATATCTCCATCCTTTTTACATGAACAGAAGGCAATCAAATTTCTGATGCATAAATGGCTTCAGAAATGGAAATCGAGCTTTTAAGATCATACACATGTTTTTACAGAACATATTTCCAAATCAGTTTCTAATAAGCTCCCCATCAACACAACCAGCACAATAACACATCCTTTGACAATCCTGTAAACTCTTGATTGATGAGACTCCCATTGCCAGTGAGAGTTGCGCATGTGAAAAAGCTTGCAGAATCAGACTCTATTATTAGGATCTAAAAAAAGGGTGTGTGGGGTGGACATTAGATTTGAACAAAGTTTTTTTTGTAACCAAAAATAGTATCCAACGGTATTTCTAATATCAAGAACTCTAAAATCTTATTTCAGGGATTAGATGAATTTAGCAGACTATTGCCAATGCATACCTTCAACTGTCTCTACTTTTATTAATTATCTCAATTCCATACCAACCTGATCTCAAATGCCTCAGTATCTCACACATGCAGAGGTAATCTCTGAATCATATAGGACCTAAGCCTTTTAAGGCTTTATAGTTTAAAATCAGCACCTACGTTAGGACTTCAGATGTTTGAGAGGTATAGGTCTGTATGTGCTTATGTATAGTTAAATTGCTAGTATCTTACTCTCTGTAACTAAAAGATCTTTTCTGATGCACACACCAAGTGGTTTCTTTGCCAAAGTAAATAACATGGTGGGCCATGTACCTCTCTCTGAGCTGTACAGAGTGGAGACCTGCCAAGAAGCTCCTCTTTAATCATACCATAGATTACAGTGCAGTAGCCTTATCTTGTGTGTGAAACTTGGTCCAAAATTAAATTCTTCTAACACAATGCAAATATTCTGAACAGCATAGCTGAAAGCTCTTTGTGCATCAAAAGATCATATGAAATAAAGAGGAGAGTGGAAAGGATGGCTCAGGGAATTACTGATAGTAAATAGGGCCTTTCATCTCAAGACTACTAACCCCAATCCAGGCTAAAGTATTATGAGAACATAAAAATGACCGAGTGAGATCAATGGTCTATATAGCCCAGTATCTTGTCTTCTGACAGTGGACAGTTCCAGATGCTTCAGAGGGAATGAACAGAACAGGGCAATTTTTGAGTGCTCCATCACCAGTCATCCAGTTCCCACTTCTGGGAGTCAGAGGTTTAGGTATACCCACAGCCTGGAGTTGTATCTCTGACCATCTTGGCTCATAGCCATTGATGGACTTATCCTCCATGAAGCTATTTATTTCTTTTTTGAAATCAGTTATATTTTTTGTCCTTTACAACATCCCCTAGCAATAAGTTCCACAGGTTGACTGTGCATTGTGTGAAGAAGTACTTCCTTGTGTTTATTTTAAATGTGCTGCCTATTAATTTTATTTGGTGACTCCTGGTTCTTGTATTATGTGAAGGGGTAAATAACACTTCCTTATTCAATTTCTCCATACCATTCTTAATTTTATAGACCTCTATAATATCCTCCCTTTAATTGTTTCTTTTCGAAGAACAGCCCCAGTCTTTATAATCTCTCTCACATGAAATCTGTTTTAGACCCCTAATCTATTTTGTTTCCCTTCTCTGTATTTTTGCCAATTCTAATATCTTTTTTGAAATGGGGTGTCCAGAATTGCATTCAGTATTCAAGGACGAATGGATTGATATAGTGGCATTTTGCTATTTTTCTGTTTATATTTTCTCTCTCTTTCCTAATGGTTCTTAACATTCTGTTAGCTTTTCGAACTGCCATTGCATATTGAGCAGATATTTTCAGAGAACTATCCATAAAGATCTTTTTCTTGAGTTGTAACAGCTAGTTTAGACCCCATTACTTTGTATGTATAGTTGGGATATTTTCTAATGTGCATTATTTTGCATTTATTAACATTGAATTTCATCTTCCAATCTATTGCTCAGTTTTGTGAGATCCCTTTATAACTCTTTGCATTCAGCTTTGGATTTAACTATCTTGAGTAATTTTGTACTGTCTACAAACTTTGGTACGTCACTGTTTACTCCTTTTTCCAGATCATTTACGAATATGTTGAACAGCACAAGTGCCAGTACAGATCCATGAGGGACCCAGCTATTTATCTCTCTCCCCTTACCTTCTGTTTCTTATCTTCTAACCAGTTCCTGATTTATGAGAATACTTTCCATTTATCCTATGACTGCTTACTTTACTTAAGAGCCTTTGGTGAGGGCTCTCTGAATTTCAAGTACACTATATCCACTGGACCACAGTTGTCCACCTATTTGTTGACATCCTGAGAGAATTCTAATAGACCGGTGATACATCATTTCCCTTTACAAAAGCTGTGTTAACTCTTCCCCAACATACTATGTTTATCTATGTGTTTGATAATTCTGTTCTTTACTAAAGTCTCCACCAATTTGCCCAGTACTGAAGTTAGGTTTACTGGACTGTAATTGCCAGGATCGCCTATGGAGCCTTTTTAAAAAATAGGCATTATATTAGCTTCTGCCAGTTATCTGGGACAGAGATAGATTTCAGTAGGTTACATGTCACTGTTCGGAGTTCTGCAATTTCATACTTGAGCTCCTTCAGAACTATTGGGTGAACATCATCTGGTCCTGGTGACTTATTACTGTTTTATTTATCAATTTGTTCCAAAACTTCCTCTACTGATACCTTAATCTGAGACAATTCCTCAGATTTGTCACCTAAGAAAGAGACTGTTTTAGGAGTGGGAATCTCCCTTGCATTCTCGGAAATGAAGACTAATGCAAAAAATTCATTTAGCTTCTCTGCAACAGCCTTATCTTCCTTTACTACCTCGATTGTCCAGTGACCCCACATATTGTTTGGCAGGCTTCCTGCTTCTGATGTGCTTAAAAGAAAAATTTGCTCTTAGTTTTGGTGCATTTTGCTAGTCATTCTTCAAATTATTTTTGGACCTGACTAATTATACTTTGATACTTGACTTGTGTCAAGTGCTTTTATGAGCCCCAGAACTGCAGTCCCAAAACACAGGGAAATCAAAGCAACACTCTCTCTCTCTCGTAGGAACTGGAGCACTGAGTTCAGGGAGCAGGAAGGCAACACAGACGCTCAACATCATAACACACCAGAATTTATGGTCCTCTTTTCCTGAGCAGGATTTTCTTTCAATGTTTAAAGGATGTCTTATTGGCTCTAACTGCCGCTTTTACTCCGTTGTTTAGCTATGGTGGCATTTTTTTGATCCTCTTACCATTTTTTTATTTGGGGATAAACTTATATGAATTGCTTCTCCCCTTGTGTGTTCCAGGACTAGCTGGTCCAAGGAGCAGTCATTAATGGTGTCTAGAAATTTTATCTCTGAATCCCATTCTGAGGTGACATTGACTGGGTACATATTAGGATAGTTGAAATCCCCCATTACTGAGTTTTCTGTTTTTGTAGCCTCTGTAATTTCTAATCTTGTGAGCATTTCACAGTCATGGTCACTATTGTGGTCTGGTGGTCTTACTGCTATAATCTCATTATTGAAATGTGGGATTTCTGTGCATAAAGATTCTATAGTGCAGTTTAATTAATTTAAGATTTGTACTGGATTTGACTCCATGCTTTCTTTCACATACAGTGCCACTCCTCCCAATAGTGTGAGCTATTGTGCCATTCCTATATAATTTTGTACCCTGGTATTATTGTGTCCCATTGATTATCATTGTTCCATCAAGTTTCTGCAATACCTATTATATTAATGTCCTCATTTAATACCAAGCATTCAAGTTTATCCATCTTAGTATTTAGACTTCTAGCATTTGTATTGAACGGGACTTTTTTTCATTTGACTGTTTCTCCTTCTATTGTATCAACATCAATCCTACTTCTGTTGTATCAACATCTATCTTCTCCTCTTTAGTAGGATCTAGAGAATCCCCTTTAATAAATTCTTTAAGCAAAGTTTCTGCCTGAATCATGTGCTCCTCTGCAACTATTGGCTTTCCCCCTACCCTTAGTTTAAAAACTCCTCTACCACCTTTTTAATTTTACATGCCAGAAATCTGGTTCCATTTTAGGGGTTTATGTTTAGGTTCCTCCTTTCCCAAAAGATTCTCCAGTTCCTAATAAACCTAAAGCCTTCCTCTGAACACCATTATATCTTCCACTCATTGAGACCCTCTAGTTCTGCCTGTCTAACTGGCCCCGAGTATGGAACTGGAAACATTGACACTGCTACCATGGAGGTCCCGGTCTTTAATCTCTTTTCTAGCAGTCTAAATTTGGCCTGCCAGACCGCTCTCCTACCTTTCCCTGTGTTATTGGCACCTACAAGTACCACGACCACCAGCTCCTCCCCAGCATGGCACATAAGTCTATTGAGAAGTCTGCAAACATTGGATCCTACAGGCAACTCACCATAAGGCCCTCCTGGTCATAACAAACCCAACTATTGTATCTATGTTTCTAATAATCAAATCCACCACTACTATTACCTAACTCTTCCTAATAACTGGGGTCCCCTCCCCTAGAAGGATATTCTCAGTGCGAGGATGATGATCAGAGGCGTTTGGTTGTCCATGTGAATGGTACAAGAGTTCTCAGTTTACTTCCTAGTAGACCCAACCAGTGAAACTTGGCCTTCAATTAAATTTTTCAAGCTATGTACAGATATAATTCCAAATAGCGGAATGGAAGCAGTGGCTGTCCCATAGTTGCCCAGGTTGGAATCTTAACCAACCAATAAGCTGCTTTCCTTGATCCTACTTATTTGCAAAATTCTGTTACTAATTGCCAAGAAGTGTCTTATTTCTAAGTTTTTATTTTTGTGTCAGTCTTATGGTTATCTAAAAAGGCAATACATTTATCTAATAAAATTATATTTGTATGCAAAAAGTTTCAAAATATAAAAATAGTCTGCATTATTTCCTCATCAGAATTCTGAATAATTAAATATGTAAAACTTTTTTTACAGATGTGCTGATCTAACCTAGTGCTTCTGAATGTGTATCACTTCCAGCATCAGGCAGGCCATTGCTTTAAATAGACCCTTGAATGAAGTTATAAGCATGATGACCCCAAAAGCAAAAGTTGATTTTTATACTGAAACTGTTGGCACTTTTATTTTGACAGTACCGTTTCTATCACTCCCCCTCGCCACTTTTATTTCAAAGGCAAAACTAACTACTGCTGAAAATCACAAACCAAAATAAGAACTTTGAAATACCTGAACTTTATATTTGTATGTGTTATATCTGTGCAGTTTAAACTGTGAACTTTTTGGAGCAGAAATGACTCCTAATCCTACATGTTTGTAAATGCCATATCGGTATGTCTGAGTATTTCTGTGCACTTCCCCATGTTATCTGAGTACCTCAGAAAACTGTGCTAATCTATATGAGCGGTCTACAGTTAGATTTGAATTTTGATTTAGCAGGAAAAACTCTGAGGAATTCTTCTTCTTCTTTTTCCATCTCACCTCCACTCAGAGGAAAGTCAGAGTACCTTATCTTATTTATTTTTAATTCTCATTAAAGGTTATGATGAAAAAGTGGAACTGTGTAAATAATAAATGGCAAACTCAGATCCCTATGTTTTAGAAGACTCTCTGGAACTCTTCTTTGCCTTCTTCTTAGTTATCTCTCCCCAGACAGTAATGACTAGTAGTCAAATCCTGGGGATTTTAGCCATGAAAGCTATTTTAGTAGTTCCCTTTTTAGGAGTAGTCTCCAATCTGACAAATGTACAGTTGCGAGTCTCCAGCCTGACTGTCTGCAGAACTCTGTTCTATGTAGAATGCATGGACCTAATCCTTAAATCTTACTGAGGATGAGTCAGGGCACTGGGGACCTAAGGGACATTTATCCACTTTGTGGTTAATGTAAGCCCTTGTTTTGATTCAGTTGTGGTCTCCCACAAATCCTCCCTGGAGATTATTGCTGAGACATTTAGGAATAATTGACCAGGTCAAGGAGTTTATGCTTCAAAATGCACTTGCAACCTCCTTGCAATTCTCCTGTTCAGTGTGCTGGGGGAAAGGAGGGCGGAGGGGGTGCTAGGCTGGGGAAGAACAATTGCCTATTGTGATAAATTGTATTGAAATTTCACAAGAATTAAAGTAGTAAAATTGGATATTTCAGTCCCTCTAATCTTTACCAGCATTTATATCTATTTTTTTAAATAACTCAGTAGCAGGTTGCATTATTGAGCTATTTGGCGAACTTTTCTTCTTTTTTCATTGGTGTAAAAACTTGATGGGTGTTATGGAATGTGATTGTGAGTGTAACTGATATCACAATAGACCAATAAGTGCTTATAAAGTCAATATCACAGCAGCCTTCCTCTTCCTCTACCCTACTTGACTTTTTCTGTTCCCTTGTACGTGGAAATAGTGGCCTGACTCTGGCTCTAGATTTTTAACAAACATTTCTTTAAAGCAATCACGCTCTTCAGTGGGCACTGGATTAACTACTTCTTGAAGTCAATGGAAGGACTCTCAGTAAAGCCAATAGGCTCTGGATTTAGGCCTAAAAGCATTCACAGTATTGACAGTCCCAACTGTTCAAAAATCATGAATCAGATCTCCAAAATCATAAGAGTGATTTCAGAATCATGAAGTTTAAAGCAAAACAAACAAACTTTGGGCACTTCCTTTGCCTGCTGGTTTTTGAGCTTTTAGGATGTACTCAGGTCACATTTTCAAGATTTTTCTTTACAACTGAGATCTAGATGTTTTTTTTTCCAAATGAAAGCTGAGAGTCTCATGATTCCAGCTGCTAGAGCTTTAAGAAAAAAAATATTGTGAGTCTTATGAGCACTGGCAACAGTGCACTGAAGACACATGCACTTCTTGACTAGCTGGCCTCCAGCTCAGTAGTTTATTGTGCTTGGAGCGTCCATTTGCATGCTGGCCTTTATGTTCTTGCTTGTATCAATATGACAGAAATTCCTAGAACATTTGGGTGAAGTCCTGTTCCAGTTAAAGTCAATGGTGGTTTTGCCATTGACTGCAATAGGGACCGTTTTTCAGGGGCTAAGGAACAAGTATGGTCTGCTAAAGTACAGGACTAATATTATTTGTATTACCATAGCATCTAGAAGCTCTGTCATAGATCACAACCCCATTGTGCTGGGTGCTATGCAAACATAGAACAACCAGTGGGGCCTTGTCCCAAGGAATTTATGAACTAAGGATAGCAAGGCTCCCTTCTCAGCAAAGAATACTTTAAAAATGAGAGGGAAAGAACTGTTAGCTTATTCTATAATTATTCTGACATTTGTTTTAAAGCTGTGTTCAACAAGAGAAAACAGAAACAAATGTTAAATGATTTCATTCTTTCCTTTTAAAGGGAGAGAAAATGTGTGTCCAGACTCTGCCAGCTGCCTATTGTGATAAATTTTATTGAAATTTCACAAGAGTTAAAGTAGTAAAATTGGATATTTCAGTCCCTCTAATCTTTACCAACATTTATATCTTTTTTTTTTTATTAACTCAGTAGCGGGTTGCATTATTGAGCTATTTGGTGAACTTTTCTTCTTTTTTCATTGGTGTAAAAACTTGATGGGTGTTATGGAATGTGATTGTGAGTGTAACTGATATCACAATAGACCAATAAAGTGCTTATAAAGTCAATATCACAGCAGCCTTCGTCTTTCCCTACCCTACCCCATGCTGTACAAAACTCTACTTTGCTTATTAATTTAAAAAATACTTTTATTAGAAAGTAGGTCTTTAGTCTATTACTAATTTTAACTCTGCACTAAAAATTCCCTGTCTCAGTGAGTGGCAGAACTACTTTTAAAGGGTGACCTACATGTTTCTTTTCTGAAGTTACTGTTGCCAAGCCTTTTAACAGTGTAATGTGCTGCTACTCTGATCTCTGTTTAAAACTTTTATATCAACTTTATGGAGCCTGGAACATCCCAGTACTATTACTGTAATTCAAAGTGATTTTCAGTTGGCTGCCTTCTGTGTTATTGATGGAATCAGTGCCCATGATGGATAACTAGCCCAGATGGCATTGCTTAATGGCACTAGGTTACTACAGTGATACAATTTCTTTAATATGATCAGAACAGTAGCTGTGGATTATTTTTAAAAAATATTTAAAAACTTTTTATTTCTCAGGTCTGTCTTCTGTGTATATTTTGAGTAATATGTTTTCCTTTCTGACAAAAATAAGTTTTGACTGTATTTTATTCCAGGTAGCATGGTGGAGTTAACAGTGCTTTAGGAAAAAGAGATGGATTCTTTTTGGGCTGATGTTAGCAACACATTTGTTAACTAACCCTTCAGTCCTTCAGTGAGATCTGTGCTGGCACAGGGGCCCAACTTCCATTTGAAGAACCATTGTGAGCAAGGCTTGAGTTGGAAAGAACAGCAAAACGGGAAGAGAGAGTGCCTAAGAGCAAATTCAGGCTGGTCACAAAAGAGAATCTATTAACATGGCCCTAGGTTTAAAGTGTATTTAAGTTGTTTGGATCCAACACTAACTTGTTGGGTCACTAAACATCCCTGAGATATAGCATTTCCCTCCCTAGAAGAATGTTTCCTGGCTTCTCTTATCACTGCTAAAATAACACTGCTCTACAGCCAAAATGCTTCTGAAATAAATGTAGTCAAACTTTACTAATTCTGGGTCACTGAGAACGAAAATGATGCTTAAAATTGTTGATTGGCTCTAGTTTTCAAGATATGCTATTGGGTCAGTAGATACGACCCTTGACATGGGAATGGCGGAGGATAAGTGAGTTATAAAGGGAAGGGATCTCAGTTTAAACCAGAAATGACTAAAATACATCTTTGACTGGATCTATGAATAAATCTATGACTGGGTTTGGACAGTACTTGCTTTTTAGGCAAAACAATGAATGATGCAATCTGAAGCTGGTTTTGCGTCATACATGATATGAATTGCATCATGTTATTCCTAGAAGTCATGGATGATGCAATCATAATGAAGCTTACATCACTCTGCTGAACAAATTGCCCTATATCAGCTCTAGAAATCATACAGTGTTGTGCTCTCTTATTTGTCAGTGTTTGAGTTTGCAAAGGGACCCATTTCTTTTTAGCCAAAGTGAGCAGAGATGCCTCATACTTGTGTGAACAGTGCAGATAACTTCTGCTATGTTTGTGGGGAAGTGACTTTTGCATCACAAAAGCACAGGATAACCACTATGGTTAAGAAAGCCTATCACCTTTATTTTGGCTGCAAAATTGGAGATCAGGACAAGAGGTGGGTCCCACACGTATGCTGCAACACTTGTGCAACAAATCTTTGCCAGTGGTTGAACAGGAAAAGGAAATCTATGCCTTTTGCAGTGCCAATGATTTGGAGAGAGCCAACAGATCATACCAGCAATTGTTACTTCTGCATGGTGCCTCCAGTTGGGAAAGATGTGTCAAAGAAGAAAAAGTGGACTGTGCATTATCCAAACATTCCATCAGCTATACGCCCAATACCCCACGGAGAAGGACGGCCGGTTCCTGATGCACCAGAATCATTCTCACTTGAGTCAGACGAGGAAGAGGAAAAGGATGAAACTTCTGGTCCTGAACCATCAATGTCACAGGACCCACATTTTCTCCCATCTTCCTCCTCTGAACCACACCTCATAACACAAGCTGAACAGAATGACCTTGTCAGGGAGTTGGAACTACCCAAGAGTAAGGCAGAGCTGTTGGGCTCCAGACTATAGCAGTGGAATCTCCTGGCAGGTGATGTTAGGGTTTCCATGTTCCGTGAGCGTCAAAAGGATCTTGTCCCATTCTTCTTCATGGAAGGTGATCTTGTAGCCTGCAACAACATCGATGGTGTGATGGCGGCCCTCAATATCGTTCACGATCCAGATGAGTGGAGACTCTTCACTGATTCATCGAAGACGAGTCTTAAAGCTGTTTTGCTGCATAATGGCAATGTTTTGCCATCAATTCCAGTTGGTCATGCAGTCCATATGAAGGAAACCTATGACAACATGAAACAACTTTTGAGGTGCATAAACTACGACCAACATCAGTGGCAGCTTTGTGGTGATTTGAAGGTTGTTGCTCTCTTGCTTGGTCTGCAGACTGGATACACAAAGTACTGCTGTTTTCTCTGCGAATGGGATAGTCGTGCAAGAGATTCCCACTACATCAAGAAAGATTGGCCACTCCAACAGTCATTGGAGCCTGGGAGGAAAAGTGTTCAGCATCCACCACTTGTTGAATCAAGGAAGATTTTGTTACCACCCTTACACATCAAGCTGGGTCTGATGAAGAACTTTGTCAAGGCCATTGACAAAACACAAGCAGCTTTCAAGTACCTCCGTGGAAAATTTCCAAGGTTAAGTGAAGCTAAGATAAAGGAAGGTGTCTTTGCTGGTCCTCAGATTCGTGAACTTCTTCGAGATGATGCATTTGACCACGCACTGTGTGGCAAGGAAAAGACGGCATGGAAAGCCTTCCAGTCAGTGGCAATACATTTTCTCGGAAGCAACAAGGCAGACAACTACAGGTTGTTGGTGGAAAACCTCCTCAAGGCGTACAAAAGCCTTGGTTGCAACATGTCACTAAAGATACATTTTTTGCACTCTCATCTAGATTTTTTTCCACCGAACTGCGGAGCAGTGAGCGACGAGCACGGCGAGCGATTTCACCAGGACATTGCAACAATGGAGAAACACATCAATGCTTGCAGACTATTGCTGGACAGTGACAAGAGATGCTCCATTTAATGAATACAAGAGACAAGCCAAGAAGCGCTGAGTAGACACTGAATAGGACTAAACTATGTACCTAATAGTTTTTTGCCTTTTGTTTCATAATACATTTTATTTATATAACCTTTTGCTGATTTTTAAAGTGTTACATAAACAGGACAGGTGAAATATTATCATGTAAAGCAACCATAAACACATGAAAAGACCTAGGTTTACAATTTATGATTAAAACTCTACTATCTACACAATATGCATAGACATAAAATGTAAAAACTTAAATATCTTAGAAACAGTAGCCAATCAGTTGTTTTAATTGTCATATTTGAATTCAGCACATCAAAATACATAATAAATATCACATTTTATCTCTGAAGCAGACGACTTCTAAAAAATTGTACACCAGTGTAATTCTCTATTTCTAGAAGCATGGTAGGAAGGATCTGTTCTGATCGATACTTGCACTGAAATAATGTGGTAACTGTGGAGTGCTGAGATTTCTGAACCCACTCTCCCTCCTTTTCCAATGTTTGCCCCTCTTAAAATCAATTTCTTTACATCCTAGAAGATAGACTTCAAAGCAAAAGGGGGGTTGTTTTTTCTTAAAAAGACTTTTATACCACCTCTATTTGCTTTTATCGTGTTCCATTGGCCCAAGGGAGGGTATGTATATTGTAAACCAGACATTCAGGAGTAAATGTGCCAAAGAGGACAACTCTGGGAGGCCCCTCTTCCTTTAGGGCTTCAACTAATCTCCCTCTTCCACTATCCACAGATTTATTTCTTCTTTGTTTTATTTTAATTTTCATTCACTGTTTGTTATATTTCTCAGTTTTTTATTTTGTTGCAGTGGGACAACATAGGTGTGATTTTGGGTTTTTTTTCTCCTTTTTTTAATCATGAGGTAAAACCTCTTGTTAATAGCACACCACAATTATCAAATTGCACAATTTATAAAGTGTTCTAAAAGCCTCTTGAATGTATACCTAGACACTGACTTAACAAAGGCCACCTTGAAAGTTTTTGCTGCTGGCAAGTCCATTTTATTTTTCCCAGTTAAACATTAACTGGTCCACATCAGGACATACTAATGAGTCCAATGCTAGAGTGTAACAGTACAGTGTGTACCTTAGCAAAAATGTGGTATTTTCAATTTTCACTTCAGTTCCCATTTTATATAAGCTGTTTCTTAACATCTTCTCACTTATTTCACTGCTTTACTTTCCAAACCTACTGTTTGAATGTCAAGCTTCCCCTGAAGCACTTAATGACAGCTCGAATGATGAAAGAGGAAACAGAGAATCACAAACTTAGGTTTCAGCAAGTATAGGTAAGAGTATAATGTGTTTGATTCACAATGCATTTGCCTGTAGTTTTTCAGTTCATACTTCTGTTCTAATAACTGAGTATCTTTAAAAGCTTGTACATTTTTTTTAAAAAAAGCAAGTTTCCCGGAAAACAATCACAAAAAACAGAAAACAATTTTCTCCTCCCTGCAAATGATTACATAGAGACTGGAATAGGAGAAAACAGTTCATCTGGAATTCCTGTTTCATTAAACTCTGATCCTGCATGCGGCAACATGTGGGTGCATCATTTCATCTGTTTAGGACCTTATTGATTTTATCAAGACTCTGCACAGGCACAAGGGTCAGACAGCATGGAGTACATGCAGGATCAGGGCTTTAATTTACAACAGACTAGAACAGATTATATTTTCCTTGTAGATTGTAAGATTCGTAATACCATAGGTCTATATTTTGACTAGGAAGTCTACAATCATATTAGTTTTATGTCTTGGTGCATGGAAATTTTGAGTGAAAAAGAGGAGAAGGAGCAATTTTGGGCAATCAATGGAATATAACTGGGAGCAGTGGGAGGAAATTAAGGAAAGGATAAATTACGTTGAATGTCCTGCCAGTGAGATATTAGGATGTGGAATAATATCTCTAGGGAAACAGTAGGCGATCTCTTACATAGTACAGTTAAATTAATCTGCATAGAATACTGATAAAGGTACTGTACAAAATGACTAAATGACCTATAGACTTTTCCTTCCTTAACGTCTATTATTGTGGGAGCTAAATCAAAGATTATAGTCCTTTGCATTGATATAGAGTGTGAGAGGTATGTGGCCTCTTGCATACCACTTGGTGCCATAAGTTTTCAAAACTGAACCCAAAATGAACTAATTTAAAAAATGGGGAAGGAATGCACATTTCTTACTTTCCCTTATTCTGCACCTCAACTAATTTGCCAATCGATGGTCATCAAAAGTGGAGCATTTAGTGGTTCAGATACCAACAACCAGGCCCCAAAACAAAACTTTCCTTTGTCTTATTAGCTACAACTTTCAGGCAGCTGAAGCTACTGCTGAAATAATTTCAAACCAGTTTTAGAAAGTTAAGAAAGCCAGCAAAATAAAGCAATGGATATTCTCCATTCTTATAACCTCCTATTCTCTATTGATAGCCAAATTAGGCGATAGATCAGGGTTCTACACCTTTTTCTTTTTGAGGCCCCCCCAACACACTATAAAAACTCCACATTCCACCTGTGCCACAACTGTTTTTCTGCATATAAAAGCCAGGGCTGGCATTAGAGGGTAGCAAGCCTGGCAGTTGCCTGAGGCCCCGTGCTGCAGGGCGTCCTGCAAAGCTAAATTGCTTAGGCTTTGGCTTCAGCCTTGGGTGGTGGGGTTTGGGAACCTGGGCTTCAGCTTTCTGCCCTGGGCCCCAGTGAGTATAATGCTGGTCCTGCTAGGCAGACCCCTTGAAACCTGCTCATGGTCCCGCAGGGGGCCCCAAACCCGTGGCTGGGAACAGTTGCTATAGATCATAGTGAACCAAGGGACTGGAGAACAATCTTCCCTGTCAGCTCTATTCACCAGAGAATAAGTTAATTGTAAAATGAACATTTCTCATTGTCAGATTCTTAAAATCAGTACTACACCTATTGCAATTCTGCACCACCACCCGGCAGCCGTTACCAAGACTGGTGGGGATTGTTTCCAATATTAAAAACACTGAAGCACATTAGGAGAGCACCTATTAACAGTGCCTCCACTGCAAAAGAAGTTCCAACTCTTTGCCCAATTCTGTGAATCATCCTTCATGTAGATACTCCCCTGAGATAGGAATTGCACTTCCATACATTGTTTCTGACCTAGAAATCCTCCTATAGAATAGCCTAATCTCATGAAGATATCTACTATAGTCCCTTTCTCCATGTTTAGACTGACAGCAATCAAATATTTGTAGAAACCAGATTGGTGTTGACTTTGTCCGAGTTCATTTTTCAGTCAAAGAATATATTTTCTGTGAGATTTGCCCCCAGTCTTCCTCCTTCCTGGAGGGAATATTTTGTGAAACCTGTGAGGCCTACATTGCATCTGTTTGACATCCCTGGAAATTGAAGTGCTCTAGCACTTCTCTCCACCATTAAATTAATCTAAAACTTTTAAAAAATGTAACTATAATTAGTGGGAAAGAATTATTTCATCCCTCCTTTGCTTATGGGACAGACAGTAATCCTTGTAGTAGTAGCTGCAACTTTTAACAAATTAAGGTGTTTGAAAAGAATTTTTGTGAAATTATAGCAAAGTAAAAGCTGTCTATAACCCTCTTATTTTGAGTCTTGAAACTTACATACATATTTGCATGACTTTGACCAGCTGCTATTCCTTGCACTTCTTTGTTCCTGAGGATTGTTCTTTAGTCCACTGAACTGGTTGTAACAGGCACTACCTTCTCATCTGGTTCCCAGCAGTTGGAATTCCTTATGTTGTTGTCTGCTGGCCAGTATACATAAACAGTTCAGGACTGCCCACCCACATTTACTATGAACACAGCTTTTAGCCATTTGCTAGCACTCAGCTGGATTTTCTTCGTGGTTTTGTTAATATTTGCTTTAAATGAGTCTGATCTGCAGAGTCATAATCAAACGCCTTAATGTCTATTAATCTGTTCATAGTGTATAATTATAAACACAACAATGTGTACAGTGGGCATATGTACATAGATACACATTGTGGAGCCAGATTTTCAAATGCTCAGCACCCATAGTTAGGGTCAGATTTTGGAAAGAACTCAACTCCCATGTAGACAGATTTTCAAAAGAGCTCAGCACTACATTGGCTAAATGAAAGCCAAGTTCTTTTGAAAATATAGCTCCAATTTTGGGTTCTGCGCTGTTTTGAAAATCTAGCCCTATATATTAATGTGTGCCTGTATGCACAGACAATAGTAGATGGAAATAACTCCAATGGCCTACTGTAAATGTTACAGTATTTTGGAACAATGTCGTCATTCATAATTTCATTCCAGCTCTTTCTTCCTAATTTCTACCTTAGAATCTATCCTGGTAGTTGGAATTATTTTCCCATGCCAGTTAAAACAAACTACTATTATCTACTACTTTCCTATGCAACTTCTAAAAAGTATAACTTTATTCTGATGCTCTCAGTCATATATTTCAAATAGGACAGCCATAAATGTTATTTATTTACTATTTGTGGCATGCAGCACAGGCACAAATGGTATATCCCGTTAAAAAACTCTGCTCATAACTTTCATGAGTGGAAGAAATTTACCTCCCATTACTTTTTTTCTTCCCATATTTGTAAAACAGCAACCATAACATTACTATCTCATTGCCATATATTATGTGTGATGTGTGTTTTGCAGGCATATTATAGTAGCTGCCTGGTAATTTCCATCAAGGTGAAAGGGTAAAATAGGTTCTATTATAACTGTGTGTTTTCTTTTACATATTCCTAACTTTCAATAAAGTCACTTTTTGGAAATCTTCCATGCTTTTTCTCTGGTAAAAGATGAATTTTTAGGAAAGTTTGAACAAAATCCCTTTGGCTGTTTTGCAGTCAGTAATATATCCCCATCTGCTCGCAGATTAAAAATAAATTCTAGCCAATTTTTTTATGAACATGCCTTCATTATACCAAAAGGGCTGAGGTTAGACTGTTGACACTTAACATGGGCATTATGCTTATTGAGGAGTAGCATGCTTTGCTAGATTCAAGGAAAGGAAACAAAAGTTGTTTTGGTTTCCCTTAATATTTCAAATGTAGGTTCTAATTAAACACAGTAGACTTTGTTGGACAGCAAATAGCATTTAAAGCTGGAAGAACTGTGTTGACGACACAACACCTATGTAATGTGCGTAACAGGTTTTTTAAAGGAGTTTGAGTGCATTTTAGGTTCCCCACTACACTTACTTTAGGATACAGACCATGACCTGTTTTGCATACCAAATGTGCAAATGTTAACTCTTTCTACCATTCCCTATATAGCTTCACACACTTGCGCAGAATTTTGCCTTTCTAAGGCTTCTGTGCTTATGCCACTTTAGGGTTTTTTTAAACTCTGCCCTAACAAGAGTAGGTACATTTGTAGGTATAGAAATACATACTAAATCTGCAATACTAGCAGTCCCTAGGGCCTGTTTCAGCTTCCATTACAGCCAGTGCAAGTCTTTCCATTGATCTGAATGGGAATGGAATAAAGTCACTAGTCATCCTCTGGTCAACTGGTCATTTAAGGAGAGGTGGTTGAAAACTCTCACTGAGTATTTTTTCTTTGGAAAATGGCAGTTCATTGAAATGTATCTATTTTGATTAAATTTCATTTAGGAAAATATTGAAGTGAAGCATTTCAATAAAGTCAAACTACAACATTTTGTTAGAACAGAATATTATAATTTTCCATTACAAAATATACTTTAAAGTGAAAATCAAAATACATTTTATCTAAACAAGGCATTTCAATGGATTCATTTATTTCATGAGACATTTCAATATTCAATGTTTCATTTCAATTTGGAATGAAATGAAATTGCATAATCACAGAATTTCCTGAAAAACAAAAATTCTGGCTCCCTCACAGCTTGACTTTTAAATCTACAACTGTGAAGTTAACTGATGACATTAATAGATACCAGCTTCCCTTTGCCAAGTGGGTCTTTTGCAAATTGGTACTATCTTTTTTCATTTTTTTTTTCACATAGAAAATGCCTCAAATTGTATAAAAGCAACGTTATTAAGGAAGTGTATAAATAAAAAAGAGAACATGAAAACTTAGCTCTCCCCCCTTATTCGTACCTGCATTGCTACAGGGAATATTACTCAAGTGCACTGGGCATGAACTGGATTTATCTGAGGCTAGAAGAAGCTAAGTTCCTAAACCCTGATTATTAATCAGCTGAAGGGCCAAATCAGCTATTGCTACAACTTAGAGCAGTCAGAAGGCACACATAATTAGGACAACTTTGGGTTATATCTTGACTTCAGTAGCAGCAGGATCCATTGTCTTCTCATTGTCCTCATCCTTCTCAAGAGGGCACATGTATGATTTAAACACACCTCACAGGCTACCCCTGACTTCCTTTCTAATCAGATTGATCCTGACCATTACAGCTAAGTGCATGCCTGCTAGAATAAGTTCAATGATAAAAGGATTGTTTAATTTTTATCATAAATATATTATTTATGATGTGGTTCTGATTATCAGCCAGATCTTCAGCTCATTTAAATTATTGTAGCTCACTTATATCAATTTTACATATGTTGAGGATTTGGCCTTGTGACCATATGTATAAATGACAGCTTCTCCTTAGTTTCTGTAGGCATCTCAGATGTGAGGGTATTGTATACTGGACAAGTTAGAATTTCAATACTTTTTCTTGCATAGTCAAGTTCCCAAAATGTATCCTATACATCAAATTCACTTGCTAATAAGTTTTAGCATCACTACAGCATTATCTATTTGATTACTTAAGTACTTGATTAAAATCCTATCTAGGGTGGATAGGAGGCTTCGGTCAATTTGCATTGCTATGAAGGTTTCACTGAAAGATAATATTTCCTTGGCTTGATTTAGTCAAGTCTTCATTATTTTCCTCTGTCCTGGGTTATTTTTGGTGCAAGGATATGATCAACAGTTTAACAATGTCCTATTAGGAATTTAAAGTCTAAGTATACATTTTCTTTCTTTTCTTGGATATCCAACAAGATATTGAGTTTGTTTCTACATCTACAATTTCTCCGTAGTTTGGCAGGCCCATAGCTTTTGGTGGCTATGAACCATATCTTAATTGGATAACATTGTGGAAACTACACAGAACTTTCTCTAGATTTCATTTCCAATTTATGACTATCTTGCTTTCATCAGTTAGACAACACAAATACAAAAATGCTCTAATTCCTCTCTTTGCAATTCCTCAATGGTACAGTATAAGGTGGAACATACTGTACGTACTATCTTTCATTCCATTATGACCCCAATCCAAGTAAAGCACTTAAGTACATGCTTATGTAAAAGCACTTGAATAGTCCCATTAACTGCTCACATGTTTAAAGTTACGCACTGGAACTCTAAGAACCCCTCAGTGCCAACTGGCAAAGGTTCATTGTTCTCTCAGCAACTCCTAACAGGCCTGACAAACTCACTATAAATAAAATATTATGGAAAAGGTGTGTGTATCCAAAAAGTATCTTATAAGTACAGTATTACATACATGAAAGCCAGTGGCACACTGATCACTAATATCATTGTGAAATGTATAAATCATAGGACTGGAAGGGACCTTGAGAGGTCAGCTCCTCTAGTCCATTCCCCTCCACTCATGGCAGGACTAAGTATTATCTAGACCAGGGGTCTCCAAACTACGGCCTGAGGGCTGGATCAGGCCCGTGGCTTTGATTTGTCCAGCCCTCCAGCTGAGTGGGCAAACCGAGCAGGCACATGGAGAAACCGCTGCTGCGCCCTCTCCCCGACGTCCCACTAGCTGCTGCTGGCGGCCCCATGTGCGGAGGGATAAGTGCCCCTGTGATAGCAGGTGGAGGAGTAAAGGGAGGGGGGTCCGCAGTGGCCAGAGGAGCAAAGGGGGGGATTTTGCATATATTTGCATATATTGAATTTTTTCACGGTTGCTTCGGCCCACGAAGTCCCTTCAAAAATCTAATATGGCCCTCGTCTCATAAAGTTTGGAGACCCCTGATCTAGACCATCCTGACAGGTGTTTGTCCAACCTGTTCTTAAAAATCCCCAATGATGGAGATTCCGCAACCTCCCTAGGATATTTATTCTGGTGCTTAACTGCCCTTCTATACGGAAGTTTTTCCTAATGTCCAACCTAAACAGCCCTAACTGCAATTTAAGCCAATTGCTTCTTGTCCTATACTCAGATGTTAAGGAGAACAATTTTTCTCCCTCCTCATTGTAACAACTCTTTCTGTACTTGAAAACAGTTATCATGTCTCCCCTTAACCTTCTCTTCTCCAGACTAAACAAACCCATTTTTTTCAATCTTTCCTCATAGGTCATGTGTTTTAGACCTTTAGTCATTTTTGTTGCTCTTCTCTGGTCTTTCTTCAATTTGTCCACATCTTTCCTGAAACATGGCACCCAGAACTGAACACAATATTCCGGCTGAGGCCTAATCAGTGAAGAGTAGAGGAGAAGAATTACATCTTGTGTCTTGCTTACAACTCTCCTGCTAATACATCCCAGAATGTTGCTTCTTATTTCACCATATATTATGTGTATCTCACTCATTAGATCTGCTGTCTTTGCTGAAGAAAGGCTTATTATTATTTGTAGTGCAGGAAGGTCATGCATTTTAACTGCAGGCTCTAGTCCTGAACAGAAATTATGACTTAGTGACATTTATTCTTTTTAATCTTAACTGAATTTCTCACATGGCATCTTAGCATGGAATACTAAGGTTTTTTTCCACGGTTACACACAACTGCATATTTTTAGACTGAGCTAATTTCCTCTAATTTCTAAAATAAAAGGTTAATGAGGGACTATTGATTAGACTTCAAAATAAAGATGAACTTTTGGGTCTCTCTCTTTTTTTTTTTTTTTTCAAAACAAGTGATTTCCCTGGTTCCTCTGGGAGTGCCTTGGCTTCCAGAATGTCATAAATGTAATCAAACTGTCATCCTGCTGCTTGTGGTAACAAACACAAGAAAGTGCAATAGAGACAGCTTTGAACCACAGATTACTGGGGTCCATTTAGTCTGAAAGGCCATTTGTATAAATCCCAACTGCATGTGGAAAGTGTGTTTACAATGACCCTAGAATCCATCTTTCTGGCTTATTGCAAAAAATGAATTGTAGGCTGTGGTAAATATGCTTCTTTGAAGAAGGGGGAGTTACTCTTCACGCAATCTGAAGAGTGGCATGGAAAGATCACTGTTATTATTTTTAATGTATTGTACATTTATAAAGTGTTTGCAGAGCCACATAGTTGTTGTACCCAGATCCCTATGTATAATTTAAACAAAAAAGGAAAACACTTTGACACAAACTGTAGCTTTGCCTGGGTCCTACTGCTGTGAACGGCTAACTAGTTTATGAGAATAACAGATCAGCTAAATCCAGCTAATTTCCAAGAGGATTCCTAGAACTCTAGTTCAGGGCAACCTGAACAAAGGTAAATATTTTACATCGTGTTCTGAGCCACATCCTGGTCCCACTGATGTCAACAGTAAAATTCCCACTGATTTTACTTGGACCAGAATGTGACTAGGCTCAGGCTCTGACAGAATTCAACTGTGGCTGGATTCCAACCTTGAAGGCCTGCTGCTGAAAATGCCTCACCCTGCCTATCACACTGGGGACAAGTGGCTAGTGTGTTCGTTCTGAATGCAAGCACTATGACTAGACATGGGTGGGGAGCCAGGGACCAAACTGGGATTTTCTAACTGATAACCAGTTCCTTGAATTTCTCTTGGAGATGAATTGGCAAACAGCGAGCAGCACAGTTGTAATGTTCTTTTGTTGATCTTTCCTACTGAAATAATAATTAGATGCATACTACACTAGTTGAAGTTTTGGAGTGTGTCTTTTAAGTGTGAACTAAGGAAAAACATCCTACAACATCTAGCTTTGAGGTGACAAAAACACAAATAACCATGGCAATACCCTTTCTCAGCTGCAAAGAGTGCAGAAATATATGAAAGTTATCAAAATCAACATTCGGGTCATGTCCTTACTACTTCCAAATCAATCTGAATATCCCTGATTAGTGCTATCCCACCCAGCCCTTTTTAACACTGTATACTACTACTCCAACTCAAAATACTTTGAGCCCAAGAATAGACATGTAATGGAGAAGGAGATTAATTTTATTATAAACTACAAGGTAAGCACCAATGAATTACAGTAGTTTAAATATACTCAGGGCACTATTCAAATCAATGACCAAACTTCCTTTTAACATCAGTGGGAAGAAGATTTGAGCCACAGTTTCCCTTCTTGGCTAAAGAAAACAATCATTTTGGTTCAATTTTTATCAGTTTTTCATTTGCTCTTACTGATTTCTTCTGATTCCTGTTTTAGCATAATGCCACATCTCAGTGGAATTTTGTTAAAAAATATATCAGTCAGAAATCCTTTCTAAAACATGGCAAGAAAGTTGTTCAAGTCTGCTAAAACTTCTACAGAACAAATTAGCAAGAGAAAATGATTAGGACAGAAATGACTTGGTTTTCTAATTGAAGAAGTCATCCAGCATGATGTCACTCAGTGTTAGTATTTAATTGCTTTCAGGAGGGCTCACAGTAAGACACTCTTTCTCCACCCCCACCAAATTCTCCAAGTATTTAAAATGTATCACATCATAGAAGAATGTAGCTGTTTGCATACAGTTGGTCTGCTTTAAGTTCATTTAATTAAATTAGCTAAAATAAAAATTACAGTTGTTTATAGCCTCAGCTTTGGCTTTTTTATTTTATACATTGAGGTCTGACTCTGGCTGGGTTGGTGAGTGGTCAAATAGCCTACTTAAAGAACATTCATATCACATGATGGCACCTGGTGTCTATGCTTGATATGGCCAATCAATTGTTTGAATGTCTATGGGCAAGATGTATGTGATGAAGATGTTCTTTTGCAATCCTATAAAAACTGACTGATAGGGCACTGTGTCTTTGTCACTTAACTATATGTACCAGTTACTGTGACTTTATTCCCTAGAGCATGAGTTCACGGTTCCTTCTGTTTTTCATGCACTGTTAATACTGTTCTGGATGCTCACAGACAGCATGCCAGTATGTCTTCCTTGGGGTTCTTTAGATGCCTTCTCTTTCTCGTGGAAGATTCACCCTCCGGTGTGGTTATAACACATGATCTTCATGGATGGTATGGCTGAAATCAGGAGTTCACAAGCTAATAAGATGGATACATAAACAAATTGAGAGAAAAATATATCTAGCAGAGGAATTTAAATATTTATTAAAGCACGGAATTATCCAGTTAGAGGCCACACTGAGGTGTGTTTTTGGATGGTTGGTTGATTTCTTTTTAAAGAAAAATGGAAGAAGATGTGCTTGTATAAGGTAAATTAAAAATTGTGCTAAAAATGTAAGAGGAAATGTTCATCTATGTTGAGATGTTATGCCTGCTAATGCTGTCAAGGGTAATGATAACTTGGGTATCAGCTACATGTCTTTTCTCTCCAGAAATTATATTAAGTCATGAAAATCCAATTACTCTGCTAAGTCTTGAACAGAATCTGTTTACATAAACAATCTGGCTCTGATTCAGCTATTTCCCTATTTGCCTCTGACTTGGGACCCCAGTATTCCATATTTAGCACTTGCTGAGTGTCATCTCTTGCATTTTTGTTGAATGGCATCGATTCTACAAGTCTTGGCTGAAGGAGCCTTGCTATACTTGATTTCTAGGCAAAAAGCCTCAGTGCTGACACATTTGTAATGTTTATAGCAAAACATCTATAGTTAATGTTTCAAGAACATTTCCATGCTAAGATTTATTTTTGACTTCTTTCTTTCATGAGAAATACTTGTATTGGCTTGAATTTTTTTAGTGTGAATGTGATACCTTATCCTCCTTCGTTGAGAATGTTTGAAAAAAAGTCAGTCAAACCCTTTAGTTAAAATATTGATTTCTTCCCTCTGTTCTCTGGTGCAGAGGGCTAGGCATAGTCTCCGAGGATTTATTTTTATACAAAGCTGTTTCCAATGGTCTAAAAGTTCACCATACTTAAAGTCTTAAATGGCATAATGGTGCAAATACTGATTTAATTAAGCGCTGCTTGCAGTAGTGAGCCTTATTGTTATTTCATGTTTGGCATATGGTGGAGACATGAAGACATGCTGTACTCTTTAACAGCAGGACTATAAGAGATCAGCACTACATTAGCTGTCCTGTTTCCAATCGCCATGAAAACAGACACTACAGGAACTGATGTGGTGTATCACTATTATGGGGAGGTTTTGTAGCATGGTATACTGTTTATAATGAGAGACTAAAGGAGCTGGGTAAGAATGAGAAAAAGGGAATAGAATAGAATAAAAACAGCAGAAAGCATTTGGTTTTTCTTTTATATGGTAAAGTGCCATTTTATGCTTTTTACCACACCCTTGTTAAAAACTGGTTCAACAGTGTGGGAAAGATATATAACTGTCAACATGAATTTAGTAGCAGAAGCTGAACATTACAGCCTAAGAAAGGAAGGCTGAAATCAGTGAATTAAGTAACAGTAAACCAGTGTTCTCTCTTTTTAAAATATATGAACATAGCAACAATTTGTTTAGCATAGTTACTTTGAGGAAAAAAAATCTGACAGTCATTGAATGTCTACACAAGTACAGTATATTAACACATTCAACCTTGATGGAAAAACTCCAGTGTGAGTGGGCATGTCCCAAATCTTAGAGCGTATTCATAGACAAAGGCATTTTTTCCCCCAACAGCATAGAAACCATATACAGAGACTTCATGGGACATTAAAACAACCATTTTTTCTGTCAACATTGGACACTGGGAAACCAGAAATGTTACAGGGGAAAAAGATGGAATGGCTAGAGAGGACATGTACTATACACGCATCAAATTGATGATGAGTCATGAGACAATAAGTACTTATGCCTGGAGTACAGCATTTAATTTTCTGTGGGTTAAAATGCCTATTCTTCAAGGGATGCCTTCCAACCTTCAGTCCACTAGTTCTTGCAGCTGTTCTTTCACCTTTTCCAGCAATGTTGGACTGTGCCCTAAGGTTTGTGCCAAGTTGTTGGCAAATGAACCTATTAAAATTTATGGCAAGAATGAGGCATGAGGGTAAGTGTCTTGTATGATTGCATGCATTACATGAGCCTAAAACCATATCTAGTTACTACCCTTCCAAGATTTTGAGGGAAAAACTTGTAGACCTTCAGGAGGAGCCAAGGAGACCATAGATCAGTGGTTCTCAAACTTTTGTTCTGGTTACCCCTTTCACATAGCAAGCCTCTGAGTGCAATCCCTCTTATAAATTAAAAACACTTTTTAATATATTTAACACCATTATTAATGATGGAGGCAAAGTGGGGTTTGGGGTGGAGGATGACAGCTTGCAACTCCCCATGTAATAACCTCATGAGGAGTCCCAACTGCCAGTTTGAGAACCCCTGCCATAGATCAACTAAATCACCATACTTGTACATAATCAGTGGTACTAATTTATAAAACATTCCCTCTCCTCCCCCCAAATGATTGCCTGTGTGTATAACCTTTTGCATAAATGTATATAATATCAGGGGCTTGCAGAGTGATTTTATTTACAAGCACTATTATTTACACTATCAGTGTACTAAGGATCAATATCCACAACAGACCTAATCTGTCTGTCCTCAAACTTATCCATCTTAGCCATTCAAATTCAGGCAGACCACTAAAATAAGGCTTCTAACCATGAGAGGGGTGAGGTTCTGGAACAGAACTTCCCAATAGGAGTTGTGGGAGCAAACAACTTAATTACTTTTGAGACAGAGATGGACAAATGTATGAGTGCAACTCTACGATGGGGTTGCTTGTGATGGTAGAGGGCAGAGTTCTTATGTATTTTATGTTTCAGGGTTTTAGCTGGACATCAGAAGGGTCAGGAAGGGACATGTCCCCCATTTATATTCTGTAAGTTTTTTATCTCCTTCCTCTGAAGCACCAGGGATGGCCACAGTTGGAGATTGGCCAGTACTCTGAGGTAGCACCGAGCATTCTCTTTGTCAGGTAGTTGGCTGGCAGATTCTTGCTCATGTGCTCAGCGTCTAGCTGATTGCCATACGTGGGGTTTGGAAGGCATTTTCTCCCAGGTTAGATTGGCAGTGACCTTGTGGGCTTTTTTGTCTTCCTCTGCAGCATGTGGGTACAGATCTGGTCATGATTATTTGGGCATATCTTGCCCAGTAATTTTCCTGTCATTGTACAGGGCTTGAAAACTGGTGAACCTCAGTTTCTCTTCTCCTCTGCCTGTGGCACATAGAATAGTCTCCCATGTGTCTTATTTACATTAGTCTCATTTCAGTTGTGGAGTTTGGTGTGTGGGTGCTGGGTGGTATTGGTGGCTTGTGATGTACAGGAGGTCATACCAGATGATCTAGTGATCCCTTATGCCTCAAACTCTATGACTATCAGTTTAGCCCAAAGCAAACCTCAGAACAGTATCTACGTGACTTTGGTAGAAGATTTGCCTGACTAAGGCATTTGCTAGGAGTGCTGAATAGTGTCCATTTGTGGTTTCCGTTATGTTCTTTATATGTACATAGTAAGGGAAAAAAAATCTGTTTTTGGTATAGTGTTGAAGTTTCTGTCAGAATATTATTACAAGACATTTTATTTTTTGAGGGTTTGGATATGCATGAGTAATATTTTGTAGGCTTCTAAAATCCAATAAAAACAAAGTTAAAAAAAAAAGAAGAAAACCCAATACCTAACCAGATCCCAGAAGAAGCCAAATCTATTCATAACAATGGGAAAAAAAACCCACTCCAACTTTGGAAAAATTTCCTCTGAGTCTCTGGATGCAGGACTGTGACCCCTAAAAAAACATAAATCTTCTGCTTGTGGTGGCTCTTCCTGCCAATCTCATGGGCCAACAGCCGTTATGGGCTTTCACTGACAGTAAATATTACTTTCCCATACTGTAAAGTCTTGTTCACTGCTTGGCTTTTGAGTGGTTTTAGCTGCTGTTCGCCAATAAATAAGAATGTCAGTCTTGAGAAATCAGACCATGTCAGTGGGCATTGTCTGGAGTTGACATGGAAAAGAAAATTTCCCTTTTATTAAGAAGTCCTCTGTCAGGAGCCAGAACATAAAATGTGGATTTGGGGGTGTGGAGAACCACATTAAATGGTCTGTGTTTGTGGGTGATGTCAGGTTTGTGGGCAGAAAGACCAGATAATTGCAATTATCTCTGAATCATCTCACTTACATAGTGAAGGGTCAGACAAATTTCCAGTAGGTTATGGCACAAATACATCATATAATTCAAAAGTATATGCTGCATGCAGCTTAAGAGTGCACTGGAAATGTATTCCTCTTAATTTTTATATTCCTTGGTCTGCTCCAATATTTGTAGCTAACCACAGTCTTTCCCCTAAAATAAAATTATTTATTGTTTGTGTGTGAGACACCCACGTGATGTCTCTCATCTCCAGACTGATATTTATTTGTATGAATATTCATAATAAAAATAACTTAAACCCAGGCTGACCTTATTCAGCCCTGATTATAGCCCCATTTAACTTCAGCACAATGCTGATGCTGCCTCCTCAGCACCTTACTGTTTCTTTGTAACAAACTGAAACCATTGATATAAGGAGAGATTCATGGCTCAGTGCAGCCAGTGAGTCTTTCCATTCACTTCAGGGGCTCTGGAGCAGAAAAATAATGTACTTAAAAATAATTTTAAAAAATGAGTGAGAAAATAATTAGCCCTGAATATAGTCTCTCTTGACTTCTATAAATGGGCGTTATAAATAGTGCTGTTCAAAAGCTTCAGTGAAAAAGAAACAGCTCAGCTGGTTTAATGTTTGAGCCCAGTAGTTAAATTAGTCCAGATTTACCTAAACCTGCTTCAAAACCCACTTCCATCCCAAAACTTGTGTTGAATTATGAAATAGATCTTCTGAACAGGCATTTCCTTTTTTTGAGAATGAGTCTTCTGAGTTTTTCTTTGGTTTCATAACAACATTTTTGTGACATTTGGGCACATGGTAGGTCTTCTGCGTTTGTAGAAGGACATGGCATAGATGCAACCTTTCTGCAGATGATGCACAATCTTTTTTTCTGGCCTTGGATTAGACAAAACCTCCATGCCGAGATCACTAGATTTCTCTTTGTCCTTTCACATCATTGATCAGATGGTGTTGATAGTATACATAGGTGATATTATGGGAGTGAATGGGGCAACTATCTGCGAGGTTCTTTCATTCCTGCCAGACAGATCTTAGACAGACTTGGACGATCACTCGCCCTTTATCACTGAAACCTCTATTTTGTGGAGTCTCACAAGACTTAGTACTCTTCTCTTAGTATGTACATGAGACAGCATCAGGAGATTTGTGAGCCATCATAGGCTGTTGTTTCACCATTTTGCCAATTGTGCATCCCTTCTTCTACTTGTGGAGTTTTCAGTGGCAAGAGTCCAACTATAGATCGTCTTGCTAGAAGGGGTGAGATTGAATGCCAGTTTGGCTGTATTTACGTGTACCTTTTCAAAACTCTTCCTAAAGAGTTTTAAAAAGGTAAACCCCCAAAACCCCAAAACAGGCACACACAACTCCCCAAGAGTGAAGTTAAATTAACGTGTCCCTGGAACAGAGAGAAATAACACAGTTTTTGTTATGAACGCTGATACTTAATTCTATATGGCATCTAGCTACAAAGATGATAGATACCATAGAAATATCTTTGACAGATAGTAACATGTCAGATTACAAAAACTTTGAAGGCAAGCAACAGCAACTTCTAAGTTATTTATTCCCCCTTCTCCCTCATAAGATTTCAAGGGTGTTTTTGTTGTTGTTTGTTTGTTTTTGTTTTTTAGTGGTGGGATAGGGTCATTTTGATAGCAAAATCAAGCTGAAAACAAATTTCCCTATATGGAGAACTTCATAAAATGACATTCTTAGTGGAATAAGAAAACGTTGAGGAATGCTGAAGTCTGAATAACTGATTAAGGAGGTAATGATAATTTATAACTTGTTTTATAGGGATTGAATATACAATATTTTCTTGTGTAAACAAAAGTTAATTTTAACTGTCCATATGCTTCTGTTTCTAGATTATTTGCTTAGATATATTCATCATGATAGTCACACTCTTGATTAATGTACTTTCTGCAACATTGTCACTAAAGTGTAGTGAATTATATGATAATTTCAACAGGTGACTGTGATATGTTTGTTACACATGAGAAACGAAATCAGAAAGGGGATAACCTTAAAAGTCTATGAATCTATGAGACTACAGCACCAACAGTGTCTGGTTTGTTAAGAACACTTGCCATCATGTTCATTAGAGTTTTACCTGTACTGAATACAGACTGAATGCGTGTTTACCCAAACATAGCAGAATATCATGAGCTTAAATATATAAAAATCACATGTTAGGTAGAGCTGTTTGAAAATATTTCTCACCTTAGACAAAAGCTAAGATAAACCCAGTGTTATTGTTACACAAAAACACAAAATGGAGTGTGGATTTGTACTGAAATTTTCAATGGCTTTTCTGAATTCAGAAGCAATTTTTCACAGATGAAACTGCTAGCATATGTTTGTGTGTATGTGTGAGAAAAATGTTAAACTTCAAAATGGATAATCATCTCTTTGTGGCAAATCTACAAATTCTCCCCCCAAAATTGCTGATTATCCACAAATAATCCATGAAAAATAGTGGTTTAATTCATAACATGCAGCTGAAAGTTGTACACCACTATGAAATAATAGATATTATCAGCACCACAGTCTTTTCAGTAACTAGAGATAGTTCCAAACCAGGATACACCCTGTCTACTCCATCTGATCTAGAGAGGTTGGAATTACTATCCAAAACACAGTTTTGGTGTGGCAAAACCAAAAACCAGCTGATAATGTTTTGCAAAACCACCCCTGGGCTCTGGCAATAACTGACAGTAATAAGACTTAACATGAAAATACTTGATGTTCAAGGGTCAAATTCAGACCTGGGTTAGCCAGATGCAACCCGATTCACTTCAGTAGAATGAAGTGAAACATTTAAAGATCAGTACTGTGATGTTGCACTCCATAATGTTTTATGGACATATGCTTATGAGTGTGAATATAAGGTAAATGGAATATACTTCATGCAAAAGGTCCCTTGTAAGATATCACTACGAAGTTTATGATCTACCGAGTGTGACCCTATTTGTTTGCATGTATTATTTCTATGTCTGAAGTTAGGAAAATAAGATATAAACTTGTATTACTGATATAAACCCATTAAGTGGAAGCCATTTTACATGTCTAGGAATCATACATCCAGGTGAAATTTTTTTTTCCTTTTTCTATGTTGAAATTTCTCATAAAATGGTTGTAATGTCATTGAAATAGTTTTATGTTGTTAGACATCACCCTGAAACATCACAGTTCATTGTGAGTGAAGATTCTCAAGGTTATAGAGAGCTCATGAGAGGTGATAAATGACTAAGTCAAAGGTGTTTGTTTTGTACTGGTTGGCGTCATTTATAACTATTTTGCTCACTAATAACTTCAGTCATAGGGTGACTAGATGTCCCAATTTTATAGGGACAATCCTGATATCTGGGGCTTTGTCTTATATAGGTGCCTATTATCCCACACACTTGTCCTATTTTTTCACATTTGTTATCTGGTCACCCTAGTCATAGTAAACTACTTTCTGAGATAAATTAATTATTTTAAAACATTCAGGATTTCTCCAAAGTGTGAGGACTAAGTGAAACTTCATGTTATGAGCTGCCTGTCATGTTTTACTTTCAGAATGGTCAATTAAAGTAAGTGCACATCCTGGGGGGAAGAAAAGAAAATCTTTCACAAATTGCAAGTTAAACATCAAAGTATGAGTAGAATCTAGTTCTTAGTAATTTAGTAAAGGCCTTTCTATGTGGATGTATATATAGTTAGAGTCACCAGTAATCTAGTCAAACTATTTCCCATGAAATGAAGAAAATTAAATTTTCTCTTTGCTGATGTCTGTCTTTGAAGCTCATTTTCCTTAAAAACAAACAAACAGACAAAAACACCAAAACCAAAACCTCTCTGAGAAGACTCAAAGAAATGTCTTCTTTAGGCTTATCTGCTATGAAATTCTGGTTTCTGTTTTGTTTTTGTTCAGTCTAATTCATCCCTTTTAAATCTGTCAAACAAGAGCCATTCCTTTTAAAAACATGGTGGTAAGTTTCCTACAGCAAACCAACAATTGGTTTGGCTTGTCTTTGTTTAGGCAGAGAATGCTGTAGTAGACCCCCTTTTTGGGATCACTGGTAATATAAACAATGAGTTTATCACAGAAATACGTACACATTACAGTTTTCCATTTAACTGCGTCAAAAAAATTGTTTGTGGCTAATGCCATATGTTCAGACATGCAAAATTAACAGTAAGAAAATGAAAATCATAATTTCAGGGCCCTGATTTCTATTACTTTAATGTCACACACATTCTTAGTCCATTGGTAGCTCTTCTATAGTATATGTTTCAATGGATACTCTGTCACTATTTTATGTTCTTCTTCTGATATTGAACGTTGACATAAGGAGATGTGGGCAAGATACCATATCTGGGTAATTAGTGAGTAATTTTCAAATAGGGTCATCTGTTAACATGATCTACAGTGTGATGGGTTGTTCATTATTGTGATCACATGAAGATGATATACATGCATGGAAGAGGCCTGATTCTCCACTACCTTCTACTTTGTCATTTGCACTGTGAATTACATCCAGCCTGCACAGGTTTAAGTGACTACACGGGATGCAAGGCAGTAGAAAGTGAAGCCCAACTGAGTCTTAACTCTGTGTTTCACAAGTCTTGATTAACCAGTTCCTATTAAAGTCAAGGGTAGTCTTTCCACTGACTTCAGTGAGTTAGATAGGGCTCATGAAGAGTATTCTGATAGCATAAGAAAAAACTTCAGTGTTTAAACATTTCTTGTAATGTCCAATACAATCACGATTTGAACTCCAAGTATTTTTAATAACTACCTCTTCTGTATCTTGAGCGACTGGTCACTGCTGGACTTTGCTGAACAGTGTACACACAGACAAAAACAAGCCAACATCTATCATTTCCTTATAAATCAAACAACACTTAAGCAACTAAGCATGAGTTCAGAGATTACAACATATACTACAGAAATATTTCATTTTTGCTATAAACTATTTGGGCAACAATTGTGTAGGATGAATGATAAATGCAATGAGTTTCTTTTAATTCTCAAAGCTGTATTACAATAAAATAAAAATCTTAATGATCATCATAGTCTTTGCTTTTGTATAGTCAAGGGTTACTGCAAAGAATAAGGACCCTGGCTTGAAGATGTAGATAGATAATGGAGAATGTGAAAGGCCTTGATTTAATGTCTTTATAATCCTGTCACCTTTGGCCATTCTAAACAGCCAGATTTATATTCTTTCTTCCACTAAACATACACAAAAATTGCATTCTTCTATGATTAAGACTTTATAATAGCATGATATAATTCCCCATGGCGAAGTTATCATAATAAAACTACAGGCTCAGAGAATTAATGACAAGCAGCTCAGTGCTCCAGGGATGGAGTATAATTTATTCTCATGATAACCCACACCCTCTGTTTGCTTTGTTCCTTCTGTCTCTCATCTAAATTGTATTTTCACTAAGGACTATTCAGTCTATCATTAAAACATGAAGGTTTACAGAAGAACTTTGAAAAGGCTTAAACTTAATTGATGTCCAAAAAGTCTCAGCCTGCAAATCAAACACAAAAGACATTTTACCTCCTTTTTGCAAACAGAAAGACGTCTAAGTAAAATATCACCTCTGGAACAGAAGCAACTGACTTTTATGTTCTCAGCACAAAAAATGGAAGATCTCCATTGGTGGCCTTTCTTATTTACACCACACACATGGCAGTCTTTGACATTCAGTTCCTTTAATATAAACAGAAAAGATAGTCTTTCTCCTGAAGTTAAGAATTTAATGATAAGACCTCTCTATACACCACCACAATCCAAATGCCTAATGGTTCTACAGATCGGAAGAGTGGATGCATTAAAATTTAATTTTAGATTTTAGTCCAAAATGGTTGCTGAAACTCTACAAATCTGCATTTAATAAGATGACCTGTCTACATGGAGCCTTTGGCCAAATCAGTTAAATTTGATTTAACTTGATTAAAGGCCAATTATAAATGGGGCTTTGGGATAAGTAAAGCTTTTGCAATTGATCTGCTATCCCCTTTAGTAGTAATAAGATGTCTTAAAAAGGAGCATTAATGTTACCAGTCCTTCAACAGGTTTCTAATTAATACTAAAAGGTACTAGATAAAAGCCTGCACAATCTGTATGGTATATCGATTTGGTGGGTTGCTGCTCAGGAGATGCTATTTGATTTGTATAAGTGAATTAGTGATTTTGTTTTTCCTTGTTGCTGAAAGCTCTTGAGTGAGGCTTAGCAATCAAAACCTCCTCACTCCCAATATTTGATTTGGCACCTGCTGTAATAAAAATTGGAGAGCTGAAGCAAGAATGTAAACTGAGGGTGTTTTTGCTAAAACAAATATACGTAACATAGTGTATTTTATTTTCAATTTTAATTTTTCATGTGAATATAATGCTTGAGAAAGCATTTCGCCCTTAAAGCTGCCGTCTGTTTATCCACAGAGCAAAGATAAAGTAGATATGAGTGCAGACTTCTCCTTGTTGTCTCATCAGATTGTAAGTCTGTTTCTATATGGGCCACCTAGAGACAGAGCACAGTAGGTCAGTTTCTCAGGCATTCCTTGGCTTCTTGCTGAGACTCCCAACAAGGGTGCCAGTTGATTTTTGTAATACTTGTCTGATAGAAACTAGAAAAAGTCCAGCAACTCACTACCCATATATACACACAGTAGTAAGAACTTTCAGTCACTCCACACAACCTATCTTTTTAAAAGAAATTCTAAAATTATTCAAACTTGAATTTCAAAATATCAGAAAATAAAATCTACCATCGACAATCCTGCCATTTCACATCTCAGGGAAGTTTTCACTTCCACAAAAAGTCTGTCTCCAGGCTACATACAGCTTCATCAGATTGTTCAGAAAGTACAGACTTGAAATTCTGTGCCCTGTGCTGGAGGACAGACTGGATGATCATAAAAATCCCCTCTGGCCTTGAAATGTATGAATGCATTAAACTACACAGTTGTACGGGCTGGTCAGGAACTGGAAACAGACATAGTTTCTGCTGAGTTCCTGTGTACCAGCCAGTGAATATCCTTTTGTGGAGTATTTATTCAAAAGTCTTAGCACTTCTGCAATGTCTTAACACTTAAAGGTGTGGGCTATATACTTATCAATAAGGCTAAAAGAAAGATGAAACTGGACAAAGTGAACTTCTTACAGGAATGTAGTATATTAGGTAGTCAGCCAGTCAACAAAGAAGAGACAGTCGCCTTAGTCTCTGTGTGTAATCTTTTGGCATGACCAAGCAATGAAAAATCTACCACAGGATCTTAATCAGAAAAGTACAAAATAATCTAAATGAAGAATGTCAAGGTTTAGAAATAAAAATTGGTTTACTCACTTCCTAGCTAAATAGTTTGAATGGGAAGATTGGTGGCCCTGGATAAGGGGTTGAAGCCAGTGGAAAAGAAAGAAGAGTCCTAATATTGAAATGAAAGTCAGTTTTGTGGAACTAGGGAAAGTACTGAGGAAACAGTACCTGAGAACCAATCAAAGGCTGGAGACTGTGGAGGCAGGTTATAGGTAGAAATAGTAAGAATACTGGGAATTTTACTAGGTAAAGTATACTCTAAAGTGAGACAATATTGCATCTCATTTAGAAGAAGCCATATGCAACCTAATGTTGATGCTGTCTTAGGAACTCAGGGCAAAGAATGAATTTTGTTTTTAGCTTGGAATAAAGATGGATTTTGCTTTTCAGTCTTCAATCCAGCAACTCATCTGACAAGGAAAAAACTTAATGTCAAGGGGGAAAAAGAGAACTGCAATTCTATAATTCATTCAGAATTCAGGGTAATTTTATAGTGACAAAAGAAAGGTTCTTATAAACAAGCTGACACAATTCAGAGGCAAAAATGAAGTCTGTCTCAAATAATCTGATAATTTGCATTTATCTGAGACACTAATTGTACAACATGTTGCTAAACATTGATCATTTTATCCTCTTGATATTTTGTAAAGGTATTGAGCTAACTTCTTACAAATCCTTAAATGTTTAATTGTTCTTGCAGCAGAGTACAATTTAAATCTTGGCTAAAAACACAAAAACTATGGAAAGGCCAAAGGAATAGGTTGCAATTTACTTGGGCATGAGATAGATGAGGATAGATCTCTTCACTTGTAAATTCTATTTTCCCCCCTCCTTCAGCTGTCCCTTGTGGCTTACTGCCCTGTTGACTATTTTCACCTTCTCAGCAATGACAAGATTGGTAATACAGAGAGCTTTCCGATTTATTCCTTGGAGCTAGGGTTATGTGTATTGGAGTGTTGTCAATAGCTGTACTACACTGGGACTTCAATGAATTGCATGTTGTAAAATGGGAATGTAATGGGCTTTAAGATCTTAGTGAGGTTGTTAAATTACAGGAGAATGGCAGTGGAGGAAAGAAAGAACAAATAATGAGTTTTGTGGTCATTTTTTAAAATGTTGTCATAATAGTTTATAGCAATAAAAATAATTAGATAAATACCTACCACAATGTAAATTTTCCAGCAATATCTGCCCACCCAGTTCACAAAGTGTAAAGTTCATATGATATTTCTCTCTATTTTCCTTTCATACTAACAGTCCAAGGATGGAAAATTAAGACTATTGAACCATGTGGTGTTAACAATAGGTTTTAGCCAAACGTTTAAAAGTGGCCATTGATTTATGACATGTGAATCTGAATTGCAGAATTGCTGAGAACTCGGAGCTCCTACACTTGGGACTGTGGATGAGGGATCCAGAACCAGTGACCACTTCTGAATGTTTTGACTTTAAGCTTCATACACAAACAATTTGTCAAGCAGCCCTTAACCCTAATTTTACCAGAGCCTGCTAGGCATTCTAATGGGTTTTATAAACATTTCTTTTTCAGCTCAGTTGATGTTTCAGAGAATTTATGCTTATTAATTTTTTGTACTTAAAAGGCAATGTTTGAGTAATTGAGTTTTCATGTATTTTTATCCTTTACTTGTCAATGTTGTGTAAACTCTTCCCCAGATGGCATTATTTATACAGTTATATAAACTATGTCCAGGCTTCATTTCACAAGTAGACGTTCTGATGCAGATGATAAAACTGGCAAAAAAAAAAAAAAATCCACCCAACTGGCACAGATATTTCTTGTGATTTCCTGAATACCATAAAGTATTTATACTACACTTATAATACAATCCAGGCTCTCCACAGAAAACCACCTTCTTGTCACCACAAACTTCATGGTCTCCTGGCCCAACTCCTCTTTAAGCCACAGATTTTGTTATGCATTATGGGTTGTGCTCCAAACACTCTCCTGCCTTTCCCATTATTGGAATCTAATAGATATCCCAGCAAAGCATGGATTCTTTATTCGTGTAATTTTGAAAGTCAAGCATCCTTTCAGGAAAATGAAACCAATCATGCTTCCATGTGTAATGCACCTCCTTTCTATGTGTCCCTTCTTATCACATCTTCTGTATATAGGATTACCATCTTAAAAAAAACATGGGTCACTCCGGGGACAATGCAGGAGAAAGGTTAACTGAAGGGTGGGGCCCAAGTGCTTGCACTAACACCAATAACCATGTCACATTTCTTTGGAGCACTTTGTCTAAATTTTCTGGAGAAAATTATGGTTAGGGTTAAGTTTCATGTTCTCTTCACACTCCAGCAGTTGTCTTTCAATTGTTTATTTCATGTTTTCTAAGCAATCTTAACAGAAAGAGACTGTCTTTTTTTAAAAAATGAGATGTTCAGAGAACAAGTGCATTGTTGCTAACTCTCATGATTACACTGTGATCTCATGATATTTATTGATTTTTTTTCTTATAGTCCCTGCTCCTAAAGGCTTGTGATTAGGAGTTAGGAATTCTTAACGCAGATGCTGTTGTTCCAACTATCATTGCAGATTCACAAGGGATCAGAGTCCCTCAGGAGCCAATGAAGAACACCAGTATAATGGAACCATGGTGGTTCTGCTATGCTGGAGGAGGGCAGTGCTTAACTGCTGGCCCAGAGAGGGATACGTTCCTGAATCAAGGCCTAATATATGTGAGGCACTTATCTACTGCGATATCGAGCACCCTCGAAAAGTCCACGAAGAAACACAAAAGTTCCTTATTCAATGCCGGGTTTGGATGTCATACAGGAAAGGGCTATGCTGATGAGGCTAAAAAAGTAATACTGACAGGTGCTGTGTTTCCTGAGCACTGTCCATCCTGTGCACAGAATGAGGCAGGGGTCCAGTGGAAAGAGTAGTGTGTGATCATATCATTAAAAAATGTAACATTAATGCTTAGACACAAGAGACTAGAACTAAGGTTTTACAGGCTACTTTAATTCTGGCATTTACTAATTTGAGCATCTGACTCTGCAACCTTAACAAAAATATCTCTGTTAAAATTTAATGAAATAATGCATAAAATGTTACTACTGACATAGTATGTGCGTAAGATGAAATTGAAAAATTGTATTTTATTGTAAATGTGTCATGTGAAACTAGATGTTGCTGAAGATGTTACTAGAGTATATTCTGAAGACATTCTTGGCAAGTATTCAGCCTTAGTAATTTTGTAAATTACATTCCAAGGCTGTGTGTTTTAATAAATAAAATGGAAACCAGAATGCATAAGGGTAATACTGAGACTGAGGCATAACCTATATGGAATATACAAATAGGTTCTAGCTTGTGGGAAACTACCCAAACAGCTGTCCATTGACATTTATAGTAAGTATAAAATATTCAAGTGTGAGCAGTGGAATCCAGCTCTGATGTGGTTTCTGTGGCTAAAAGATTTCTTCTGGTATGCTTTTCTTGTCTGCAATTTTAGAAACATACACAGGCAGGAACACTGAACAATGTTTACTGTCATTCGTTCCTCCACTCATGGGGCTGGTTGCAACCAAAAGTGGAAGAGTGGAAAATACAAAAGGCCAAATTTGGAAATGCAGTTTGAAAGTTTTCAATGTACATAAAATGGTAACTGAACATTTAAACAGATTAATGTAATTATTTCAAGTTACAAGTGTGCATTAGGAGATCCCAAATAAATTGTTTTGATTACAGGAAAGTCTGCTTTACTCTCTAAATTAACCCTTTTGCTGCATGCTGCTTTCAAAATAAAGAAGGTTCGCATTTGCTTATTCTTCTGTACAGAGTCTTATTTCCAGCTCAATCAAATGGCATGTGTGGCTAAAACACTTCCAGAAAAACACTTGGACTTTTTGATACCTACATGTTCAGGCATGTAGACAGTCAGACTCATTCTACTTCAAATCTAGGCCTAGAACATGGGTTCTGATCCTGGGGATTGTGAACAGGTATTGTGGGGTCATCACCAACCCTTTTCCATGTTTCTGAATGGGAAAGGAGTCCTGCCTAGAACCTGGCAAGATGGAAGAGGGTGCTGCTATGGAAAAAGTTGAGAACCACTTCCGTACAGTCACAGATTTTACAGTCTGTAAAATCCTCTATCACTTCACTGCTCATTTCTATTTTAAAAATGATCTTTACACTTGTGTTGCAGTTTAACATGCGTGGAGGTAGTTCTAACTCTCCAGTAAACCTCTGAAAACAAGTTTGTTTGTCTGGTGTAGGCGAAAATGGTGAGTCTTCCCAGATATGGATGTGTTACAACAGTGTGCAGGAGGAAAGGAGATTGAGGGCACTTGGGCACCTCCTTAAGAGATGCGACTGGGCTTTCCTCCTCAGGCCTGCAGAAAAGGCAGCAGATGAGCACCTCAAAAGTAAAACTGGTTAAAATTTTTCTGACAAAACAGTTTTTCACTAGAAACTGCCAATTTGTCAGAACCCAAATGTTTCACAAAAATGTATCTGCTTCAGTGAACTTCCTGATAAATCACAGGCAGGGTTCTGGCAAGTTCCAGCCAGTTCACCAGGGATTTTTGGGTTCTGGGCCTATAGGGCAGTTGTGCCATGCTGACCACTTTTGACTTGAGGCTGACGGGCTCAGAATTTCCAAGTTCCTTGCCACTGTTCAGTGGTTGGCTGCAATGAAATGGACAAAAACATGTCAATTTACTCTGCCAGGAGCAGTAGAGTAGTTAGGTGAATGGAGTTTTATTTGAGGAATATGAAGTTTTCCACTGCCAGGGAGAATATTGCATTTTGGAAACACCATGTTTCAGTGTTTCCAAGATGTATTGCGCGAATTTCAGTTCTGGGATTTGGGGATTTTGCTTCTTGTCCTGAATTGGGAAGAAAGTCTTTCTGAACACTCCAAAAATGTCCTGGGGCAGATAATTCTCTATCTTGCCATCAGTGCTCCTCTTTGAAGGTAAGTTAATTCCTGGCAGCTATGAAACCAAATGAGGTCAGAGTACTACAGATACTATATAGGGTTTTCTCCTGTGAGCAGTCATTTGCAAGATTAGACTATTAGGCTTTGCCTACACTGCACTGTAAGCCCAGGGTCTGTGGGACTCAAGCCCCCAGACTTGGTGTTTGTAAGCAAGGTTTGATTTTCTACACTGAACATTGATCCTAGGTTTAGAATTTCTGGATCTGGGTCTGACCCCCCCCCCCCGCCCCGTTCAAGTGTCTACACTGCACTAAGGAGACCAAATCAAGCCAGCTTATCCCAGGCTTCCTAGTGCTCTTCCCACCTGTCCCCACTCTAGCTATTTGTTTATGGTGTACTATGGGAAAACTTGACTGTCAGTCCCATGGTACTTCACAGGAAGTTGTCACATCCCGCCAACACATTCTGCCAACCTGTCTTTTGGGTCTGCATAGTCCCAGCAACTGAAGCAAGCAACATGAAGGAGTCACCGTTTGAAGAACTTGTCCTGCATAGGCTTTCACTCCAGTTTCAGGAAACTGGCAGAACATCCATGAGACACTGGTGACATTTTGACAACATTTTCTAACCTATCGAAGACACCTATCAGAGGAGGATGATACGGACATGGCAGACTCAACCTGATTGCTATTGCTCAGTTCATTTGGTATAGCAACTGATGGCTCTGTGTAGACCAGCATTTTTGGAGAAAGGCCACAATCCCATACTGGTGGGATCACATCGTCCTGCAGATCTGGGATGACCAGCAGTGTCTCCAGAACTTTCAAATGAAGAAAGCTACATTTCTGGAGCTTTGGGGGCAGCTTACCCTGACCCTCCAGCATCATGATGTATGCATGAAGGCAGCCACACAGGTCCAGAAGGAGGTCTGCAATAGCTGTCTGGGAGCTGGATAGCCCAGACTTCTACAAGTGTATTACTAACCAGTTTGGTGTCAGGAAGTCAACTGTGGGTAAAGTGGTGGCAGAGGTTTCTGAGGCAATCAAGAGGCATAAACGATATCTCCGAATTAATTTGCTGGCTTTGAAAGAATGGGGTTTTCAAACTATGTTGGTGCCACTGAGCTACTCGTGCCCATAGTTTGCCCCCCTCAAAGAGCTCATTGATATATTAACTGCAAAAAGTACTACTTTATACAGGCATTTGTGGACCACAGAGATCAATTTATGGATGCCAACATGTTCTGTAATGGAAAAGTTCATGTTGCCAAGGTTTCTTTTGCCAATAGTGAGTCTACCTTCAGGGATAAGCCATGACACAATTACTGGCAAATGACACATTCATACATGGAGTAAGTGTCCCCACTGTTGTTCTAGGGGATCCTGCATTAACCGTCCCCTTTGCCTTAGCTTGTGAAATGTCTTTCTGTTTCAGAGACCCTTGCAAAAGAGCTTTTAGTTATACTCAGTAGATGTGAAACAGTGGTTGAATGTGCATTTAGCAGATTGATATCCCACTGGGCTGTTTACAGAACTGTTTGGATTCCAGTATCATTAATGCTGTCCACATTCTTATGGCCTGCTGAGCTCTTCACAATCTTTGTGACTCCAAAGGTGACCCATTTCCCCTATGACAGTAATGGATTGCTGAGCCAGTACATTCAGCCAGCAAGTGCACTTGTCACAGCTGGAGAAGGGTGCACACGAGCCACAGAAATCAGGAGTGTTTTGGGCACCCATACTATGGACTTGTCTGAATCAGTGGAAGAGGGAGAATAGTACATTTGTGGATGCACTTGTACAGCACTTCTTACAGTAAGTGAAGTACTCTTGCTGTATGCTGTGACAACTGTTGCAATGACTATTCTACGATGCAGTGGGAGAATAGCAGTGGTTTGTGTGACACGAATTGTGGATTTTCAGTTTGGATTGAACTGAATAGATACAACATCCCACTTGTGCCTTAGGTCTAGCTTTATTATTCAAAATGCACATTAGATGATGTATTTGCCGTGATGGGCATAAATGTGTTAAATAAAATAAAAGCCTTGATTTGCAAACATGGCTGTATCACAAACAAACAAAATTAAAATAGTCCCAGGCAGGCCAGCTGCTATTCAAACACCAAAATACTAGTCATAAACTAACACTAGTAATGAAATAAAGTGCACAACAGAAACATTATATGCAAAACAGTGAAAGCAGTGTAAACAAATTCCCTACTTTGAGTGTTCCCTGGCCTCCCATTCTCCTTTCCCTTTTAGTAAGTTTAGTGCACACTTGGTGGGGTAGATTTGTCTTGTCCAGCTAGCATTCAGTCCCAGTCACATGGGCCACCATGGTATTGTCCGATGTGTTCCTGGTCTGTAGGATGCGTTAGTGTGGAGAGGATTCAGGACACGGTGTGTATGTATAGCAGAAGCCCTGAAGTGTAGCAGTTATTCGTGTAAGCAGCATGCCAAACAAGTCTTGCTGCTGTGCTCTGTCTCATCCCTCAGTAAATGCTTCGGTTCCAGAAACTGCTCTGCAAGTCTTTCTTTGTGTGCTGCAGTTCTCTCCTTGAGTTTTGCTGCCTGTCTGTCTCTGTCCACTTGCTGCAAATTCTTTTCTCTTTGGTATTGTCCCTATTTGCTAGCCCTGTCCAGGATATCCACCATAAGTTTATTGCAGAAACACTTCCTCTTTTCACCAGTCTGTGGCAGTTCAAAATCCCAGACTCCTGCTGCAGTGCGACTGGGCTGCTGAAGCAGATGGGTCTGCAGAGTTAGAAGAGAATGAAAATAGACAAACAACAGTACATTATTTCTGTGCATCAAAAAAAGTTCAGTGCATCCTCAGATAAAAGTATCTGGACTCTCAAGGCCAAAAAACTAATCATTCAGCTTCAGTATAGAATTGGAGGTATGCTTTGGTTCCCAGAATTTCTGTGGACACAAATGAGTTAAGCAGCATGCACGCTGAGTGGTAAATTGAAGTTTTCAATTTTAAAACGTACAGCATTTGTAGACTACTGTACTTGGGGGCAGGGAAGAGGTGTGTGTTTTCCTACCTCAGGATTGTCAGTCCTTTCAGGCATTCCATATTTACGGAGGACATAACAATCCTCGAGGTTCCTGAATGGCAAACGGGCATTCTATTCCAAGCTACTGGTGGCAGGCCAGCCATGTATGCCACGGAGGTTTTCAAATATATGATGACTGAGCAACACATCTACGAGTGCTGTAGGTTGGTCTCCTATAGAGGTGGGTTCAGAAAATACTTATCGCTTATCTGGAGTTCCAGCTATGGAGAAAGTCTGCAGCTATCAGCACCTGAGATTGGGCCAAAATTCATGGTGGAATCAACAAGATTCTGCATTAGTGTCCACATGAATTACTGTCTCTCTACAGTTTACATAGGATAGAGCCTGCTTTGACTGTATCTATGGATTACACTGGCCTGCAATTTTTTAGAAGTCGTCTGCTTCAGAGATAAAATGTGATATTTATTATGTATTTTGATGTGCTGAATTCAAATATGACAATTAAAACAACTGATTGGCTACTGTTTCTAAGATATTTAAGTTTTTACATTTTATATCTATGTATATTGTGTAGATAGTAGAGTTTTAATCATAAATTGTAAACCTAGGTCTTTTCATGTGTTTATGGTTGCTTTACATGATAATATTTCACCTGTCCTGTTTATGTAACACTTTAAAAATCAGCAAAAGGTTATATAAATAAAATGTATTATGAAACAAAAGGCAAAAAACTATTAGGTACATAGTTTAGTCCTATTCAGTGTCTACTCAGCGCTTCTTGGCTTGTTTCTTGTATTCATTAAATGGAGCATCTCTTGTCACTGTCCAGCAACAGTCTGCAAGCATTGATGCGTTTCTCCATTGTTGCAATGTCCTGGCGAAATCGCTCGCCGTGCTCGTCGCTCACTGCTCCGCAGTTCGGTGGAAAAAAATCTAGATGAGAGTGCAAAAAATGTATCTTTAGTGACATGTTGCAACCAAGGCTTTTGTACGCCTTGAGGAGGTTTTCCACCAACAACCTGTAGTTGTCTGCCTTGTTGTTTCCGAGAAAATGTATTGCCACTGACTGGAAGGCTTTCCATGCCGTCTTTTCCTTGCCACACAGTGCGTGGTCAAATGCATCATCTCGAAGAAGTTCACGAATCTGAGGACCAGCAAAGACACCTTCCTTTATCTTAGCTTCACTTAACCTTGGAAATTTTCCACGGAGGTACTTGAAAGCTGCTTGTGTTTTGTCAATGGCCTTGACAAAGTTCTTCATCAGACCCAGCTTGATGTGTAAGGGTGGTAACAAAATCTTCCTTGATTCAACAAGTGGTGGATGCTGAACACTTTTCCTCCCAGGCTCCAATGACTGTTGGAGTGGCCAATCTTTCTTGATGTAGTGGGAATCTCTTGCACGACTATCCCATTCACAGAGAAAACAGCAGTACTTTGTGTATCCAGTCTGCAGACCAAGCAAGAGAGCAACAACCTTCAAATCTCCACAAAGCTGCCACTGATGTTGGTCATAGTTTATGCACCTCAAAAGTTGTTTCATGTTGTCATAGGTTTCCTTCATATGGACTGCATGACCAACTGGAACTGATGGCAAAACATTGCCATTATGCAGCAAAACAGCTTTAAGACTCGTCTTCGATGAATCAATGAAGAGTCTCCACTCTTCTGGATCGTGAACGATGTTGAGTGCTGCCATCACACCATCGATGTTGTTGCAGGCTACAAGATCACCTTCCATGAAGAAGAATGGGACAAGATCCTTTTGACGGTCACGGAACATGGAAACCCTAACATCACCTGCCAGGAGATTCCACTGCTGTAGTCTGGAGCCCAACAGCTCTGCCTTACTCTTGGGTAGTTCCAACTCCCTGACAAGGTCATTCTGTTCAGCTTGTGTTATGAGGTGTGGTTCAGCGGAGGAGGATGGGAGAAAATGTGGGTCCTGTGACATTGATGGTTCAGGACCAGAAGTTTCATCCTCTTCCTCTTCCTTGTCTGACTCAAGTGAGAATGATTCTGGTGCATCAGGAACCAGCAGTCCTTCTCCGTGGGGTATTGGGCGTATAGCTGATGGAATGTTTGGATAATGCACAGTCCACTTTTTCTTCTTTGACACACCTTTCCCAACTGGAGGCACCATGCAGAAGTAACAATTGCTGGTATGATCTGTTGGCTCTCTCCAAATCATTGGCACTGCAAAAGGCATAGATTTCCTTTTCCTGTTCAACCACTGGCAAAGATTTGTTGCACAAGTGTTGCAGCATATGTGTGGGGCCAACCTCTTGTCCTGATCTCCAATTTTGCAGCCAAAATAAAGGTGATAGGCTTTCTTAACCATTGTGGTTATCCTGTGCTTTTGTGATGCAAAAGTCACTTCCTCACAAACATAGCAGAAGTTATCTGCACTGTTCACACAAGTACAAGGCATCTCTGCTCACTTTGGCTAAACAGAAATGGGTCCCTTTGCAAACTCAAACACTGACAAATAAGAGAGCACGACACTGTATGATTTCTAGAGCTGATATAGGGCAATTTGTTCAGCAGAGTGATGTAAGCTTCATTATGATTGCATCATCCATGACTTCTAGGAATAACATGATGCAATTCATATCATGTATGACGCAATACCAGCTTCAGATTGCATCATTCATTGTTTTGCCTAAAAAGCAAGTACTGTCCAAACCCAGTCATAGATTTATTCATAGATCCAGTCAAAGATGTATTTTAGTCATTTCTGGTTTAAACTGAGATCCCTTCCCTTTATAACTCACTTATCCTCCGCCATTCCCATGTCAAGGGTCGTATATACTGACTCAATAGCATATCTTGAAAACTAGAGCCAATCAACAATTTTAAGCATCATTTTCGTTCTCAGTGACCCAGAATTAGTAAAGTTTGACTACATTTATTTCAGAAGCATTTTGGCTGTAGAGCAGTGTTACATGCAAACACAAACAATAATGTAGACTCTCTAAGAACTGCACAGCCAGACCCCTTCCCCGACACATTTCTGAGCTGCCTACAAACCTCCCCCACCATATTTTGGACATGGATTGTATCACCCATGAACTACATTCCTCTGCCCATCTGGTACAGTTTACTGTTTACAGGTGGCTCGTAATGCTGTGGCATGACAGATTTTTCCGGTGCGGCATACTAAAAAAGGAAAGGCAATATATGGTTCTTACTAGTGACACCCCAGAACATCTTTGTGAGAATGTGTAAGTATCTAGTAAAAAAAATAATGTTAAGTGCCTGTTTAACTGTTGTTTGTGCTTTCTGATTTCCATTTTGAATTCCATATGGGGGGGATGTGTGTGACAGCAAGGTGCTAGTGTGCATTCCACCATTAGTGGATACATGCTGCAACCTGTGTCTTGTTATTAAAAGTGCACTGAGTCATACAACAAAAGTCCCTTCCCTTTTGTATATTAACAACAATAAACGTGGACCCAAACACTTAACAGGATCCCAGGGCAACTTCTGCCTCTTCTATTTCTGTTGCCAGTTCTGCAGGCTGCTCTCGGGGTGTTAAATAGCTCCTTTGAGTATGGACCAGGATGTGCTGCAGTTTGCTCCTCTTCTTGGGGACCAGTATCCACACCAAAGTCACTTTGCTGGCCTGATCTGGAATCTACTGGCTCCTTTCCAGTCCTACACTGACATAGGTGTCAGAAGATGGCCATTCTGGCTGACTAGGCTATCGTTAACCACTGGGGGTTCAGTGCTCTGCGCAGCACCCAGCACCTGGTCAAGGTCCTCATAAAAGAGGCAGGTTGACAGGGAGTTCCCAGAGATGTGGTTCTCATTGCTAGCTCTCAAACAGTCACTCCCAAGCTGCTTAATCCACTTCTTGCTCTTGTCACCAGTCCATTGAATCCCTAAGACTACTGGCTCATCTGCTATTTCTTGGTACATATGGTACTTTTTAGTGCTCTGAAGCTGAACATATTGCTTGCCTTACACCACAGATTTATCAGGATCTGACTGTGGTTCCCTGCCCAGGTAGAAACACCCCTGGCGAACGGCTTCTTGTCAAGGGCCCTAGCTAATGCAGGAGACACTTCTCTGCCTATAGAGAAAGTTTCTTCCTAAATCCCATTAGTTGGAGGCAGGATTATACCTGAAGCACAAGACTTTAGATCTCTTCCTGCAGCCAGCTAACTTATTTCACTTGTGAGCTAAACCACATTGAACCTCTGAAGATGAAGGGCAAAAGCAATGAACTAACCACTTCTGCCTATGCCATCTTATCATATATTATTAAAACCTAATGTTATGTTTGAATTTTGGACAATTCTGGAATGCCGATGTATTTAAACATTTTATGTTTAAAAGTACTCCATGAATCACTTTGAGTAAACTGTTCAATTTTTTTAAAATATGGGTTTTGATCATTCTGAACTTTTAACCCTTCCAAAGACTTTTAGCAGTCCAGAAAGACCACTCCAGCTGTAACTGGGGTAGTACTTTACACAAACAGACAACACAGGCTGATAATCTAAATTGGAGACTTTTACGATATCTTCGTATGTGGGCACAGGCCTTAAGAACAAGGAGACCACACATGCAGAAACAGAGGCTCACATAATTGCCCAGCATTTTCACCACCTGTTCTAAAGCCATGTTATCAGATGTGAAAGAACCAGTAATGAACAGTTTATAAGCTATAAATGGAAGTAGCTATGTCAGGGAGCTGATAAACAGTTCGGTGCAAATTATTTGTGCAGCAGACTCTGTAATTTACACTACACTCAGTGCTTTAAAGTACTGGTTTCAAGTTACAGGATGTCAAAATTACTGTTTGGGGTGTATGTGTGCGAGGTTGTGGGGGAGGTGTGTGGAAAATGCATTTAGGTAATATTTCTGGTTTAACTGATTCTGTCAGAGATAATGATATCTTTTCCCTGCACTTTCTGCTTCATCTGTACCACAATCTGTTGCCTGAATACTGTGAAAGCTTCCCTTTAGTTTAGAAAAGTTCAGTGGAGCCCACCCTGTTGAACGATTTCACAGACTTCAAAAGTCTTAATTTCATCTTGAAATACTGACACCTCAGCCTTCATTGCAGTTGTAAATCAATGAACTCTTAATAAAATTAGTCCCTCACATATACCATTTGTTTAGATTTCCATAAGCTAAAGGACCAGGACACATTCAAATTAAGGCCCCCCCTTCTCAAAACAGTGGTCCCTCTGATTTAGAAAATTCTTAATATAAAACTGTGAGTCTGGAGAAGTATACATGTGGAAAACATTTTTTGTATTTACAGCTAAAAGGCAATCTTTTTTTTTTCTCTCCACATAAGGATCTATCTGAACTACCATTTAAAGGATAACAGGTGAGACTACTGGAAATTCTTAACAAATAGGCAAAGTGAAGGCTATGTATGAGAAGATTTTCTTAGGTAAGAAGTGCGTGGGATTGACTTTCCCCCACTGTATTGTTAGAATCTTTCTAATGTGGATTTCAGTGTGGGAAATGACCTGACCAATTTTTGGATTATCAATACATTAATCCTATACTTGCTTGTCAACAGTGTTTCTTTTTCACATACCCTTGCCTGAACCAATGTCTGCATTTAGGGTCTGGAAGGAATTTCTGTGGTGACTTGACAATGGTTAGGCTGCTGGTGTGTCAATACCACAGTCTATTGTGCTGATCAGTATTGACTCATTGCCTTGTATGCTCCCATTGGTCTGTATTGTACCATGTGTTGTCTCATGTTAAAACTGGATGGTAAGCTGTTTGGGGCAAGGACCGTCTCCATAAAATGGAGATCTGGATTTTATCCCCTGGCTCCACCACTGACCAGTAGGTTGACCAAGGGCAAATCATGTCACCACTCTTTGCCTCAGTTTCCTCATCTGTAAAAGTGGGGAAAGGACACTGATCTCCTTTTGTAAAGTGCTCTGAGAGTCATGGATGAAAAAAGCTAGGTATTTTTGTTCTGTGTTTGTACAGAATCGGGCCATGGTTCATGAGTAGGAGCCCCTTGTCTTATGGTAATACAAATATTATTTTGATAGAGGTGAGTGAGTGGAGCATTAAGAAATGGATCAGCCATTCAGCTCAAGTGGGCATGCCCACACAATTATCTTCAGGGAACATCAGTTATTCTCAATAAAACAAACAGAACAATAATTTCACAATATTCCTTAACTGATGGGCCCACTTAGTTTATATTGTACTTTGGTACTGAGAGCATTGTCAGACTAATGGCTTGACGAATGCTAAAGGATAGATTTAGTAAAATTCAATCACCTCTTAAGTTTAGGGATTTTTGAAGGTCTTGAGGTAGGTGAGAGAGAGCTAAGAGGCCACATCCCAGCCAATGCATATGGAACAGCTCCATTGGCACTATATATACTTCTATTCAAGTTTCATTTTTATTGTAATGAATGTAGTTATATCAATTTACACCAGCTGAGGATTTGGCTGTGTGTGCATGTGTGTCGGGGGGAGGGGAGGAAATAATTCCCACTGTAGTACTAACAATATCTGTTAGGTGGTGCTAGCATGTAGTGTGAAAGTACTGTCTTGAGGTGATGATTTGGATATATCACCACATTGATGTAGCAGCGTGTTCCTGGATGGCAGCTACTAGGAACAAAAATGCTCCATGAGGTGCTGCTCAGATTTATGGGTCCTGAAATCAGTTAATCACCAAAGTACAGTTTAGTCTAATACCCAGTTTCCAGAAATAACCAATACCCTTTTCCTTGTAGAAAGACACATCACAATGAATTTCCTATTAATGCAATACTGTATCATGTAGGATCGTGACCTGATTCTACTTGGTGATCAGTTTATTCCCTGAAGCATGAGGATTGTTAGCCTTTATAATATTATCCTGCAGCATGTCATTGCGGTTGCTGTTCTTTATGTTAAGGCCAACAAGTGACTCTGCCTCACTAGCACATCAGACCAAAAACTCTGTCCTGTCCTGATTTGAGCTTTCACATGATTGGAATGCTATGTAATTTAAGCATTCTTTTAATCTATTTGTCAGAGGAAATAATAAAATACATTTATTTGCCAACGACAACTGACCAAGCATAAAATTATAGTTAAAGCTTTCCCCATCACAAAACAGATAAACCCTTCTCTATCCAAATGAACAGTTTTAAAAGTTTCAGCACTCTCAAAGGGAAAAACTCTTATTATAAACTGGATAGTTAAGAATCCAGACTTCTGTCCAGTTTTACATGTTACTACCTTACTAGAAAAGGAGAAAGAAGAGCTTCCCAGGCTTTTCTCTTGCTTACTCCACGTGATCACATAAGAACTACTACTGCCTGCCATGTACCTGTTCTTTGTGGACAGTCTGTCAATACAAGCATAGTTGTTCTTATTGGACATGATCCTAATGTCCTTACTTAGTTATTACTCACTCAAGCAAAGCTCCCATTGATTAGCCATTTCCAGAAAGACACACAGAACATAGACTTTTTATAAAATGAAATACACGTTTAATATTTCATATATTTTTAAATGAAATGCAGTTCCCATTCATATGGGACACATGCACTTTAGCAAGTGTGAATTTGTTTGCCTACTTGTTGAACTCGGACAGACACGCCAAATGTTAGCTATCACTTGGCAAACTATAACCTGCCAAGTTTTTGATAGGTTTGTGCTTTTTCTTTTTTTTTTTTTTTAGAACCATTTAGCTAGCCTATGTGCAGCTTCTGGAATATACGTAGAGCCGTACACAATTCATGGCTATGAAAAACGCATCACGGACCATGAAATCTGGTGTGTGTCCCGGTGAAAGCTGGTCTTGTGTGCTGTTACCCTATACTATACAGATTTCACAAGAAACCAGTGTTTCTCAAATTGGGGGTCCAAAAGACAGTTGCGCGGGGGTGCGGGGGGGGGGGTGGAGTCGCAAAGTTATTTTGGAGAGGGTCGCAGTATTGCCATCCTTACTTCTGTGCTGTCTTCAGAGCTGTGTGGCTGGAGAGCAGCAGCTGCTGACTGAGGGCCCAGCCCTGCAGGCAGCAGCATAGAAGTAAGGATGGCAATACCATACCAAGCCATCCTTACTTCTGTGCTTCTACCGCTGTCAGAGGCTCTGCCTTCAGAGCTGGGTTCCTGGCCAGCAGCCGCCGCTCTCCAGCTGCTCAGCTCTGAAGGCAACACACCTGCCAGCAACGGCAGAGAAGAAAGGTAGCAGACTGCGAAACCCCCTCTTCTCCCACACGTACACAGTAACCTTGTAATCCCCAGCCCCCACAATTCCTTTTTGAGTCAAGACCCCTACAATTACAATATCGTGAAATTTCAGATTTAAATAGCTGAAATCATGAAATTTATGATTTTTAAACTGCTATGACAGTGAAATTGACCAAAATGGACTGTGAATTTGGAGGGCCCTATATGTACCTCAACTCTTGTATTCAGTCTAGAGAGCAGATGTTTCTGCTATATTTCATTGTGCAGTTACCAAATGTGTCCAACAAAGGTATTTTTTTTTTTGCCATATACAATAGGGTTTGCTGTTTAAACCAGACAGCCAACAAAAAATTATTATACATTTGTTTCTTATAGATCTGATTAAAGTATGCCAGACAAATTCCCTCTCTTCTTTCTAAAACATCTGAAAGCACACCTGTTTCACAAAGCATTTCCTGTACAAACATAATCTAGGATATGCTTGCTGTTCATAACACTTTTCTTGTTTGTGCTTTTAGATTTAAAAGATCTTGTTCTTTGTGTTACATACTCTGCTTTTTGGACATCTATGGCGTTGTCTGAATAAATAATGGAGAAGTTTCTAAAGAATCCTCTGGCACTGTGAGTAAAGCTGAGATATGAGATGTTTGCTGAAATACAGGCTGTGCAAAGGATTTGGTTTTGCCACTATTTGTGTGTCTGCATGCATGATATCTGTGGGTGGCCTCCCTGTGTGAATATAAGTGCCATTTACCCTGAATGCTTTCCAAACCACTCTCTGTGTAAAAAAATTTCTCTGTATTGTAACTAAGGAAAAATAGGACAGGAAGAACAGGTCTGTCATTTTTTTTTTCTTCTGTATACTTCCATTCCTGAGACTTTGTATCAGGATCCTTTCCAGTATCAGTGTATATTTCTCACAGCAGTGCCCCCAAAGGTTCCTAATGCCATGGTGTATGCAAGGGAGGGACATTCTTCCTTATCTGTTTTCACCCTCATCTCATGATGCAATAACCACTTCAAAGACCTTTTTCCTTTTCTCCCATTTTATCCACAGATGGGCTTGGTTGTGTAACAGACTTGCTGCAGCTGTGTTTACTACTTGGCTGCTATTCTTTCTTGCATCTTCCCCTCAGCCATATATTATTGTGTCTGCCAGTTGTAGTGCTCTTTACCTGGCACTTTTCAGTGCTTTTGTAAAGGCTCCCTCAAGCCCTGTGTGTGAGAACTTTTCACAGAATCTAATGGGAGCTCAGCATAAATGGGCATTGCAGGATTGGGCCCAGGCAACATTGCTGCTACATCCTATCAATCTCCTTCTTAAACAGTTTAAATAAAACCTCACATATGGGCAGTGTGGCCTACTAGATGGAGCAACAGGTTGGGACTCAGGAGATGTGGATTCTATTCCTGGTTCTCCAGGCATGCTGGGTGACCTTGGCCAAGTCACTTCAATGCACCGTGCCTCAGTTTCCCCAACTGCAAAATGGACATAATGATAGTGACCTCCTTCATAAAACATTACGATGTACGGATGATAACAGCTAGGTAACAGTAGCTCACAGAACCTGCCTCTTGACATAACTCCTATCAAACTATTGAATTGAGTGATTTAATTTCTTTTTCTTTATCACGAACATTGGCTGGTAGCCCTTGGATTTAATTAGTGAAGCCTATAGGGTACTGCAGTGTAAACCTGGGGGTCTGTAGTAGTTGTTCAGCTGTTCTTAAAACTCCAGTGCTTTAATGTTTTTTTAAAATTTTATTCAAATCAAAATGTTCTCTGCATATAAGAGACAGAAAAATTAGAAGCTCCAAAAACATTATTTTGAAAGCTGAAAACTCATTTAACAATTTTTCACCAGAAATTTCTGATATTTGAAAATTTTCAGTAAAGTATGCTCAAAGCTCAAAAACTCAAAGCTATTTTTGTGCTAAAGTTATAATGCTTTTCATCCATACAGCTCAGTGGTTCACAAATGGGTAATCATTTTTATCCCCATTTCACAGTTAAAGAAACAGAAGCACAGAGGGTCAGAGACTTTCTCAGATGGTCACGATAAGTGACTGGCAGCAGAACCAGGATTACGATGTTAATCCCATGACTCTGTTTGGTGCCCTGTTCACTGGCCTATGCTACTACTGGGTTTGTTAATCAATTCTTGGGAATGCAGGATTAATGTTGCCCACCCAAAAGCCACATCAAAGTGTTAAGCACAGGGCTGGGAAGGAATTCTTTTGCCATCTCTCAAACTAAGTGAATGTAATAATATTTGCCATTATAACAGCACTTTACAAACAGTACTTATGATGGCATACATCATTACCTTTTGCGGTGTGGCAAGCAAAGGTTCAGAGATTAAATGAACACTAAGGTAACCTAGGAAGTCAGTAATACAACCTGTAGCTTCTGATGATACCTAGTCTGTTGATCGAATTGCTTTAACTCTTTGGGTAAAATCCTGGCCCATCTGAAATCAATGAGAATTCTGCCATTGACTTCAACAGGGCCAGGATTTTATTTGTTGTTTTACTTTCTGAATCTCTAAAATGGGAGTAATAAAACATAGGTTGGTAAGTAAATCCTTACTTAAGTTTTCAGACTTTGTGATAAGGAGTGTTGCCTCCATTTTTACAGATGAAGGAAAGATGCAAGATGAGAGTGCCATGAAAAGGAGAGGCCTGTGGGTAAGGTAGCAAACTTGGACAGAGGAAATACTTGCTATGCCTTAGAATTTCTGTATGACACTGAATAAGCCATTTAATTTGTGCTTCATTTATCTATCTGAAATATAGACTAATAAGACTTCCCTGTTTCAATGAGGTGTTTTGAAAATAAATGCATCTATATCTATGCTAAGAAATGGTACATTCTAACAGTGAACAATCCTTTCTTGAATGTGAGCTGCCAAAATATGTCTGTCACTTTAATTTCATCTAACTTTTTTTGAAAGAAAACATTTTCTTGACAGACTTTGTCAGGACTTTTGATCTTGAAGCTCACTGTAGAAGAATGGATTCACCATTGGAACATTCTTTTTTGGGTAGGCTGATTTAGCAGCTCTTTCCTGTCTACCACCCTCTCCCAATAGTCACTGTAGTCCTGCGGTGGTCTGCTTCTTTCTGTGACTCATCCCTTTGTCCAGATCATGTTTTAGTTTCACCCCTTTTGAGGTAACAGAAATTCCAAACAAAAGTTCAGCAAATTATTTCAAGTCCATGGCAGGTCTCCAGCCTCTGGATCTGGGTCCAGTGGTTTTAACACCTTTCTCTCGGGGTTTTAAATTGCACTTGTTTCCTGTGATGGGGTGGACTAGGCCCTTAAACCCTCTGCTGGAGGACTTGTGGCTCTGAACTCCCTTGTCCTAGAAAATGGCCATAGAGAGGTCCTCCAAGTTGCCTAGAATGGCTGTGTGGGAAGCAGCCAATCAGGTCCCAGCAGATCAGTATAAGAAGAGCTGCAGACTCAGAGTACATTTAGTTCCTTGTTAGAGCTGGAGGTAGGGTGACTAGATGTTCTGATTTTATAGGGACAGTCTTGATTTTGGGGTCTTTTTCTTATCTAGACTCCTATTACCCCCCATCCCCCTCCTGATTTTTCACACTTGCTGTCTGGTCACTCTAGCTGGATGAGAGTAGATAGTGATTCAATTTGGTTGCTGGGACTCTTGATCCAAATTCTACTCTTGCACTCTGCAGCATCTGATTGTGTTCTACAAGGACAAGGCCCTGAGGTAAGGGTGAAGAATGTGTGGGAGCCATGGGTAAGTGGCGCAAGGAATTATAGCAGTAACAAAGTTTATTTAAAAGGACATTATGGATAGCTCCTATCTTTAGGGTCCCTGGACTGGGACCTGGAATAGAGGGTGGGCCTGGGTCTTCCTCCTCCCAGCCATTGGGAAAGTGGCCTGGACTTTAGGGTTCCCTAGAATTGTAACTGAACTGTAGTGGCCTAGCTGAAGAGCTAGGGTCAGAAAGGCACTGCTCCACTCCTGAGCATGGACAAACTGATGAGAGAGACATCCCAGAGGGCACTGAGAGAGGACCTGTTGCCCCTGAAAGGGGTTTGCGTTGCTTTTGTCTCTGACAGGCTGTGTATGATTTGGCTGGAGGGCTGAGCCACCAAAGACCCACCACAAACACATACAGAGTGCAGGCACTTGGCTAGGGGGTGCTTGTGAGTGTGACTCTGTTACAGCCCATCATGTCAGGAAGACTCCATGACACTTTCTCAGTGGTTGGTAGGAAGTTCTATACTCTTGTTCTCCACTTCTAATCCAGGGACCCTAAGACAATGAGCCAAGACCTTGCCACTACCTCCCTGGTCTCTTTCTTACCACAAGTCTTCAGGCCTCTTTTCCAGCCACTTCCTAGGTGATTTGTAATGAGCAATACCTCCCAGGGCTTCTCCCCAGGCATCAAGTTGCTATTCTTGTGTCTCAGTCCTCCACTGGCGCTTGCGCCAGTCCTGTGTCTTCCAGGAATCTTCCATCCCCACATGGGCTTCAGCCTTTCCCTGCAGGAGTCTTCCTGTTTCTTGCAGGTCTTGCTACTCTCTACTAGCAAAAGAGTGACTGCAAAGTTCTTCTCTTTCACCATGCAGCCCCTCAAACTTCAGTTTAGATTTCCTTTAGGCTTTAACATTAATGGTTCTTGGGCTTCTCGGCCCCCAATTTCCCCCTGGGTGAGGTCTCTGGTCCAAGGCCTACCAGCCCCTAGCCTCTCAAGCTTCCTCCTAGCACCTTGATTTTTTTTCTGGTTAAGAACCTTCTGATTTTGGCTTCACCGATTATGCTAACATCGTTCCGGGTGCAAGCCAGTTGCCTAATTGTGCTCGGTTATGTTCATGGGATACAGAATTAGACATAAACCTCTTACTGAACGATTGTAATGTAACACTACCTTATTTCTAAGAATCCAGAACTCTAACACACAATAACCAAATTCAGGGGGAGAAAACATAGGCTACTCAAGAGGCCCAACTCAGCCCACCTTACTCCAGTCTGGCTCTTTTTTCAGACTGACTGTTGAAGACCCCAAATCACATACTTCCCTACAGAACCCCCTAGCTGGCAAACAAGTGGTATCTTGTAATTTTTAACATGTTTCAATACAATATGAAGCAGGCTGAGGCTCCTGTGAACCCAAGGTTAACCAGTATAGGAATTATACACCTCATCACACTCACCCTATGGCTGCAGCAATTGAATAACTGAAAAATCAGTTTAGAATTCTAGCACTCCTCTCCCCAAAATAAGACATCTTTCTGATAATAGTGAGAGAGGCTTGATTATTAAGGAACAATTTAATAGTGAGTTAACATCTTGATCCAAATTCTACTCTTGCACTCTGCAGCATCGGATTGTGTTCCAATTTTATAAGAAAGCTCCTATACTCTGATTTTTTTTACAGTTCAGTGTGACACCCTTTAAGGTTGAAATGTTAGCCTGAATTATGGTATAGCCTTGGGAGAGTGCAATCAGTTAACTTAAACAAAAAAATCTTCTGCGGATAAAACCTTTGTATACTTAGAGTGCCATCTGCTAAATCTAGTAACAAACTATTTTTTGCTACTTCAGTTAGTCTTGCTGTGCCACTAGAGCTATTGATGAGAGAGTCAGGTCTGTATTCTTTTTCTGGATAGTACATCACTAACAAACTTGTTAACTAAGTTCCAGAATATTTATTAGTGGTGGTGGTAAATCCATAAAGAACTCACATTGACTCTCTGATCCCAGCCTGATTTACAGACCTGGCAGTTACCACATTCTCTTTCCTTGTCAGCTAGGTAAATCTGATATGAAGTCATTGATGGGCAATGAACACAGAACCCTCAAATACCAATTTTAGTGTTTTCCAGAGTATAATTGCACTGAACACTTTTCTTAATCCCCTTATTACATTTAGCATGCTTGTCCTGTGAAGTTATTTCATTGGGATTATAACTAAGCTTCATGCTCCATAGAAATGAAATCTGATTCTCCTTCGCCATGTAGTTTCGAATGTCCTACTGCTCCTGGAAAGGATAACTTTGTTTTAATTACTGAAATGAGAGAAGAGTATTGTTTGAAAACATGAAAGTTGACATGAATCACCTCTGTATGTGTGATGTAGCACCAAAAAGGTCTAAAGTTAGAGAGCTTTGCTAATGATGCAAAAACAAATGCTATGCAATATAATTTCTTGTTTAATCAAATGATTTGCCTACAGCCATATGAACTGTACTATCACTAACTGATCAGGATTCAGCTAAATCTATACAGAGATGGAAGATTACAAAAAAAATCTGATGGTGAAGAAAGTGGGCATTGATGATTTGTAGGAGGCACTGTTAGCAGGTGTTGCACTGCACCCCAGATACAGCTGCATGTCTTTTGTTGGGTAAGTGGGTGAAATGATCATTCTTTCCCTCCCGTTTGTTTGAAAAGTGCTTTGAGCTTTTTTTGAATTACAGGGCTATACAAATTCAAGACAGTCTCATCATCTAAATAAGTACTGGCAACTGAAACATAAAAATCAATATGCCTATTTTAAAGACTTTTTCATATTTTCCATCCCTTCCTTACCAGCTCTCCCAAAATTGACAGTGCCAGGTCCTATCTGTCACTTAGCATAGCATATTGATAGCTTTGAATTCCTGAGCCAGGAATGAACATTAGAGCTCTATCTTCTTGTGACCCCCTTCTATCCAACTGAATTGGAACACATGTTCCAAAGTTTTCTTTTGCTTTATTCCCATTTGAAAAATGTAGACAAACCATTGGCATATTGAGGACAGTTTATAGTGTTGTCAACAATCTAGCTTTGTTAAACAAACATAGATTAGGAACCCACCCTTGGTTTACTTTGCTGTCAGCTTGAATATAAGTTTATTGGAACTAAATTCTTGTGCTGAAATGCTTTTTTTATTGCTTATGCACTGACCAACAATAGTAATGCACAAAGGCAAAGAAAGAAATCAGTGTGCTAAATGGTGCATGTGCAAACTTGGATGGAATCTACACTAAAACTATTTGATTTTACAGTAAAACATGGAGAAAATTAGCAACCCTTGTTGGTTTTCAGGGCTATTGTTAGCAGAGGCTGGGTACACTGAAAACATGATGCAGAAAGGACGGTGCCAAATACAGCCCACATTATCACACTTTGATGTAGGATTCATACAATAACGTGGCTTTACTTTACAAAGTAGTACTTTTCTATTACTGGAATAGAACCCTCAGTTAATGTTGTTGAATAGGAATGGAATCTATCCAAGAACAATAATTCTGCAAAGTGATGTTGTTTAATTATATAACTATCAGGCTAACATCAGATTGTTCCCTTACTATTTAGTTTGTTAGGGGTGGCCAACTTGTGGCTCCAGAGCCATATGCAGCCTTGTATAGGCACCAACTCCAGGGCTGGAGCTACAGGTGCCAACTTTCCGAAGTGCCAGGAGGTGCTCACTGTTCTGCCACAGGCTCTGCCCCCACTCCACCTCTTCTCGTCCCCTCCCCTAAGCCGGCCATGCCCTCGGTCCTCTCCTGCCCCCCGAGCCTCCTGCATGCCACAAAACAGCTAATCGGGAGGTGCAGGGAAGAAGGGGGAGGCACTGATTGGCACAGCTCCCGGTGCTTGGAAGGCACTAGGAGCAGGGCTGGGGAGATGACATTGGTAAATTTTGGCTCCTTCTGAGGCTCAGATTGGCCACCCCGGTTTATATAAACCAGAGTGCAAATTCTGTTACGCAGTGGATCTTTAAGAAGTCCCATTTTTCATTTGCAATTGACTTAAGAGTTTTACTTTTGAAAACTGGATCTTGGCTCCTAAGTCACTTAAGCCCAAATCCTCAAAGGAAGTTATGCACCTAACTTTCATTGAATTCAATGGGAGTTAGGCACCTAACAACCTTTGAGATCTGGGCCTCAGGTGCTTTTAAAACTTTCAGTAAAATTTTCCAATGTGTGCCTATGGTAAGCCTTCTCAATCTATATTGTGACCTAAATAAGGCAAAATCTTGGGCATAGCCATGGACCTAACTATTAAAATCCAAATCTCTTGAAATTAGTAGAACTGAGGTTTTGGTTTTGATGCATCTAGTTATCAAAATGAAGTATAGCTAAATGACTCCCCCAGACTTGGGTCTTGAAGGAGTCAGAATTTGATTCCTCTGAGTTCAAACGCTCTAACCTGTCCTTTTTGGAAGGAGAAAGATTTAAAGAATGATGTTTTTAGTAAGTGGGTATTTTCTCACTTTATATGCTATAATTATACAGACTAAATGTGTCCCTGATGAGAAGATGGAAACTGGTGAGCTCTTACCCAGAGTTGACTTTCGTATCAAATTTCTTTTCATTTTTATTCAATGATTAATAAAGGCCTTGGTACCATTTAAGTCCATGGCAAAATTTCCATTGCTGATGATGCAAGGAGAGTCGGGCCCCTATTTCATATGAAGAAAATATCAATTTATATCTGAGAGCTTGTCCATTAGATTCCAGTAAGTACCTTATTGTAATAGGACAAACTAAGCATTCTCATCAGCACTGAGACTGATCATAGTACTGTAAAATCATGCACTTTGAAAGCAGTATGTGTATACATGTCAAATTTGCTTTTCCCATACAGTATTTTCCACAAAATTCTCCCTTCCATTGCTTCATTGCAAATGAATAGCTTTCTCTTCTTTATCTGATCTTAAAATGAATTGTTTAAGATTGTAGCAATGTAATTAGTACAATCAATAAGTGCAGTACAGTAGTAGCTTGCACATTTTGAAAGAAAGGTGGCCCTTTGTTTAGTCAAACTATAAACTTTATATAAAAAAGCAAAACCATAAAGAGATGCAAGTAACTAAAGCAGCCACATGTTAACGCCTTTGTTAACACTCATGGCGTTACATGTTTGTCTTTAGATGGAGAGCTACTTTGGGGCAAAGAATGTTTTATGCATCTCTGAAGTGCCATATAAAAATTACTGAATTAGATTGATTGCTTTAACTTAAACATTAACTAGTAGGAGATGGTAAATTGTTACTAGAAAACTCATTTTTCACATCTGCCCTTTCCATTGTGCTTCTGCAATACCGAGAGGAAAACTGACCCAGTAAGCACCAGGAAGGGATTACCTGTCTGCACACAAGGTCCAAATTCCCTGAGATAACATCTCAAATTTTGAAGCTTTGTGCAATTTTCTGTTCCTCAAAATGGCTGCAAAATCTCTCCTTTCCGGGAGGGGGGTGGGCAGATGACGACTCTGGAATGGGAGAAGTTTTCATTTGTTCCTTCTCTCATGGACTTTCCCTGGAAAGGGGGAGAGTATAGTTAGTCTCTGTGTAGAGAAAACATGCTACAGAAAAAGGCATATGAGGACAGAGGATCCAGAAAAAAAATGCAACAAAAGCTGCAAAATCCATTTTAATAATACCAAGAAGAATTTTTTTACTCCACAGCCTCAAGGTATTAGAATTTTTAACCTGCGTGGCATACATCTGTCCATTTAAAAAATGGATGATGGGCTTTACAGTCAAGAAAGAGATGCTATAATTACAAGTGAAATCCAACCCCATTTAATGTAGAGCCAAAAGGAGTGACTCTCTGAAAGCTGCATGGTGGACCATACGAGTGTTTGCAGCCCTATTCCTCAAACACTTGTCCAGGTTAGAAAAATCACCACTACTATTGGCACTCCTGTTGGCAATTTGAGCAGAGGCCCAAAACAGCATGGATGATGACTGGCCTCTCCTCTTGCCAATAGGTTTCGATCCTGTAGGCCAGAGCTGAGGTACAGTGGTGGGGGGTGCAGAGGAAGCTTGCTCTTGTTCTGCCCCTGCTTGTCCCTGCTCTGCATATGGACAGTATCAGTCACCAGGGGTCTCAGGATGGTCTTTCACTCATGAATATTAAGTTAATTTTTAACTGGCTGGTGTGGCTCTTTAAAACAGAGCAGAGTTCTCTTGAAATGCACATTAACATATTGAAATCTTTTGGGTAGTTAATCAGCTTTACCTTACACTGAAGTTTGCCTACTTGAATAGGAACCAATCCTTCTTTGTATTCTCAAATTTAATTTCTGAGGGGTCAACAAGAGGTTGTTACCTCTGCTTTAAACTACATAGGAAATTGCCTTATTCCATTCAGATGGATGTCAGATGTTCAGATTATAATGAAAGTCAAGGGAACACCTACTATGGGAAATTGAACTCTTTGCTGCAGCAAGGTACTTTGGAAAATTTTCCATTAATGCTATACAAGCTGATAGGTGGTTTTTCCAATCAAAAAATTGAAGCAAAGCTCCAACTTTTACTCCTCTTAAAGCCTGTTCCTCAGGACTTATTTTATTATCCACAAAATGGTCACAGAAGACTTAAAACACTGGGCACTAATTTCCAGAGACTTTTCCCACTTTAGCCAGCCAAGAGGAAAGAATACACCCTCATGCTTAGTTCTCCAAGGCCTCCCACCAGCGAGGAACTTATCCCAACCCTCCCCTTCCTCAGACTGAACTAGGAGAATTATTTGATATAGCCTCCAGTAGGCAGTAACATGATGCTTAGTTAGCAGACCCCTCCATTCTGTGCCTCTGTTTGGAGATTACTACTTCCAGCAGTCACTGGACCTCATAACTGACATGCTGGCTGCACCTGTGCTTAGGGCCCAGCTTTCTGAACTCAATGAAAACTAGACTGAGTTTGGCTTGCAACAATGCCATCTTGAGCAATGAACCAATCAGACTTCACAAGTTACGCTAGGGTTGACTACATGAGTATGTAGAATGGAGATCAAGGTTACTGCAGGAAGTACTGCTGGTGATTCATAAATGCTACTATTCTCTGTGGCTCAGTACTGAAACATTCTACCAGAAGGGTGCTATTGTAGGTGCCCTCTTAGATAGGTTGATTGCTGTATTTTGCCCTAGAATGGTTACACTTCACTGATGGATGAAGTGATTTCTGTATAGTGCAGTTCAACAGCACCTCCTACTCTGGATCCTTTAAAATGGAAGACTGAGTGGCCTCTGTTTAAAAGTCAGCATTTTACCAACAGCAGTGTAAAAGTGTAGGAAAATAGATGTAGTATGTCTGAGAACCATTGGTAAATGCTGACTTAATGGTAACCACTGCATTAAAATATGACATGAAGATGTTTTGATAGTTAATTTTACTTTAAGGTTCTATATGGAAGCCATTTTCTTAAGAAAAACTTGAAAATGAAAGCTGTAGGTATTTCTTACATAAATTACAATATTAAAGGGCACATCTTTCTTTTACAGACTACACATTTAGACTTGTACAAAGTATTGCTAAAATCCTGAAGAAGCACAACTTGAAAAGTGTTTAGAAAATGTGCACTGATGCAGCAGAATACCCTGTGATAGCAAACTGGGATGAAAGGAAGGATTTCCACTCAACTGGATTGGAGCTTTCAGAGGCTGTCACCAGGTTAGATGCTAAATGTGAGCTACTGACACTTGCAGGCATCCTGCTCACTTGGTGCAGTTAGACTAGGTCAATCTGTTTGCCAGGGGCAAACAGGAAGCCTGCCCAGGTACATGAAGGCTTATGCATCCGTATTTGCACAATTCAAACTATTATTGAAAGCAAATTCTTATAGCACTTGCCAAGATAACCTCATGAATGTGTAGTCCCAAATGTAAACAGATGCATTGTTATCTATTGGTATTTCTTGGGTCTTTGTTACCGTTACATCTGAGTTTCTAAATCATTAATGGGTTTTATCCTCCCAATACTAGGTTGGCATCATCCACAATTTTACAGATGGTCAGCTGTGGCAGATTAAGTAATTTTGAGCACAGTTATATAGGAAATTTGAGACTGTCAGAAATTGAACCCAGGTCTCCTGACTCCCACCCAGTACCCATCCTTCCTAACTCGTTGTCATATTGAATATGCATATAGACAGCTTGAAACAAGGAATGTGGGACTTGCTTAGGGCATTTGAGGCCATAATGTATATGCTGAGCAGACATGCTTAGGGTGACCAGATGTCCTGATTTTATAGGACAGTCCTGATATTTGGAGCTTTTTTCCTATATAGGCTCCTATTACACTTCCCCCCACATACCCCTTGTCCTCATTTTTCACACTTTCTATCTAGTCTGCCTAGCCATGCTAGATACTGAGGCATTCTTCTAGGGTTGGAGGGTGAAATTCTTCCTTCTTGCTGCTTCCTTGTATCAGCAGAGCAGCTCTATGGCTGTTTCTCTAGTCTCAGAACTTAACTAGGCTTAGTGCCCATTGTGCACTTACTATCTGGAGATATTGTCCAGGGGATCCACCAGCCCAGTGCTCAAATCATAGATGTGCAGTGGCTCTCTGAGACAACTCTGAAGAGCTGGGCTCTGACATGAAGGGGAACATAACCCCTGAACAGGTATATCATGTGAGCACCAGTTCTGCTAGAAAATGACCTATTGCTGTGGAGATGGGGACAAGATTTTGCCCTATGCTGTGAACTGCCTCTGTTCTTCTTCTCAACAAGTGTTAACACTGAAGCCTCTTGTCTTAGGCCTACCCCTAGTTTTGAGGGATAAAATTGTCTGTTCTCTCAACCATATTAAATCGGTGCACTTCCATTTACTTTAGCAGAGTTACTCCTGATTTACAACAGTGTGGATCAGAGCAGAGTCTGGCTCAATGTCTGCAAGTCCAGAGGCTTTAACCATGCACCTCCAACACAACCAGAGCGCTGGGTGCACTTTGGCCTCGATCTTACATGCGCACACACTTTTGAGCACAAGTAGTCCCCCTGTAGTTAGTCTACTCTTCTTCAGTTAAGAATGGGCCTAAGTGCTCGCAGAATCGGAGCCTTGGAGCATCAGAAAAAGTAGAATGAGGTTTCCAGCCCTCCTGTATTTGTCAGTGGCTGGCGTAGCTATAGTTTGGTTATATTCCAAGAAATTTTAAATGCCTTGTTACTACTTACAACTCTAAAATGTCTTAACTGACAGTAGGCACTGATGGAGTAACAATAAAAAGAGCTGGACTTTTCAAAAGAGTTCCTGTGGAAATAAACCAGGTATGGTATTCACTGTATGTTCTTTCTGCCCCCTTCCACTACTCAGTGCCAACAATTAGGGGTGGGAAAAGAGGAGGGGAGCAAAACATTTTGAAATAAACATTTCATGAACAGTTTTATATTAGCATGACCTCTGGAATAAACTGAACATAGCATGTCTGAGTCTGGATTCTTGTGAAGGATATTGATTCATATGTACAGAATTCTATCCAGTTTCAGCTGCTACTGCAGCTTAGCTGCAGCCAAAAGAGATTCAAAAGCCTTTCATGAAGAGATGGACGAAACAGACAGTTATACTCTCTGGCTGGCATGCTCACTTCATCTCTGCTGCTAAACAAAAGGTCTCTGTACTAGGTCACTGTATAATGAGCCACAGTTCAGCTGTAAATACATTTTCAATGTTTCCATCCCAGTGCAGAACAAAGAAGTGTCCCAATTCAGGTCAACACTTTGCACCATCATTTGATGAGAAAAATAATTTTTGTCATCAGTTGTCTGCTAAGCATCCTTGTTTCATGAGAAGGAGGCTTCCTGATTCATTTGACAGTGGCTCTGATGTCAAATGCCTGTCACTGTCCTCTTTAATCTTAATTGGGGATCTCTGCTTTAAGTTTGTTGCATTTCTGCACATTCAATATATGTGAATCCTGTTTTTCTTCCTTTGTCCTTTAAAAAAATTATACCCAACCTAGGCCTTTCTTTTTAAGGATTTGTTTACCTTGCTTAATGGAATAAACATCAACAAAAGTTTCTCTGGTTTACGAACAGAAAGATTGCTTCACTGTCCTGCATCAAGATGTCTTTCTATGATGATCAATATACAGAATTTCAGACCCTACCGGTATAGGATCAAAGAACTTTTAACTGTTCCAGTTCTGCAGCCTCTTAAGATGGTACCACTGATGCTCTCTTCATAGATAATACATTTTGGATTTTGAAGCTAGTCCACAGTACTGTCTTACGTATTTTATTCTCTAAGATGATTTTCAGGTTCAGCTGAATTTGAACTGATAACTTTTGCACAATATACCAAATATACAGTATTAAAATAGTGTGTGAGTAACCCAAACACTTTATAGTATCTCTTTTAAAACATTAGGATTACATTAGATTTGCATTGGGATGATCACAACAAAGCCTTTTGTGCTTTAATATACATCTCCCTGTGTATTTTCAAATAGTGGATTATTTCAAGTGAATGTTAATTAAAGCTGTGAAACACAACAAACAAAATTCACTTCACAGCCTGATAAAGGTATGCCTACAAATTTACATCCAGCTTTAGTGTGATTTGGGAGCAAAGTGGAATTAGACAGTCTGTATTAATGGATGCCTTCTGTTTCAGTATGTTCAGCACAATTCTTACTACAGCATTTTAGGTCATTTGTTAAGTAATATAATACATTAGCTGGGTCTCTGGCACACTCGTGCCCTTGCACAAATCATAAAATTTCTTTTAATTTCTGATGGAGGTTTTCTGGTGCCCATCTCCTTTGCAATTCAGGACATTCACATGAATGATTTTTTCTCCAATAAAAGCTCCTTCCCAAAAATGTTTGCACATATATTCACAGAATAGTTGACAAAAAGGTGGCAAATTTGGCTGATTTTTTTTTTTAACAAAAGGGTTAAGAATGAAACTTGTTACCTGCCTTAAATATTTGTCAATCTGGAGATGTTTTCCATAGCAGGTGTGTGTCTGTAGAATTGCCAGTCAAGACTGATTTTGTTTAAATTATACTGAACTGGGTATAAAACTGATGCCTGAAGTAGCTGATGAGTGATGCATCTGGAAAAAACTGACCTCTGAGGAGCCAGGGTTAAGTGAAGGTAACTCCTATAATTCATTTACTGTTTGCTGGGATATGGGAACAGAAACTGTAATCTTCCTCTAGAATGGTTTGCAAGGATATTGCAGGCATGGAGGAGCTGAATAGCCTGTATTCATTATTGCATATGATGGTAAATAAGGAGGGTCTAATGGTACAAAGCGCATTACAGAAATGTAATTGTTTGTTTGATCATTGGTGATGACTATGAAATAGAGGTTGCATGATACTGTATAAATGACACCTACTACAACTGGATCTTCTACTGAATGAGTTATCTCCCCTTTAGATTTTCACCTGCTCTCTAGGTCAGTGGTTTTCAAACTTTTTTTTCAAAGACAACTTGAAATTGCTGATGGTCTTGGCAGACCACTTAATGATCTTTCCAAATGTTGTTTGTACCATTAGCTGGCTATTGTACAGTGCTTTGGAGAAAAGTGCTATATTACAAAAAACCTTCATTTACGTTTTTGTTCTACAAATAAAAACACATCTTCTTATTTTAATATCAATAGTCTTACTTTTCTAATGCGATGGATGTGCCTTCTTCCCGCCCTCCCCCCCGCCTGCTGTCCCAGCCCCTGGGCTGGGAAGGATGGGAGTCTCTTCCCTGCCATAGCAGCCACAGACCTGAGACTGGGAAGGAGGAGGGTCTCTCCCTGGCAACTGCAGCCTTGGACCTGGAGAAAGTCACCTCCTTTCTCTGGCCGCTGCAGCTCTGCATGTCCCAAGTCCCCCCCCCCACTCCCTCTTCTTACCCACTGCTCTCTTCCATGCCCCCTATTTCTCTTCTACCCTGCACCCCCACCACTCAGGCCACCACCTTACCCTCCATGTGTCTTCTCCAGAGTCCAGGCACCTAATTAGTGGAGCTAGCGCAGCTCCACTAATTAGGTGGGTGGCCTTTCATTCTCTCCTGTGTGGCTGCTTAGCCATGCACCATAGACAGAACTACCTGAATGGAGCTCGTGGACCACTGGTGATCCACAGACCATGGTTTGAGAACCTCTGCTCTAGGTACTTTCGATATCAGAAGTTAACACAGAAACCAAATATTCTCCTGGAAAGCACTTATGACTTAGATTGCATTACACAGTTCTTAGCTAGTGATAGAAGTGAACTGTTTCAGCTGTCACATGTCCAATATCTGCTAAGTCTTTGCACCTACTTGACTAAAATAATACACTTGGAAAAACAAACCATTGGGTTCCTATGTAAAGAAACACACAGACATAGGTTTTTCTTGGTAGATTCCAACACTAACATAACAGCACATTAACAAGATCCTTTATATCAATATAGGGCCAGGTTATGATGTCAAATATTTTGTTTTAGGAACACCACTACTTTCAGTATAGCCCTTATGCTTTCTCCATTCTGAGACTATTATGTTTTTGCCTACTTTCTCTACTCCTGGGGTTTGGACTTCTGGAGAATGTCTGTCTGCTTCTGTGTACTTCCAGTAAACTGAGTGTCCAAAATTTTTGCCCAACTGGCAACTTCCTATAGCTCTGGCCACAGCTGATTTGCCTAAAATAGAGTAAGTTGCATTTGCCTTCATTTTAACACAGACTTGCAGCCCGTAATTCATTGTGTTGACCAGAGCAGTGATACACTTCCAAAATTCTAACAAAGGGCTCCCCTAAATGTTCTGCCTCACTTAGCAATACATGTACTATTACCTGGGTGAAATACTGTCTTGCTTCACCCCTACCCAATCTCAAAAAATCCATCACCTCTAGGCATTCCTCACCACACAATCCATTAATCCTTTCATTCTCTGGCCCAGTGTCTCTTGACCCTCCATACTTTCCACTGGAGCTTCCCCTAATGGTTGACCAGGTGGGAGTGAGACCCTATGGGTGAAGAGCTGGGTGGTCATTTGGAGACAGGGTCTCCTTTTAGTTTTTGAGGTTGGAGATCTTTAACTGTGGAGGTCTTTCCTAGCTACAGGGTCAGGAAGCCCAGCAGAGTAGGTCTCAAGATTAATATGGGGGTAGTGTGAAGAGTGGGGGGGTCCCTTGGCTGCTAGAAAGACTAGGGTATGAACAAAGTTGCAGATGTCTTCCCAGTACCAATATATCAATTTTCCCTGATCAGTTCTATACAATTTTTCATTTCTGATTTAAATTCATTACTACCGGACTCCCACTTAGTGCAGCAGGTGACCCCTGTCTTCTCTTCTTCCAGTACTTCTGGAATGACTGGAGGTTTGCAAAGAAGTTGAGCATGAGAAGTTCTCTTTGCAGCAGCAGTAGTGGTCTGTGACAAGGTAAAAGCAGCAGCCCGGAAAGGTTTAAGAAATCCCCATCTATTACATGGCTGGGTGGGATATATAAGGATGAGGAAACAGGATTCAGGGAAAAGGTGTATACTCTTTCTCCAGAGTTGGTTCACGTGGGGTTCTGAGTGTTTGTTTTTTCAATTGAGTTGGCTTTATTTTGGTTTGTGTGTGATTATTGTTCTAAACAATCCTTTGAGGAAAGGACTTTAAAGATGTGGGAGTGGACTTTGCTTCCTCACTTTTCTGGGAAGCAGTCTACATGGGTGTGTTCAGAGAGGGCTGAAAATGTTAAGTCAGAGCTGTCCTTAACATTTCTGGCTAGTTATGAAGCATTTTTATTTACTATATTCCTCCCTAAATGTAACTCATTCCCCTCCATGTTTATCACAGAACTAGGCACAAGACAGGCCTGAGGATTTTGGGGAGGAGGGTTAGCAAGCTTACTGACATGACTTAGAAAATATAGAGGAGGTCTTTAGTCTCGTTTGCAGAAATAGAACCCAGATGGGTATTCCTTTCCATTTTTGCAATTGGTCTGACACTTTGAAAACTAAGTTATCCCTGCAATGAAAAATACTAACATTTAAACATTACATTTAAATTTAAACGTTTAAACTTAAATCCCTGCAATAAAAAATACTAACGTTTTAACGTTTAAAAAGCTTTAAATTTGTTTTTAAATTGCTTATCTGGGCCCAAAAGCTGGGGCTGTCAGCATGGGGCTTGTGCAAGTTTCCTCAGTGTTATGAGTGACCAAGAAATCTAACATGCGGAATTTTGCAGGTCTCTTTTGGCCTGAGGAGGGCCACTGTGTTGAAGTCCACACCTTTTTTATTTCCAGTTAGTGGTGCTGGCTCCGCAATAAACCATCTTTACTAAGCAATTGAAATAAAGCTGGGTGGAAGAAAGATTAAGGAGAGATGGAAATAAAATCCCAACTTTTTTTTGCATCTGTATATTTTTCCATTCATAAACAATGTTAGAGTGAAAGTACATTAGGCTAATATTTGTTTGTAAAGATCTGTGTGTTTGCCAGTTGTTTCTCCAAGCCTCATTTTCAAGAGATTTCCTCGATTACAGATCTGAGTTAACTGGAAAGAAATACTCAAATGGGCAAAACATAGTATTTGAGACCCAACCAAATGCTATCCTAGTTCAAAAGGAAACAAAGAAAATCAATACTAAAAGGGTTTTGCTTGCCATTAAATCACCACCTATTTATTTTGTAAGTATGTGCTTGTGTGTGCATTTTGTATATTGAAAAATTGTTTAAAATTTGTGTGTTAAATAAGAAAACAAAGTAAAGCATTTAGTGCAGGCTTGATTCATCTTACCCTAAGAACTTAAAACATTAACCTTTAGGATAGCTTTTTATTGGGGAAACTGATGGTAAGAAATGTCCTCTCTGCTTCCTTGTAATTTAAATTTTTGTTGTAACTGTCTCTTTGCTTTTCTAGAACTTTACATTTGAGTGTGTGTTTTGCACTGGGAGGAAGTATGCGTAGGAGAAGGGAGGAAAGAGAGTAAGGATAATTTCATGAACTGGTGTAGCCATTTGATAGCATTTATTTATCTTTCTTTTTTTAATATATTGAATCAAATACTGCTCTTGGATATAATGGAGTAAAATGGATTAATTCCATTGATGCAAAACAGCTGTTTGCAAGTTGTAATCAGTAGTATTAAAAAAAACTTCAAATATATGTTTGTATGATCAGCTTTGTCCCTTCAAATATAATTTATATAGGTCTGTTAATTTATAAATGTTAGTATCAACAAGTAAAGAAAAAAATCTGATTCCCTTTGACAAGCTCTATACTTATTCTTTTTCTCTTTTATTTTAGCCCTGATTTTATACTGAACAAGGCAATTTGTGAGATTCCCTTTTAGTATTTGTTGAGGCTTTGTCTTTTGTTGAGCGGGGGCCTTAAGTTTCTGCTAAAGCTCTTTAAAAACTCTCTTTATATATTTTTTTCTCCAAAAATCATCCAACCTGTTCTTCATTCCACATGACTGTTTTCTCCTACCCTGTAAAAATCCTGTGCTAACTGTCATCATATATCAAACAGTACACTGAAACTTGGATTATCAATGGATTTCTGTCTAATATTGTGTAAAGTTAGTAGCAAGGCATTAATCATTTCTTAACTGGGGCCTTAACACTTACATGGGGAAACATCTGCTATATTATGTTGCACATCTGTTTACTTTGAAAAGGCTTTAAATGTGGTGTGATTGATTGGATAGATTGTCTTCTGAAATGAATTTGCCATACAACTTCTAATGTAAAGCCTAAACTGAATCCAAGTGAAATCCTCTTGTAGTGCTCCGTATGTTTCCCAACATACCATAAACCAAAAGTTCATTACATCCAAGGAGACCGGGTTTTTTATCCTCAATTTGTGCTTAAAACGAGAGAGCCTATATCTCTGTACAGAATGTTACAACTAATGAAGAATATGGATGATCATTTAAATCATCTTTCCATTCTTATCTACCTGTAACTGGAGAAATGTTTTTTGCACTGATAATTAAGAAGAAAAATAAATGGTGGGTTAGTTCAAGAAGACCTTGCTCTTTCTATGACTGACTAGTATTTTTATATGAATCCATTAGATTGTCTCTGCCTATTTAAACACATAATAAAAACAAATTTGCTTGACCAATGTCAACTAAAAGTTTTTGGTTAAACAAAAATACAGTTCACTTATCACCACTTCAGGCAACTGGCCAATAGATGAGCTTTACACTGGGCCTTTAATTTTTTTTTTTAAAGGACTCTGTAGTCAAATCTAGGGACTCAGGAAGAATGTATCCTAGGCTCTTGATTGCCATTGTTGTGCATGGGAGGGAAAAAAAGACATTAGCTCAGGTACTTGTAGCTCAGACCATATAATTCATCACCTAGGGACATTCAACCTAGATGGACCTACTATAAGGTAGTGCACAACTGGTTGGAAAACCATTCTCAGAGTAATCATCAGTGGTTCACAGTCAAACTGGAAGGGCGTATAAAGTGGGGCCCCACAGCGATCAGTTCTGGGTCTGGTTCTGTTCAATATCTTCATCACTGATTTAGATAATGGCATAGAGTGTACATATATAAAGTTTGCAGATGATACCAAGCTGGGAGGAGTTGCAAGTGCATTGGCACATAAGCTTAAAATTCAAAATGATCTGGACAAACTGGAGAAATGGTCTGAAGTAAATGGGATGAAATTCAACAAGGACAAATGCAAAGTATTCCACTTAGGAAGGAACAATCAGTTACACAACTTCGAACTGTGAAATGACTGCCTAGGAAGGAATACTACAGAAAGGGATATTGGGGGGGGGGGCATAGAGGATCTCAAGCTAAATATGAGTTAACAGTGTAACATTGTTGCAACAAAAGCAAACATCACTGTGGGATGTATTATCAGGCATGCTGTAAGCAAGAGATGAGAAGTAATTCTTCTAATGTAATCGGTGCTCTCTTCTAATATAATTGGTGCTGATTAGGTCTCAACTGGAGTATTGTGTCCAATTCTGGGTGCCACATTTCAGGAAAGATGTGGACAAATTGGAGAAAGTCCAGAGAAGAGCAACAAATGATTAAAAGTCTAGAAAGCATGACCTATGAGGAAAGACTGAAAAAATTGGGTTTATTTAGTATGGAGAAGAGAAGACTGAGAGGGGACATAACTGTTTTCAAGTACATAAAAGACTGTTACAAGAAGGAAAAATTGGTGGTCTTGACCTCTGAGGAGAGGGCAAGAAGCAATGGGCTTAACTGCAGCAAGGGAAGTTTAGGGGACATTAGGAAAAACTTCTAAACTGTCAGGATGGTTAAGCACTAGAATAAATTGCCTAGGGAAGTTGTGGAATCTCCATTATTGGAAATTTTTAAGAGCATGTTAGACAAACACGTGTCAGGGATGGCATAGATACTACTTCAGTCCCCTGTATTCACGACAGGACTGACTAGATGACCTCTCTAGGTCTCTTCCAGTCCTATGATTCTAAGCCTTCTCAATACCAATACCATGATTTTCACCTTGAAGTGAATATAAAGTCTGTTTAACTTTTGCAGTAGTAAAGTATACAGTAGATATAGTATGTTGCCTGTGGTTAGTACTGCTATGAGGCTCTTCTATTGTACACCAGCTGTAGCTTCTAAATAAACTTTGCCATTTAGTCCCACTCAGCGTGGGTTGCGGTAATCCAGGCTGGAGGTGTTAAAGTAGGGATAATTGTGACCAGGTCCACATCAGGGAAAACCAGACATGAGCATGAAAATTAAGCCACCAGAAAGAAGCAAACAATTCTGATCATGGCCTCCATACTGAGGAACCTGGGTTGAGACATCTGTGGCCCAGCTAATGACATGAGTATGGCATACTTCCTCTCCTGGGGCCAGGAGAAATAAAACGTTACCCTCAGGGCATGGATGTTCTAAAGGAGCTGGGGAATTCACTCTAATTGTAGTTATGTGGGAGAAAAAATGAAACCAGTAAGAAGATTCTGTATTATTCAGAATCTCTTCAGGGACTGAGGAAGAGAACCAAGATGCAGATGACCTTCAATGATCTTCTAGTACCAAGAATGAATGAATGGAGATGATACTGAAGATGAATCAAGAGCTTTTGTGTAGATATGTTCACATACTATTGTAAATATTTAGGAAGATAGTGGGAGGGAGAATTTTGGATTCACTGAACATTGCAATAATTTCTGTGAAGACAACCTTCTTGCATGTGACAAGTTTCTACCTTGAGGGGGGGATGAGGTACCACCTCCCAAATTCAGAACTAGCAAGACTTATTAGGCTGGTTTAAAACTAGGAAGGAAAGAGGAGGGTAGGAGTTGTTAGCTCATAGTAATTATTTGAACTAATTAAAATAATTTAGCAGATGCTTTCACATGAAGTGTAAGGCTAAAGACATAGTTATTGTAAAACAACATATAAAAATTTTAAAGCACTAACGTTTCAGTACAAAAAAGCAGAAAGAACTAGAGTTACTAAGTAATGGGGCTTCTGAGGCAGAGGACATAACTGAAACCTGGTAGGATATTTTCACAACAGGGATACCATTATAGATGAGTACATCTGTTGTACAAAGGAAAGCCAGAAAAGGAAGATCTACAATGAAGTACTGGTAATGGAGAGAATGGTGAGGAAATTATTTGTTAGAATAATTCTCTGCTGTGCTGACAGAGAGAGCCATATGGCAGAAGAGAGAAGGAGATGGTAGGAAGCCAGAGTAAGTTAATGCTGCAAGAGGGCAGCTTTAACTTATACGGCTGGTAGAAGACCACCTCCCAGCTGAGAATCAGATGAAGTGATTAGTCTTGCCCTTCTCTTTCTTCCCAGCTTCCCTGCTTCACCTTTCACATGCCCCTTCCCACCATTACTTTGGGAGCCACAGTTCTGGTCCAGGAGGCATCAGCGATTGAGCCACAATTCCCAGCTATATTCTGCCAGAGATTTCCCCTACCTTTGCTGTGGTGGAAGTGCCCTTTGTCATGAATTTAGCCTGGGCTGGATTTTCTCACCCATGGTCTGCTCCAGACCACCTGAGTTGGAGCAGAATGAGAATGAAACATGCTTAGAGTATTTCTTGTGGTTCTTGGAACCACAGAATACTATGTTCATGGAGCATTTTAATTTCCCAGAAATCAAGAGTTTACTAATACAAGAAAACAACATCACCAAAGAGATTTTTGGATAATAAATTTAACAGACAACTAGAAACTCCCACTAGAGGAAAAGTTATTGTTCCCATTCTTATCAACCGAGAGGAACTGAGTGAGAACAAAAGACACACTTGGAACCAGTGAAAGTAGGTGATGGTCCAGAGATTGTAGCAGTGAGTGTAAGTATGTTAGATTTCAGTAAAGTATATTTTGAGGAATCAAAAAAATTGAGTGAATAACCCTTATAAAATAGTACATTTTTCTGTAATAATGCTCCAGGGCAATGTATCTTGCAATATTGATACTACAGAATATCTAATAATTATGGGTGTATTTACATGTAAGCTAAAGGGCAGAAGTAGTAAAAGCACTGGAGTGGATGAAGGATGGGGAATCCTAAAGGATTCTGCTTCTCTGACTCTCTCTCTGACTTTAGTGCAACTACTCACATGAGTAGAGGTGGCAAAATTTGTCCTATACTAATTATAGTGCAACAGAGTAAAAAGTCTGCATTGAGGGGCCACTTGCTGCCCAGGGAAGCCATACATGTATTGTATGCCATTACCCTCAGCAAAATACAGTGCAGAAAATATGCACAGTGGTTGTTCCTGAACTTTTTGTAGAAGGTAAAATCCAGGCAGCCAGTTTCCACACTTTTCTGCTGCTACTGCCCAATTTTTCTAGTATGTACACATGTGCAATAATTAGAATTTGCCTTAAGGATTTTATGCAATATCACTAGTTTATTTTCAATATTGTAAAATATTACAATATAAAGTATTAGTGCCCCAGGAAGAAGATTCCTGTTTCAGAAAGTTGTCCCTACGGCAGTAAATAGAGTATTTAATTCAACATTGTCATCACGAGTTCTGTATATATGTATATTTTTGCTTGTCAGAAATCTGTTAACTGGTAGTTTTATTTCAACTTTATTGCAATCAATATTTTTGACATGCAGCTTGTTTGTAGTTTACACTTTGCTGATGTTAAATCTAGTCAAATTGGGCTTAGATTGTTGACTTCTAATGTAAAATTTTATCTGTGTCAGTGTGATAGAAAAGGGAAAGAATTACTTTTACAGTTGTATTATCAAAACCTATGCTGTTTTTCTTGGCTTACTCCCATGGAGTATTTTGATAGTTTAGGGAAGAACAAATATTGCTGAACTGGTTGTCAATTACACACTATGCCAGTAGATATAGGACAGATCTGGAAAATTGGCATATAGAAATTTCTAGTGTCATTTGAACAGTTCAGTACTACAAATGTAATGTTCGTGTTCTCATGCATTCCTTTAGGGAAATCAGTCTGACAGTCTCTTTAGAAGTGTAATTCTGACAGTCCATTTTGATACTTGAATAAAACCTGTATAACAGCATCCGCAAGTCAACCATGATCTCAGTTTTGCCTTAAAAATAGTTTTGCTTTTAGATCAATATAAAAAATGTTTATGCATCTAAAGAAAAATTAAAATGTAACATCTAGCACAATTGCTAGTTTGCGCAATATGATTTTTCCGGTTTCATTACAATTTCCTGATAAATAACGTAAGAGCTATTAATGATTAAAATTAAGGAACAACATCCTCTTAAAAACTGATTATAAAACTGGTTCCTAAATGGACGGAGATTGAGAGGAACAGAGAAGCTTTAAGTGATATTCCGCTTTATACATGCATCTCTCCTTTCCTTATCCGAGTCGTCCACTAACCCTGCCACACCAACCCTCACCCAAAAATCCCAATGTACTGTAAATTGCTATGGGCCTTAAACTGACTTGTCATAGTTGGCATTAGTTTAATTAGTTTTGGCAAATGCTTTTTAGTGACTCATGGGAGAGTTCCTTCAGTCTCTTTATTAACAGATGTACCATTTCCTGTGCTAAAAGCAATGGCAACAATGTCACATAGCTATAAAATTGTAGGAATTTGCCCATAGTCCAATAAAAACAAACTTGCGTAAAAAGGAGATGTGAGCAGATAAAACAAAATATATGTTTAGCAGAAATGGTTGGTCATAAAAGATTTGATCCTTTTGTCACTTATTTGAACTGTGTACTGAACTAGAAATCTGTTATGTATCCCATTCACTTGCTGGCTTCTCAGGGGGAAAACTATTTCTTGTGAAAATCACCATATTTTGTCTGTTTGCCTCTCCAGATTGGATACCCAGAGTACACTGAACCTGTAGATACTCACTATCAGCTCTAGTATACTGTTAAAGTGTTTTGATGCTGCTAGAAAACAACTGTGTCTGTGAAGCAGTACTAAGACATGACAAACTCTGGATACACGGGGTTTTATTTGTTATATTTTCTCTAACTTTTTCTGCTTAGTTTCAGCAGCACAAAAGCTCAAGGTAGTGACAATAGCAGAGGTAAATCAGGTGACCAGGACATGGCAATTTTTCTGTTGGAGGTCAGCCACTATGTACCTGCGAGCAGTGGAGGAGCCTGTAGGTTCCAGGGGGGAGAGATGGAAATGCTGCTTCTGTGGTTTGCTTCCTCTTCACCCCACAAAGCCTTCTGAAGAGGGCTGTGTGACTAGCAGATCTCCACTATGAGGTTAAAGCAGTGTAAGTTATTGCAGATGGGTGCTGAGTGTTCATGACCAAACAACATTTATTAATATTTTTTCAGACAAAACCCAGAAATTTGCTTTGATATTATCAACATTTCTGATCTGATTTCTGAAAAAATTCATAGTGATTTTTTTTTTAAATTGTGTAACGCTCCTGTCCATCAGAGTTGGCAGCAATAAGGGCTGGGTTCAGTATCTAGAGCAGGGTTGGGCAAACTTTTTGGCCCGATGGCCACATTTGGGGTTGCAAATGAAGGGCCTGCAAATGAAGGCTGTGCCTCCCCAAACAGCCTGGCCCCACCCCAATCCAACCCCCTCCCACTTCCCGCCCCCCTCAGAATCCCCGACCCATCCAAACCCCCTTGCTTCTTGTCCCCTGACTGGCCCCTCCAGAGAACCCCCTGGCCACTCCTCTGAGACCCCACCCCTTACCCAACCATCCTGCTCCCTGTCCCCTGACTCCCCCAACCCTATCCAACCCCCTGTCCCCTCACCCCAGAGCTCCACCCCTTCCAACTGTCTCCTGACTGCCCCCTGGGACTCCCTGCCCCTTGTCCAGCCACTCCAGCCCCCACCCCAGCCCTCTTACCATGCTGCTCAGACCAGCATGTCTAGCTCTGTGCGAAGCCAGACATGCAGCCCTGCAAGAGCTCACAGCCTTCCCCCTTCCTAAGCACTGCTCGCACTAGGGCTCTGGGAGAGGGGGGTATGTAGGGGTGAGAACCAGGGGGAGCCTCCCCAGCTGGGAGCTCGGGGGCTGGTCAGGGCAGGCTTGCGGGCTAGATGTGGCCTGCGGGCCATAGTTTGCCCACCCCGATCTATAGGTTTCTTTTCAATAACACAATACAAAACCAGCTCAAGTCCCCACTCAGTGACCTGGGACAATTACATACCACCACCCCTTGTCACCTCTAAGAGGCAATATTTCCCCTCTTGCAAGCACAGAACCTGAGTGTATCCAAAGCTTTTTAATAAAGGAGGGAAACAATGAGGCATTATGTTGGGGAAACACCACAAACAAGATTCATAATACAAACCACTCTCCACTGCTTGGGCCCTCGATGTCCAATTGACACTCCTATCTGTGGGGTTCTGCTCCAGTCCTCTCTGCCCTGTTGGCCATGCCTCTCCGCCAGCCACTCACCAATATGTCTTCAGCTCCATTCCCCCCTTTAACACAGCTCTCAGTGAATTTAGCTCTTAATAGAGGAGCCTCACTGCTGGTGCACCTGGATAGTTGTCTTGCATCAGAACCACTAGCTCAGAGTCAGTCTAATGCTTAGACCTGGGTATCAGTGATTTCAGCTCTGCAGCATGTAACTTGTTTTTAGTTAGTTTAGACTCTTACTTGAGTCTAAATTAGCTCTGTTATTACACAATGGAAAGAGGAATGGTCAAGGTGGTGTCAGAAGAGGCTCATACTACCAGATACAAATACCTATCCCCAACCTCTCTTAATTCACTGGTCTTTGGCACCTATGTCCCTTGCCTAGTGAGTGTTGCTTAGTTGAGGGTGAGTCCCTCAGTCATACAATGCCAAGTACAGTTCTATTGTCCTTGATTTACATAACCAAGATAACAACCCTTTATTACTCTTGTCCCAGTAACAGAGACTGGGGATCCCACAGCAGCCGAAGTGACCATTTGGGCAAGCAGTTCCATCATGTGGGACAGGCTATCTGAATATTTTTTTTCCAAATTATATAAGTTTCTTCAGAGGAAGTTAACTTCTATTTTTCCATTCATGCATCATCTATATTTTTTATTTTTACACATTTTTCACATTAGTGTAATACAAATACAATCCTTCATCTAGACCAGAAGTTCTCAAACTGGTCCGAGAACTCCATTCAGATGGACTGAGGAAAGGTTATTATGCTTTTTTAAATAAAGCACCCTTATCCAAAGCACTTTACAATAGTTAGCTAATGGTACAAACAATATTTGGAAAGATCATTAAGTTGTCTGCTGAGACCCTCAGCACTGTTCAAGTGGTCTGTGGGAAAAAAAAGTTAGAGTGCAAACAAAACAAGGTACCTCACTTTATTTTTATTTACTTGCTATTACTTAGTATAGGAGGAGGATGAAGGAAAAAGAGAAAAACTGGGTGGGGGAGATGAGAGAGAATGTTCTTTTTCTTGTCTGGGTTCCATGAGGAGTCCCCAAAAATGAGCATAGGGCTCCACTAACTCTAAATCCGCCACTGCTGCAAATAGCACTCTGGTTTGCAGTTGAGATACGTTGGCGGGGGTTGGTGGAAAAGGCTTCCTGTGCTGCCACTTGTCCGGATGTCTGTTCTGTGATTTTTAGAGGTGGATGAAAATCTTTGTTGAAATTTCAGCAAAAAAATTAATGGTAACTTTTTTGAAAAATGTTCACAAAATATTTTCACACCATTTTTTGGCCAGCTCTACCAGCTTCATCCTCCAGTACAGTTAATCTGTTAATTTTATCAAACAAAAATGAAGAGTACATGTATATGGTTATATGCATTTATTTTAATGTTAAGAGTAACACTTAATGCCCATTTTGGCCTTTTTTAAAAACTTATTTCCTTTCTTTCCACCACATTTTAACTTGTTCCCACTTTCCTATTGCCACTCCTCATACTTAATCCTCTTGATAAAATTCATCACTCATTTTATTTATTATTTCAAGCAAGTGATCAGATTTAAGGCCTTATTCTGCAATATTTAATCGGCAAAACTCACATTGACTTATGCATCTCTCTCACTTAAATATATGGGAACACCACTGATTCTGTGTGTCACAATTCACAATACTTTTAGCACATGAGGACAGTTATACTGAAGGTAAGTCAACCTCAGTTACAAAGGCAAAAGTTTTTCAAAAATAGGTAGCTGGCCAATGGTTAGATCTCCAAAAGAACATAAATGATTTAGGAACACAAGCCCAATTGATGTCAAAGCACCTATATACAGAGTTTCAGCTCTGAACATTTTGGCCACGGTCTAACTCCTGGACTGAATTTTTTGCTAATGAAAATGTAAATGGAAAAACTATGGTTTGATAAGTTGTATAGTGTACAGAGAATGATGTTTGGATTAATTTAAATCAATAAATGTTGGGTTGATATGGCAGGTTCTTCCTAGCTGCAAACACAGGGGGAGGTTGGTGGGGGGAGACAGTTCTTTCCAATATGAAAATCCTGCATTTAATGGAAGAAATAAGTCAAAAATTGGCTTCTTCTCCATGGAATTTCAATCTTGTAAATGGCTGTAAATAGGATTCTAATATGATGATATTAATAATACCTTTATAGTTCTACAGTGCCTGTAAACAGGTCAGGACTCACCCTCTAGCTCCTCCTGCTGGATAGTCTGGGAATTAGCTCAGTTCCACGCCAGAGTACCCTCCTCTGGTGGCGTCCCATCCGTCTCTTGCTCTCAGTTGTTGCCTGGCTCCTTGTGTGCGGTGTCCTCTTTAGGGCACTGCCCTCTGGCAGTACCCAAAAGTCCAGACTCACCCCCTTCTGGCGAGGCAGGGGTTGTTTCAGCAATCCTTCTGGCCTCTGGCTGCCATGGCCAGCCACACCCCGTGTCGAACTCCTTCTGGCAGGGGTCAGATGCAATCTACTAAGGCCAACTCTGCAGCCGGGTGCTCTATGAGGGGGAAGGGGGGGGGGACCCAGGCCCGCCCTCTACTCTGGGTCCCAGCCCAGGGACCCTTTGGCAGCAGCAGTCCTGCCCTTCTCTCTCCCCTAGCACTTTCCGCTCTCCCTGGGCCACTTCCCCAGTGGTCCCTCTTCACCTTATGGCCCTTTCCTCAGGGCCTGCAGCCTGGCAGGCACCCAGGCTAGAACTACCTTCTGCTCCCCTGGTGCGGTGCGGTGCGGTGCGGTGCGGTGCGGTGGCTCCTCTCCCAGAAGCTGGAAAGTCTAGGAGAGACTGACTGCCTTCCTCCAGGGCAGCCTTCTTATACTGCCTAACCTATCTCTCATTGGCTGGCTATAAGCTTGGCCCTGATTGGCCCGCAGTAGGTCCTTTTCTCATTGGCTGCCCACCCGTGCAGCCACTCTGGCCTGCTCTGGCATGGAGGTGGGGCAGTTGCCCCACCACAGTGCCTTATGTCAAGGCTTGCAAAGTACTTTGGAAAAAATTAATGAATGAAGCTTCACAACACTGTATGAGGTAGAGAAATACTCTTATCTTCCTCTGAGATGGAGAAATTTATTCAGAGGGAGGTTATGATCCTTATTTCCCAAAGTGGCCACTAGGGTTAGACGCCTCTGTTTTTTTTTACTTAATTTGGAGCTGTGAGTGCTTAGTCTTCTGAAAAATAAATTCAAGGTATCTTAAATTGGTAACTCTTAAAATAAGATGCCCATAATCAGTAGTCACTTTGGGAAATGTTGGTCTAAGTGACTTGTCACACAGTGAGTCTGCGACAGAGTCAGAAACAGCAATCTCTTGAATCTCACTCTTGTGCCTCAGTCATAAGACCATCTTTTCTCCCTTATAGGACTGAGTTTGCTTTTTTTATAAAAGCTGTAATTTTGCCTTAAAGAGATTTGAATACATTTGCTGTTTGTGACATTGGAATGTAGGGAGATGTTACTTTTCCCATCATATTTACAAACCACATAACATTACAATAATTCCACTGGAAACGATACCAACCATGCGGTCATTCATTTTACCACTGTCTTTGATAGCCCGAGAAGGTGGCCAGTATAGTAACTCTTCTTGCTGTTGTATAGAAATGGAATGTAAAAGGGGGGCTTGATCCAGTAGAAAAACTCCCTTTCACTTGAATGGTGGAGAATCCAGTCCATAGAGAACAGGTGCATACTTATTTCATCTGCACAGTTTGAATGTACAGTCAGTCTGCTACTTCTTTAGACTATATTCATACCCTAATCCTATTGGGAATTTCTTCTTTTCTCTTTTGCCTTTACACTTCAAATTCACTCACTGCAACAGTAGATACTAGTCGTACAAAAGGCAGTGTAATCCTAGCTTTAGTAGAATAATGTGCCATCATAATTTGCATATATGCAAGTATTTTTACCTTGTACATTTATCATAGTGTGTGCATGTACACACACACACATGGCTTTATTCCTCAGCAGTTTCTTGGAAGATTTGTGTAAATTATATGTAATTTAAATTTTCTTAGATTAGTAAATCTTGTTTATTATGTTATACTGTTGGCAATGTTGAGACTTGCTCAGAATGACTGGCTGTAATTGTGCATAAAATTAAATAAGTTAATACAACCATAACACATGATGGTGGGATTCTAAATTGCCACCCATAGTGCATCATGATTTTTGTTTGTAATGTACTATAATCTCCCTTTCAACTTCAGTTCTTGTATTAAGAATGATCATTCTGTTATCTTATGCATATTGGGCCAAATTCAGTCTTCTGGTACATTAGTGCAATGCTCAGTGAACTCAGTGAGAATTACTATAGTGTAACTGAAAGCAGATTTTATGTATGTTTTCAATTCTATAGATTTTGTGCCAGTCTACCATTGACTTTCATGGGGGATCGGAACACAGAATGAGAACAGAATAGTATACTATTGATTCTAGAACATACTATGTTGTTCATTTAAAATATCTTTATTTTAAACTTGCAAATTCTGGAGGAAAAACTATAATCTTCAGTGCAAAGAATAAACTGGTCTATTGTAGGCAGAGTTTATTGATCATGATACTTTTTAAAAAAACATTTATAGTGGTTTGCAATAGACAGAATAATTTTTAGTGCAATATATGAGCCATAGAAAAGTAACTATTCTGGTCTTTCTAGATGACCATATAAACAGAGGGCTTTTAATTATATTTTGTAAAGAATTCAAAAATTGGATATTCCAATGTACACATGTATATAAACATGAACAGTAGACAAACATTTTCATTCATCCTGCAGTTGTCCTGCACCCTTCAATGTTTGCCAGATTGGGCCATTAAAGAAGATAAAAGAAGTGACACTGAAAATGGAAGTCCACATATAACCTAACAATCATGTTAAGCATTCAGTTGAAATGCATATGACTCTAGTACACACAGATAACTTTAAGGTGTGGTGCAAACTTTTAGTGGTATGAATTTGGGATATGAGTAATAAAAGTGGAGTGTTTTATAAAAACCACAACAAAAGAATGAAAATTTTATACCACACCATCATGTATTTTGTTTACATCACAATTTTTAATGTGAAACTATATCAGAAATGTTTGAGAGCTTACAGATTTTATTGGTACTCATTTTGATATCTCCCTAGTGTAAAGCTAAGCTATTATCATTCCACGATTCGGGGGGGGGGAGAGGCGGGGGGAGGGAACTAAGTGTGTCAGATACTTCATTATGCCAGGAAAGACCAATGACAGACATGAAGCACTACTAAAATGAATGGTCCTGAGTCTTCACTGCAGTCAAGGAATGTACAGCCCAAATCCCAAATGTGGGGAAAGGGGTATGGGTGTGTGGAGGTGGGAAGGATTTTGTGGGTAGGGCACTTGCTTAAGATTTTGAAGACCTGTGTTTAATATTCTGATCCATCACAGACTTCCTAAGTGACCTTGGTCATGTCACATAGCTTCTCTGTGTCTCAGTTCCCCATCTCTAAAATGGGGATAATAGCATGACAGGAATGTTGTGAGACTAAATACATTAAAGGGGAGCAACTCAAAGGGGAGGAGAGGGTGTTATAAGTACCTAAGACAGATATGGGGTACAAAGGTGATTTCCTGCTCTTTCTGTGATTTTCTGATACTTAGCTAGCTCTATGCCAGTCTGGTTTTCCCAGTGTATATAGAGCCACTGGATTACAGGAGTGTGGGGAAATCCTGACTACAATCCTATCCTGGGATTGTGGTAGCATAGGACTCTCTAGATTAGCTTTGTCCCACCATAAGGTCCACCTACTCTGGGATACCTGTTCCATAGATGGTTAAGATTCCTTTGGGGCCACATTGTGCCTATGGTGTGGCACAAAATGCTAAGAGTTCAGCCAAAGATTGAAGCCAATGTTTTTAACTGTATAAAACATTGCTTCAAACTTTCAATGCCTTCCGTATCTCAAGTCACTGGAGTTCCAGCTTCACAACAAAAAATTCTCCTCAATCTCTATTGTTGCATGCACCATTTTTTTGCTGGTTACTAGCAGAGTTACTATAGATTGGCTTTGCTAAATGCATTACACATCATAAGAGTATGTCACAGTTGATTCTTAAATATTCTAGGAATATACTGATTACTGTACATGCTTGTTTCCTTTGAGTTATCTGCCAATACTAGACATACTGGAGCAGGAAACCCTGCTATAGTATGAACAATTTCTGAGAAGCCTGGAACCTTGTTACTGAAGTTTTTTTGCCAAGTTATCCTGGCTCTATGTATGAGAGAGACACACACACACAGTTCAGATATCAGCACACAATCAGAGGTTTAAGTCATGGAAATCCAATTCTGATTGGCTGCTTGCTATGTATGATGTTGTTATGGGATTAATTTATAATGGTTTATTTATATTAACAGCATTTTTTCAATAATTTGACTAAGCTACAAAATACAGCACAAGAAGATACACTGAAAATTATGAACAAACATGTTCATTGAATAAAAGGTCTTTGGACTCCTCAAAATAAGAGTTTATTTCTGCGAAGCTAAGGAGGTGCGCCCCAGCTCTCCTTATGAAAAGCCCTGCTACAAGTCATTTGTACAGAATCTGACACATGTATATTATAAAACAGTGAGTTGCTGGAGATTCCATTTTTCATGTGAGACAAAAACCTGCAAAATGACCACTTATGGTAATTAAAGATCCCATTGCACTTTTTGCAAGGGTTGGGGTGACTGCCCTTGTCTTCTGGCCAAAATCCAATAAAAAGTATTTAACTATGTTGCATCTATGTACATTTTATAGTTCTTACAATGAAAAAAGTATTCTTTGCTTCCTGTCCTAGATATTCAAGGAGTACATCATACAGCTTAAGAGGAGAATGTATAAATGTGACCTTGGCTCTCCACTGATCCTGGGCTGGTTCCCTGTAAACAGCTGTGTTGTGTCACCTGCAATTGGCCTCAAGGGGCCAGTACAGTAACTGGGAATAGGCACAGAATAAGGAGGGGACACAGCAAGGCTTTTCTCCAACCATGCACCCATCCTGGAAATAAGGAAAGGAATGACTGAAGTAGCCCATGTACTTTGTGGCAATCTTTCTGTGGCCAGCTATGCTAGATTTATAGCCAAAATCTGCCAGCAGTGCTCTCAAAGCAACTGCACTGCACCCAGCAATCTGGACCCCTTTCTCTAAGCTTTGAATGGGATTAATGGTGCAATTATAATATTTGCCACATGCAATTCCAGTAGTGGTTGGATTTCAGTGGTGGAAAAAAGTAAATCTTGTATTGTTTTAATTCTGTAAAGCACTTTGAAACTCAGGAAAGGCAATATATAGATTAATAACGTTATTAGAGCAAACTCTTCTTGAAAAAGTAGGTGTAAGGAAAAAAATCAGCAGAAGCAGTGGCTGACATGGAAATTCTGTACAGTAGCAGAGGTAGAATTTTTCTCTGATTTCCAGAGGGAGCCAAAAAGGAAACTAGGATGGGAATGACAAGTAGTTCGTTTTTCTATTTGTATTTCCCTTTCATACTGTGAATAACCATATGTTAAAATCTAAACAATCTGGGATTTCCCTCTCATATTTTCATGAGTTTACCTTTGTCTTACTACATTAAAAAAAATTTGTGACCAAAAGATCTCAACATCATCTTCCTCTGCTTCCATTTCAGCTATTGTCTCTTCTGATTTATCCCTGTTTTCATCTTCCTTTTCTGGTACTTTGCTCTTTGGATAATTTTATTATTTATATAGTACCTTTCACAAGTCTCATACTGTTTTACAGTATTAAAGAGGCATGGAATAGAGCAGCTTGACTAAAGTTCTATTGGAGATTTACAAGATTTAATTCTCTGGATAATTAATTTATATTCCCATGCTAATTCACTGGGACTAGGATGCTTCCTTTTTGATCCAAAGCTTGTGCTTGAGATAGCTGTTCTTCCGAAGGGTGGAAGAAAATTGACTGACTAGAAGGAGTAGACATCTCAAACTGAAATTAAGCTGTTGCTTGACAAAAAACAGAAAGGGACATAGGATCAGATGTGCACATTCTCTCTGGTGGTTCTAGCTAAATGGGGAGCTGCTGTTCCCTCTCACTCAGCACCTAAGTTGTCAGCCTAGTTACTGGTGTTATGTGTCTGGCAAGTGCAGAGTGATTTCTTTTGGCTGCTGACTGGGATTCTTCTGGAGTCTGTGTAGTTTGGGATCTACAAGAATCTTTCTTTGTAGAAATAAAACTATCTGGCTGTAAAGTTTCAGATCCAAAAACATAGCCATAATTACCTGAAATACTCCAGTTGTTTTTCATAATTATAAGTTTAGGCAGCCATCTTGATTCTGACCTGACGTGTAGGATGTCCCTGGGAAGTTCAGTTCTAGATCCGATGAGATTCTTGATGATGTGCCTAGAGACCCTAGGGCCTGATCCAAAGTCCTTTGAAGTTAATGGGAATCTGCCCAATGATTTCATTGGCCTCTCCATCAGACCCTGTCGCAGGGTACTCGGTGTCCCATAGGAACGAGGCACACACTGCTGCTGAATAGAAGTAGTGAGTTTATTGAAGGCAAAAGTGGCACCCCGCAATGGAGGCTCCCTTCGTTGCTGCCACTGAGACGAGGAAAGCCCAATGCATCTGAGCAATGCTCGGGATGAAGCCCACTGCGCGTGAGAACACAGGCAGAGAAATAACAGAAACATTTGCATCTCATACATACCTCATGAATAACTAAAATCTTATTTCTATCTTATTAGTATTACATAATGCAAGCAGGTGTCTCATTAGTACTGCACAAGGTGAGCAGGCAATGAGAACCAGTTAACTCAGGCATGTAAAATATGCGATAACAGAGCAGCAACCAATAACAGCAGCATGAACTATAAGAGCCTTTCTTTCCCTGGAGCTGAAAGCGGGGAGCGTTTCTAGATGCCCCTCATTACAATTTCTTCCAGCCTCCTACAGACCCCTACAGTCTACTTTTTTTGGCTATTGCGGAAGCTAAGGGAGGATGAAGTCCATATGACACTAACTTGGCATTGGATGAGATGGTTTCCAGTGATTAGCTGCACTTCTCAGGCTAGCTGCTATTACTGTTCATAGTTTTTGTATTCCAATAGCACTTGGCATCTTCAGCCCTATTATGCTAGGTGCTCTGCACATACACAACAAAAAAGACAGCCCTGCCCCAAACAACCTACAGTTTGAGATGAGAGACAAGAGGTGGATACAACAAACAGACAGGGTGAGCCCAAAATAACAACGAACAGTTATCATTAACTGACTAAACAAAGGTCACAGTGCACCAGCTGTCCAGTCAAGTCACACAGAACCTGTCAAGTATTTTGTAGGCATCACAGAAAAGATGAGTTTTATGGAGGGATTTGAAAGAGGACAATATGATGGCATTGCAGATATTTGTATGACATGTCTTCCATGTGTAGGGGTGACATGGAAGAGGGTGCACTGGTGCTTTCCTGTGCGGTGGGTGATTACAGAGTGTTTTCATGAAAACTGACCTTGAAATTGCAAAAGATGAGTGACTGTTAAGAGCATGTTCCAATTATCATTTACACCTCTTCATTACTTTCTCGCATGTGCTTAAGAAATTGAGTGACACTGCAAAGTGTTTAGAAGGCTGCATTTCATAGTTACTGCATTTGTATCCATTTTATTATCCTGTATCATGGCAGTATTTTCCATTCAGCCTGTAGCAAGAGAGGATTCAAATATACCAGAGCCTCGCTATAGCCTGGAATTCGGGATCCATGCATGGTCCCATGTTAATGCAGGGGACGTGTTGCCATGGATCCCAATTTGAATATTTACATTTGGGCTCCATGGCAACGACCGTGCTGCATGCAAACCCATGCTGTAATGATGCAGGCTATAGCGAGGGTCAGGTGTATGTACATTACAAATACAGTACATTTTGCTAGACTTTATCCTTCCTGCCTTTTTCTTTTGCCTTTTGTTAATAGATCTGTTTTATGGTGTGAGTAACTGATGTTCCTGAAAACATTAAGGAACACAAGAATGGCCATATTGGGTCAACTCAAAGGTCCATCTAGCCCAGAATCCTGTCTTCCAACAGTAGCCAGTGCCATGTGCTTCAGAGGGAATGAACAGAACCGATAATCAAGTGATCAATCCCCTGTTGACCATTCCCAGCTTCTGGCAAACAGAGCTAGGGACATTCTGTCACTGGAAGCACCTAATAAAACTAACTAAGTAATAAAACCTAATAGATGGAATATTCCACTGACAGAAAGAGATGCTGCTAAGCTACACTGGCATCAGTCACCTCCTTCTGAATCCCTTGCTCTGGGGTTGGATGAGATCTCCAACGCAGGTTCTTCACTTGGCTGCTGCCTCTTTCCCCACTGTAGTCTGCACGCTCAGAAGAGGATTTTTGAGATGATATGAACTTGCTCAGCTGCCTACTCTCAGGGTGGATTGTAGGCTCAGCATTTCAGGGCCTGCAGCCCATCACCCCTTCTCCCTGTTTTTCATTGGCCTCTCTAAGAAATGCACCTAGAAAGAGAGATGTTCTGGTGTAAATGATTCTTATATGGCAACCTGTCAAGCAAATTCCTTAGCTGCCAAAAGTTGCAGTTTGTATTGACGTGCGTTAAAATAAAAATCTGCCTCATAATCTGCTAGTTAGACATCAGAAAGAATGGGCCAAAGTCTTCCCTGCAATTACAATGGTTTCAAATCCATTGAAATCAATAATGTTGCTTTGGTGTAAAATAGATGAGAATGTTTATGTTAAGATTTTACAATTTATTATGTATATATAGGTGGTTTCTATTCAAATCTTAATCTATCTAAGAGAAGGTAAGTAGGAAATCATGCAGTGCAGAAATCACAGAAACTGCATTTGAATTATGCTGTATTCTTGGGACAATAAATGTATTCCAGGTTCATTCCATGTATGAGTAGGAAATCAAAAATTCAAGCCTCCAAATTCTACACAAAATATGTTTGGATTTTGTACTGTTAGGGATCCAGAGAGAGGAAGCTGTATGTGTTTATTTGGGTGTGGTCATGGCATGACATTGCAGGGAGATAAAAAGTAAAATTAGGCTGTCAAAGGCTGCAAGGTCTTGGACAATGGAGTCTTTTTTCTGCTGACTGTTGTTTCAGTGCTCTGTTGTACTCAGTCTGGAGGTGCTGGATCATTCATGAACATGATTAGGACCCTTTCACTGCTCAGTGGTCAATCTGAGTCTGGCACACATTGGTAGTGACAAAAGTTACTACCATTTAAGAGCTGATAAATATCCTATGGAAAATAGATGGGGACTTTGGCTCACTTTCTAGAGGAGAAGTAACCACACTGAATTAGTTCAGTTAAGCTAATTAAGTAATTTTGGCCACTATTGCTGTTTATCAGAATAAAGTTTTGCAGGATTGGGTTCTTTATTTCTGTTGTCTTTGTGTGGCCTCTGTCCATGGTGCCATCTGATGTACAGTATTCTCTTATCCACTGTCTGTGCGTGTTGGGTAGGTGAAAGAGCACAGGACTGGAGATGTTGAATACTTTTAGCTAAGGCATTTGAAGAATTTGACAGTTACAGTTTTTCTCAGAAAATAAAAGTGAATAATCTGATGTTAATCAAGTTACAGCTAGCTGTTCCTCCAGTGAAACAAAGACATCTTAAAATTATTTACTCACTATTTGTCTAATGTCACATGTGCAGAGAAGGGCCTTGGACCCAAAAGCGTATAATTTAAATACACAATTTGCAGAGCAAAGATGGGAGAAGGAATGCAACAAAAACAAAATGACTAAGTGGTGAAACAGAACACGTCTTGTTCAGCTTATGAATCTTATAGATCTTTATTCTCTATTTTCTCCTCTTTGCAGATTAGTTATCACGTATCTGAGGGAAGGATTAGGCTAAAGGAGCTAATGGTAAATGGGAAGAAAATGCAACTCAAACCCCAAAAGTCATTTTTCTATATAAAATTAAATTTGAACTGGCAGCACTAGTACCTTTTTATTATAAAACTTCCCTAGAAAATATTTATTACAATAAAATTGAACTAGATTTAAGAACACAAGGTAAGTAAGGTATTTTAACAAGAAACCCCTTTGTTGGATGGCTTCTCTTCCTTTGCTGTGAAAGAGAGCCAATCCGTACAAACTACATTCTAGCTCCATCTATAGGAAGCAAGGACACACACTATTTTGCAAGTCAGCAGATGAATATAAGGCTATGCTCACAGCTTCAATCTATTTTGCCTCTTCTATTTTTGGAAGCTTGGAGTCCATGCCTGAGCTCTCCAGTTCCCCTCTAGCTCTAAATCTTCTTCCTCAAGCTAGGTGGAAAGAAAAGAAAGAGCTGTAAGAAGGAAGATTGTATTGTATTTAACCACATTGTTTTATATTATTAAAAAAAAATAAGCAACAACAAATTCTGATCTAAATCAGCCTCCACTGAAATGAATTGAATCTGTTTTCCATTTGTATCAGTAAGACTGTAAGGGAGCTAAGAACCTCTCAATTGTAGGGACTGAACCCCTTACTCCCACTCTTTCCCTTCTGTAAATTTTCTCCTGATTTTGGATGAAATATATTCAAATAGTAGCCAAATGAAACCAAGTTGGGACTCAGCTCAGTCAGAATATACACATTTTCCCAGAAATTATTAAAATGAGGTGTTCTGGAGGCCTCCCACACTGCCATATTACTTTGTGAATACCCCTGCTCTGACTGAGTGGAGCTATGCCAGTGATATGCAGGACATACTAGCATGCCCAGCAAGATCACTTAATATGAAGTGTAGTCTGGAAAGTGTACAGGTATAACTATAGTGGCAAGCCCTCTTAGAGCTAGTACAATATATGCTGTCTGTTTAGTACCCCCTGCCCCACCTCTATGAAGTTAAAAACAAAAAGTTTCCTTTTTTTGACTTTTTACAACTAATTGTTGATAAAATATCATGAAAACCACACAATTTAAAGTTTATTTTTCTCTTTAGAATTCCTTTGTCATTTCCTTTACAGCAGCTTTTTTTATTTTAGTTATTGGGAAGGAATTCAAAGTAGTGAGATCTTTTGCTTTGCCAGTGCAATTTGGCAGCATATTGTCATGCACTCTGATCCTTCAGTGTACTGTAATTTTAGACCTAACATGCAGGAATTGCCCTCTGGTGAGTAAGGTGAAAGCATTTCATTTCTTAAGAACCTTAATTCCTGGCCTTTTAAAAAGTAGGACCAATATGCCAAATATGATAGATGATACAAGTTATAGTCCAAGAGGGACTTGGCTGATTTATATTGCTTAGAACCTTTAAAAGACCTCTGATCACAATTAACTGTATATGTTGTGGTGAGAGCTAAATGATGGTTCATAGCTGAAAGACTAGTGACAGTCATTGAACTGTGCTGACCTTTCTTTTATTTTTATATTGCATGTATTATGGATTGGGTATCCTATCATTCAACCCAAAGTAGTTTTCCATGTTACCTTGTAAACTGACCAGAGTCAAGTATCTTTTGCTTTAGTGATAAACTTCAGAAACTCAGAAAGTTAAATCAAGCTTGATTTTGAATTTTATTTTTTTCACTCAAGGAATGGAGTTTTATTTAATAAAGAGCAGCTTGAACAGACAGATATAATCCAAGAAAAATGCACAGCTAGCTCATGCTAAAGATCTTTAATAGCATAACTATATCAATATCAAAACTATATATTAATATGTAAAGTGTCAAATTTTACTTAGACTAAACTTCAGCTTATTTCTAAATGCCAGTTTTGACCTCAGATTTTCATGCATGCTTTTTCCATGACTTTGGGACTTGCTCTTGCAATCCTAATTCACATAAGTAGTCCTTACATGATGGCCAGCATCTTGGATGATATATCATAGAATAAACTGCAGACCTTCAGAGATAAGGCATAAGCTGTTACAGTTTGAGCTAAAGCTGCCTAACTGGACCTGTAACACTCATATTCTGTGTGGATTGGCACAAAGAGGACCTGTAGCATTTATTCACCAGCAGGAGCACTGGAACTAGGGAGGCTGGGAGTGCAGTAACACTTCCTGTCTTGAAGTAATAATGGCAAACAAATACATGGCTTCTGTCATCTACAGGGTTTACAGTTTTGCTCCATGGTGTTCAGTATCTCCATTATAAAAATTGTTCCAGAGCCACTGCTCACCAGTGGGTTACAGTGGCTCTCTTCACTGGTAACACAAGTTGGATCCAGTCCATGGAGAGCTACAATGTGGCCTGAGGACACTCTTCTATTTAAGTCTCCATGTATCCCATGACAAGCTCATCTCAATTCTGTAGTACGACCCTGTATTCCATAGCACACAAGATATGACTGCATCAGAGAATTTTTTAAAAAATTAAGATCTTTTTATTTAATGGAATATGAGAACAGTATCCTTTCTTATTTAATTTAATACTATATTCAGTTTTACACTGCCTTTACACCTTGAATTGTTCATATACTGCATAATTTTATATGGAAATGCATAATTGTATTACATAGCATTGTAAGGAGAAGCTTGAGCTATTGACAGCTAGTGCTACCATTGGGGCTTTTGGCATCTGAGAAGATGTGGGATAAATACATTTTGGTGGGTATTAAAATGAGTAGCAGGGAAATAGTTAATATTGACACTGAAATTTACATAGCTAATTTTGAATTTAACCCTTCCTTCAACTGGCAAACATTTTAAAAAAGGCAGAAAATTAATCTCAAGTCAGTGATTTTAGATGGAATAAAAAAAAGGCATAAATGTAATCCATTCTTATTGCAGTTTAAAGACTGTAAACTTGTCCTCTTTCTGAGTGTCTCATTATGGCAAGAAAATATATAAAGCTTTAATGAGTTGGAAGCCATTTGTTTAGTATAGGAAAACAAAAACAATTTTGAAACCATTTAAGGTGCATATATTAATGGGGAAAGGTAAACTAATAATGGATTATATCAAGAAGGTTAAGGTGTTTAATGCCTATTTTACTTCAGCCTTCACTAAAAATGTTAATGGTCACCAGATACTCAACACAGTTAATATTAACAAGAGGCAAGGAACACAAGCCAAAATAGGGAAAGGACAAGTTAAAGAATATTTAGATAAGTTAGATGTATTCAAGTTGGCAGGGCCTGACGCAATTCATCCTAGGGATACTTAAGGAAGTAGCTGAAGCAATCTTGGACTGTTAGCTATTATCTTCAAGAACTCATGGAGAATGAGTAAAATCCCAGAGGACTGGAGAAGGGAAAACATAATACCTATCTTTAAATAGGGGAATAATGAGGATGTAGGGAATTATAGATCAGTTAGCTTAACTTTGATTCCTGGAAAGATACTGGAACAAATTATTATTCAATTTGTAAGCACCTAAAGGATAATAGAGTTGCATGGAACAGCCAGCATGGATTTGTCAAGAACAAATCATGCCAAAGTACTTCACTTAGGAAGGAAAAGTCAAATGCACAACAACAAAATGGGACTGGGTGATGGTATTGCTGAAAATGATCTGGGGATTATAGCAGACCACAAATTCAATATGAGTCAACTCATAGTTGCAAAAAAGGTCAATACTATTCTAGGGTGTATTAATGGAAGTTTTGTATGCAAGACATGGGAGGTAATTGTCCCACTCTGTTTGGCACCGATGAGGCCTCAGCTGGACTACGTCTGATTCTGGAGCCACACTTTGGGAAATATGTGGATAAAATGGAGAGAGTCCAGAGGAGAGTAACAAAAAGGGTGAAAAGTGTAGAAAACCTGACCCTGAGGAAAGATTGAAACAACTGGACACATTTAGTCTTGAGAAGAAAAGACTAATTAAATACTGGAGCTGGCTTCCAAAGGAAGTTGTAGAATCCCCATCATTGGAGGTTTTTAAGAACAGGTTGGACAAACTCCTGTCAGGGATGATCTAGGTTTACTTGGTCCTGCCTCAGTGCAGGGGATTGGACTTGACCGCTTGAGGTCCCTTCTAGCCTTATATTTCTATGACTGATAAAAGTCTTTGATATAATGCAAATCATCAAGACCATAAATTAGTGAATGTAGTCTTCTACTCACATTAGATGCATTAATAGAGCTAAAATAAATGCTTGAGGGAAAAAGCCAGGAGATTAGATACAACTTGTTTTATAGCTTGATTTCAACCGTATTAAATTGCTTGTAAGCCTATGAAAATAAATGAAAAAAGTCTAACACATCATAAATAAATCTATTTGTACAGTTAAAGGCTTAGATTTGAACCACTAAGCTAAATCAGTCAGACATAAGTGTGGCAACTATGCTATCTGCATATCCATATGGGGTTCAGTAATACTGAGAAATCCATCTTCAGTGTAAATTCTTGAGAGGGAGAGTGACATCAAAGCTGTGAACTATTTCAAAGATTCAATAATAAAGATTTATTTATTATTATTATTCAGATTTGGGGGTTTATTTAACTGACAAATTGGATTTTATTTCCTAGTTAACTATATCTTTCAAAGACCGATCATCATCCAACCTTGCAATAAATGTTACCTGATTAAAGTAGTAAAGGTTAAAACATTTAAAACACATGCTGTAGATCTCAAAAATCAAGTCAAGATGTGTGAGGGCAAGAATTATTAGAGGATTTATGAAATCTGCCCTGAACAAATTAATTCATCAGTTTAGCCAAAGGTCTGTCAATGAATTCAAGAGCCTTTCAAAAAAAGGAACATCTGTTGCATATTTAAAGGTTCTGTTTATATGTGAATGTAGTGGATTATTCTTTCTGAGAGAGGATACACAGTTTACATGAATGTATTTGGAAGTTAATTTGGAATTGCTCTTGTGTCTTTGAGGATGAGGAGTAATCCCTGGGGGATTCCAAACTTTCTCAGTGATTGAGGAGAATTAGATCTTGATTGAAAATGATAGGTACATTCATAAACCAGGATAATAACATGGTAAGAACAAGCCATTATTGAATCAGAGCCAATACTGGCCTTCCTTCCATTATTTTAATACAAAGAATTAAGATTCTATAATATAAAGGCATTTTAGGAAGAAGGTGGTAGAATTCTCTCTGCCTTCCTTTGGGCTTTCTGGTATGATTTAGTAATTCAGGCCCTAATTGAGCAAAGCAGTGCTTATGTCCCATTGAAGCCAATAGAAAATAACCCTGCATTTAAGTGCCTTGCTCTATAAGGATGGGATTACTCATGTACTTAAGATTCTGCTTAGCTTTAAGTGTTTTGCAACTAGCTTTGAAGTGACATATTTGTATATTAAAGCACTTTACAATAAGCACTCCAGATTCAGTAGAAAACGTACATTTTTGGGCATGTCATCAGGCCATCTATAGTGGTCCCTTGCTCTTGAGTGGGGAGGGAAGCCACTCTGCCTCACTACAGGCAGACAGCAAGTAACAGTCTATAGAGGATACTCCGGTCTTCTGAGCGGGGAGGAGCAGTGAATGGTTCCACAGCCTTCTGACTGGGGGTGAGCCCACAACATAGCCCAGGCCTTCTTGCCAAAAAAGCGGGGGTTTGGCCACCACCCCAAGGATGGGGTCAGTGGTAGGGATCCAGTCCCAGACCAGGGCCCTAACAGTGGTGGATAGATCTGCCACTGGGTCAGTGGGGATCCTCCCAAAATAAGCTGACTCTCTCTCCAGCAACAGAACCTGACTAAAGTCTGGTTCCCCTGAGCTACTTCCTGCCACAGTCTGGGTATAGAGCTCCATAGTCCAAAGGTCCTCTATCTCCTCAGGATAATTGGCTGCTGGTGGTCCCCACAGCTCCACAGGGCATTCTTTTGATGGCAGTGTTGGCAGGCCCTCAGGATACCTGCCCGTATCCTCTGATCACAGTGCACAGCTCTGCTTGTGAGGTAGTCTGCCCGCCAGGGCGAGTGTAGTGATCCCTCGCTCTCCATTTTGGAGGGAGGCCACCCTGCCTCATTATACTGCCATACTGTGGTCACCTAGTTAAGACTTTATAGAGTTTTGTACCTTAATTAAAGGGTATTTAATCATACATCACACAAATTCAAAATGTAAATACTATTCATACTATATAGAAGACATTAAAGCCCAAGCTTATACTTTTCCTTCCTAAGTTCTCTTTAGTACCTCCATTTTCCATTAAGGTTGATAATATCCATTTATTTGTATGGCTTCCATTGCTGTTGTACTGGGATTGAAATGCCTCATACACAAATGAATTTATCCTCACAACAACTTTGTAAAGACATGGACGCATATCTTTCTTTTGTAGATGGGTACCTGAGTGCAAATGATCTGATCAAAAATCTATTAAAGTCAATGGAAGTCTTTCTATTGACTTCAAATGGTTTTGTATCAGATTTAGAGAGACTGAAGGCCTATTTATCAGAGATGTTGAGCACTCATTGCTCCTGACTTCAGCTGGTATAGTGGGTGCTCAGCACCTCTGAAAAATCAGGCTCTAAGTGGCTTGCCCAAGATCCTACAAGAATTCTCTGCCAGCAGCCCACTTCCAGTACTTTAATCACAGCATCAGTCTTCCTGGCCTATAACCTGAGGATCATCTTTGATTTCTCTCTCTTCTCCCTCAATTCAGGCTTTAACTAAGCCTGGTTGCTTCTTTCTCCACAACATTTCAAAAAATTTTGAAGGCCAAATTGCTCATCCATTTCCCTCATCTCCTCACTCATTTACTGCAATCTCCTCTCCTCATGTCCTTTTATATATATACCCCCACACTACCCTGACTTCTTCTGATACTTTTCAGTCTATCTTAAATATGTCACTTCACTGGCTTCCCATAAAATTTATATTTTCTTCTCATGTTCATAGCCCTATATCACACAGTTCCTATCCACTGTACATCTCTGAACCGGTCTATTTTTTTTGTTTCCTTTGCCCTTTCCACTCCACTAATCATGGTAGTCTCAAATTCTGTCATCTTCTGTCACAAAGATCTCTCTTCCTTTCTTCTTGCTGCCCCATAGTGCTTTAAGTACTCTTTCAAATTTGTTTGCCAAGCCTTCAACTTAAAACCCATTTCTGCACCATTGCCAACAAAAACACAGGTGTTTTTACACTTAAAAATAATGGAAGTAAGCCTTGAAGTTTGTTTCCCTGAACTGAACAGTCACTTAATCATATCCATTACCTATTTCCCTATTTGCCCGTCTCCTTCCTGGTGTGTGTTACATCCTCACCTGTCTGTCAAGTCCATCAGTTAGATTGTAAACTCTTTGGAGTAAGGACCGATCACTTCTGTGCTTAATAGTTATAGTTTACTATAAACAGCCTTATATTCTGCCTGTCAGTGGAGTTTCATCATCATCAGTGTAAATGAGGGCAGAACTAAGCCCATCAACTCTATTTCAAGAGTACATCATCTTTTATGATGGCTCTTACTGGAAACAGTGTGGCTACGCTGCATAATTTTGAACTAGTCATAGCAGTGCCTGTCCCAGGGCATTAGAAAGACAAGGTGGGTGAGGTAATATCTGTTATTGGACCTACTTCTGTTGGTGAGACAGACAATCTTTTGAGCCCCAGAGGTCTGGGAAAGGTCTCTCTGCGTCACAGCAAAATGGAAGGTGGAACAGATTGTTTAGCACAAGTAGTTAGCACGTATTATGATGCTCAGAGTATCTTTTTCAGATCTGAAGAAGAGCTCTGTGTGGCTCAAAAGCTTGTCTTTCTCACCTAGGGAAGTTGGTCCAATAAAAGATACTACCACACCAACCTTGTCTTTCTAGTTTAAAATCAGTCTTGCCTCCTTTCATTTCCTTTTTAATACACTCTGTATATATTTTGGACTTTTTTCCTTTTGATACCAATTAACTATAGATGATACTTGAAATTTTATAGGGCTTTGCATTCTGTAAAGTGATTACAGTGACTTACAAGAGCTACAGGTGGGGATACTGCAGCTGGAAACAATGTCATCTAACTTAAATCATTTCTTTCCATTGATGATGTTTGTTTAGTTCCTTAAAATTAAAACCATTCCCTCAGAGGGTTAATGCTGCTCTTATCAGCACTGAAATTCGCAGATTGCATCCATCACTAAAAAGACATTATCACAGCAAATAATATTCAAGATCATAATCCTGGAATGGTTGGTGGCTTAACAGACTTGGGACGTTGGTTAAATTATCGTCTGAAGTGCAGTATTTTGTGAAATGACTGTGGTGGACTTGGATGAACTTTTGGAGGAATATAGTTCACTTAGCAAACTCTACATGTGCTATTTCTACAAAGAAATTCACAAACGTGTAGTTTATGACATGGTGAAATGCTGTAGGCAGTGTAGTAGTATTCCCAGAGCAACAGCAAAATGCAAGGTGGAACAGATTGTTTAGCATAAGAATTTAGCACTTATTGTAATGGAAAAAAGTTGTAAGCAGTGATTCTTTGCTGGAAACTACTGCAAACTCCAAAACTTCTGCACTAGAGCACTGAAATTGAATTGCCATTTTTGAGAGAATGCATATGGGAAGAGATGGGATTATTGCTAGAAAATAAGTTATAGACCTCCACCAAGACTTATAAACATTGAGGATATATACACTATTCCACCGTTCACTATTATGCATCTTTTTTCTCTCTGTGTAAATATATACAATATATATTCATACACAATTACCTACATACACTGGAAAATACATAACTGATAGTTTTTTTCATACATCTGAAAGAGGAGTATAGCATTTAAATGAAATGTGTACACATGATCATATTGTCTTGGTATATAATGTGCAGAAATAAATATAGTAACTTGCAATAGTTTGAAATTGAAAAATATACACTCCAATTCAGATTTGAAGTTTGAAATTATAAATCTTGGTTTTGTTTTATACTCATCTCTTTTATGGATGTCCCCTAACTACTTATAGACAAATTCAGACTAGAAATAAGGTGCACATTTTTTATATTGAGGGCAATTAATCATTGGAATAAACTACCTATGGATGTAGGGAGTTCTCGGTCACCTGAAGTATTTAAATCAAGACTAGATGTCTTCTAAATTGTGTTCAATAGCTCAAGAAGTAGGTATGGATTGAATGCAGAGTAAGTTCTCTAGCCTGTATTATGCTGGTCAGATTAGTTGATCATAGTGGTCCCTGCTGGTCTTAAAATCTATGAACCTATATAGTTATAGAAAATATAATTAATAAATACTGAATTATTTTGGCATAGAAAATGTTTTAAATTGAGATTTTGTGTGTGTGTACACGCACATCTGATTTAGAGTAAGAGAGTAGGGTGAACTGTGGCGGTTATATGCTGGAAGTGCAAAGCAGTTTGTTGTGGCCTGGAGGAATCTGAGAGTGTATTTCACTTGGATAGTATACTTGGGAATTGAGGCATATGAATGAAGATGGTATTACCTGATGATTTTCTTAATTTTTAGTGATTGTGTGATGGTATTTGCATCTGAACAACCTTAATGTCAACTAGCAAAGGGTGGTGTTTGAGTGACAGGATATAGATAGCACCCTTTTTTGAATGAAAACTAAAATAGCTGTATTTCCCATAACCCCATTCTTTTTTCATGCATGTGTATGGACTATCAGCTTTAATCTAATAAAAGGAACCCACAATTTATTTTTTAATTAAAACTAATAGGATGTCACACAGATATGTTTTTGAACATATTTCCCTTTACAGTAACTGGTTTAATAATTCCTTTGATTATTTGGAAGATCAGCCTCTACCATGTCCTATTATTTCTCTTATTTTCCTTTTTTCTTCATTTTGATCCTATACTGAGGACTTTAAAAGCAAAACAATTGATAAATTTAGTATTATATTGGACTACCTACTTCTGGTGTCACTTTTCATAAATTGGTAGTAGGCTTAGAAGTTCAAGTTTTAATCAAAAGTTGTATTTTCAAATGCATTTCACACTTTCCTGGAAACTATCCCTGTGTGTAGTGTTTGTAGTACTGCTTTGATACATTAATTTCCCTAACAACCTTATTCATCAGAAATAATCTCTGACCTGGTCCCAGAAGCCTGGTTTCTGATACCATGGAAGTCTGATTATTCTAGTAATAAAGGTCAGCCTGCTAAAAACAAAACAAAATAAAGCCTACAAGAACAAAATTATGCCTTTTCCTCCATAAACACATAGTCATCCTGGGCGATTTTGCAGGTTCCAGTTGATGAATTATTTATTTGACTAGCCACTGTTTGACTAGTTCTAATGTTTACACCCTTAATATATTTGTAGAAAGTTAGCACGTCTCTCCTGAGCAGACACTTGCTTAACCAAGCTGCATGTATTTTGTTACATGCATTGTGTGCATAATGGCTGAGAAGAAATACAGTGGAGACATATGTTATATAAAACATTTGTATTCAGAACGTTTGAGTCAGACTTTGCATTTAAACAATCAGAAACTTTTAACTGAAATCAGAGGAGGCTAAATATTAGCGTGTGACGGGGAGATGGAGAGAGAAACGCATTTACATCCTGATTTATTTTAAAATCCCACACACCAAGCACGTTATGGCTGGCACAGCTAACAAGGCAAACTTTTCAAAAGACTCAAAAACACAATGAAAAATATACACTTTGAGGCTGATGATTCTCTTTTTTTGTGGCATTTTTGTGTTCACTACAGCAAAAGCCAAAAAGCAACAGACCTGCACAGAGATGATGCTGCTTTTGGTGGGGTATTCAATTATAGTAGTGATGCCCCTCTGGCTGGAATTCTCGTTTACAATCTATTTGGATGGCTAGCCATAATAAATAAATAAATAAAATCTAGTAGAACTACCAAATTAGTTGTCTGTTTAAGATTGTGTGATTTTGAGTGAGGAAGGTATGCAGGAGAATCAAAACATGTCTCCTCCCCCAATATCAGACCATGTTTGCATCTTATCTGATCTTGGGATGGCTTTTGAACAGTGTTTTCTACCAGCTAATGTAGGCAACTTGACATCAATTAAAAGGGAAGAATTAACAGAAATCACAAATTCTTCCGATAGTCCTTTTTCTTTTCTTCTTTTTCAGTGACTTTATTTTTTATTTCCTTTCATGTGCATTGATGTCAGTAAAACTCAAATAACTGGATAGAGAATAAAGGGAGCAAAACCTTTTTGTCTTTGATTGCCTGAAATCCCTTTTTTGTCCTTAAAAAAATAAAATCTATTGTAATCTCCATAAACCATTTTTAAGACTACTATTCCTGATGGAAAACTCTGTTTCATTTTGTTTTTGTAAGGTAAAGTGAGTAACACATAATAAAAGATTATCCGAAGAATAATTATGTTGATTCAGTTTAACAAGGCCCAGAGTATGACTGTGACTGGTCAGCCAGTCTTCGGAGTATTCGTATGCCTTTTTGAAACACAGAACCATTCTACATAAGTATCTGTTACAACTGTAATAGAAGCAACAAATCTCATTACCCAGTGCCCACACTGAGCAACTATGAAAGCAGAGTGTTGCTGACATGATCCATTTATGAACAATATTTATTTAAGGATGAAACTTCAGATTTTCCTCAAGTCCTTTAACCAGACACTTTGGGGAAATGAATCTACTTCATAACACTTGTGGAATCAGTCTCTCAAGATTAGTCAGGCTAGGCAACACATCATCTGGAAGACTAGCTTTAAAGGACAGTTTAGAAAATGGTAATTATTATAATACCATCCTGGCTTCTAAGTGGTCAGTAATATTTGGACTCCAGGAGTGGGTTAGTCCCTTGCTGAGAGAGCATGAGTTGACACAATATTACAGATAGCTATATCTGATTTAGTAATATTAATTTAAATTTCTGAAATGTTATTTTCTATATGGAAGTCTTGTCCAAATAGCTCCCATGGGGTGCCTGGCTAGTGTGTCCAGACTTGTATTTTCAGTGCTATGGACTATGGAATTGTACAGAAAAAGATTTTATAAGTGGATTATCAGGACTATTTACAATGCATGTGAGGTTGGAAGTGTGTATTTAATAAAGATATTACTTATTATGCATATCTTTTTTTGTGCTGGGCCAAAGGGTGAATCAGACCGAATTTGGCTTTAGATGATGATTTAACTGGTGTAGCCAGACCTCTGAATTTTTGAAGAATAGATAATATAGTTGTGTGTTTATACCAGGGCTGAGTTTCTACCACGGGCTTCCTGGGAGTTGAGACATAATTTCACCACTTATGAAAGTGTGTGACAATATACCTGTGTGACAAACTGTATACTTGAGAGACAAAAGGACTTTCTGATATGAGATGTTCATTTTGTTTAATTCAGATCTCACAACTAAATTCTAAGCCTAGTTTAGTGCCACTTTTCATGGTGTCAACCCATGCCTAATTTTCACTATAGTTCCCAGTGACTGTAATGGGATTGTGGATGGTCAGCATTTCTGAAAAACAGTCCTTTGCTTTTATTTAAAACTGAAACAGAGGTTGTCACAGTCCTGACTGGCTCCCCTTTGTAGCTACTTAGCAGGCAGCTCTATTTGGACCTACACAGACTATCTGTGTGTTTGGGGTTTTTTTAAACTCCTCTAGCTCTGGGCAGGCTCCAGTCACAGGCTCTGGCCTCTCAGGCTCTCTTCCCCAGGCACAGACTCTGTCTGGTTCCACTCTGAGGGAATGGGGCTCATAGTCTAGATGCCTTGGGCACCCAGGACCAGTACTGACACCCTAAACATTCAAGCACAGCCTTCCCAGAATTCCACCCTCATTGATGCTCCAGTTCATAGTGTAACCCTACAGAGACACTTGACAGGTGAAGCAAGGAAGACACAGACTTTGCAGAGGAATTTCTAAAGCAATCATTATTTTATTTATAGACAAAGCACAAGAGACACTTAGAGCTAGGCAAAATAAGAACACTTGTACATAATTTCCTCACCACTGGGAAGTGTTCTTTGGTTTTGGTTTGTGCCTTCAGGGGTCCGAGTTTTCTTCTCCCGAACTCTTGGCTGAGCCTCTATCCATGTTATGAGTACTACAGCAACATAGCTATGGTGTCTCGGGGTATGTCTTCACTACCTGCCAGATAGGCGGGCAGTGATTGATCTCTTGGGGATCGATTTGTTGTGTCTACCGTAGACAGAAGATAGAGGAAGCAGAGTTGACGGGGGAGCAGTAGCGGTCTACTCGCCGCCATGTGGACATAAGTCATCCTAAGATACGCCCTATTCGCGTAGCTGAAGTTGCGTATCTTTGGTCGACCCCTACCCTTCCCCAGGCGTCAGCTATGCTGCGGTAGTGTCGCAGCAGAGATGCTTCCTACAGCAATGGAAGCATGGGGTTTTTTTTGTGGTGGTTGTGGTTTTTTTGGTCAATGTAGGTAATTCACCTCCTGAAGCAGTGGTAGCTAGGTCGATGGCTAAGTTGATGAAATAATTCTTTTGTGTTTACATCAAGAGTTAGGTTGGCTTAACTAGGACTACTGGGGGAGTAGAAAGAGTTATGTGAATTTTTTGTTTTGTTTCCTGAACCTCCCATAGTCAATTTTTAAACAAGTCAGTTTGAACAGCTTATTTCTTTGTTCCTTCTTTTCTGGTGGGCATTTTCAACTGCTCCAACCCCTGCTCCTACAGATAGAACTGGTTTTCCCCTATGCTGCAATCATCCTATTATTCTAATGTTCCCCAAGAATGGAAGACTGTTCAGCCACAGGACCCAGCCTTATGGGAATGATCTTCTCTCCTGTTGATCTCCTCTCTCTGACTCAGAAGACAAGATTTGACATGAAGTGCCATTGTGTTACACATGAAATTATTTCTGTTGGTGAATGCATCTGTAGAAGAGCACTTATCCTACCCTTCTCCTCCCTTTGGCTGTAACACTTGTACTTTTGTCTTAAGAAACCTAAACCAGAATAGAATTCATATTTAGGTACAGAATTTGGATAAATATTTAAGTACTGAAGGACTATTCACTGAAAACTGGAAGTCCTTTTACAACATTTTCCACATAGCAAATATTGTATGAGATATTTTAGGTAGCATAGCAAATAATTCCTAGCTTGAGCTGGAAAGAGCAAATTTCCTGAAAGAGGGAAAACTTTTAAAGGGATAAACAAATGGAAATCCACTCTTTGGCTTTTCAAAAAATTTTCATTATGGGCCTGATCCTAAAAGAGATTTGCATGGCGAATTCCTGCTCTCAGTGGGTCAGAGTCTCTATTGTGCGCCAACCCTTTTGCATCATTCAGGTGGTACAGGGGGACAAGTCAGGGTTGTAAATGGCCAATGGAGAATCCTATCTGGCAGAGAGGAACTCCTGCATGGCATAAATCTGGCAAAGCCAGCTCCTGTGCCATCCATGATAGTGCAAGGGGATACTGGAAAAGAGAGGGAGCCTGGATGTAAAGGAGAATTGATCCCAATGATTTCAATGGGAGTTCTGTATTTGGGCCCTAATTATGTTCCTCTTTAAGACAAACAGTTTTTTCATTGACTTAAATGAAAGCAGGCTCAGGCCTTTGGAATACTTACAGGATCGGGTCCCCTGTTTGCTTATTAACAAAGTTAGTGTGTTTAAGCAATAGCGCTAGTATAGTGCCCCTTCTCTTGTTTGATTCTATAGCAAAGTCACCATGCTGAATTTGTGACATCCCAGAAATACGGTGTGATTTATGCAGAAAATGAAATCACCACAGTGTCAAGTAGAAGAGCAGCTGTGCTGTGATAGAGTTCTTATTAAAACACAAATATCTCCATAAAAAATCAAACCTGGAAAAATCCTGGTAAAGTAAACTTTTTGATATAAATGCATCTTGTCTTCAAATATGATCCAATGTGAAAGCATCTTGGAAGAAGTATAGCTTAATTTGTAGCTGATTTTCTAAGATACTATGTGGGTGATGAATATTAATTTATCCAGGGCTAGGTTTGAGACACTAGAGTGTTTTATTCTGTCAATTTTGTATCTGAAACGCTGTCCTGTTTTCAGCTCAGGTTTTATAGGGATATGTTTCTTGTCATGTTCCTTTTGAATGAATGTATTTTAGTGTATGATTGATTGTATATTTTAAATCAATAAAAGTTATTTGTACCATATTACGTTTAAGTTTTAAACAATCTCTGCCAATATTTTGACAAGTTTGATTTTAGTTTTTATTATATTACACTAATGTACTGCTAAAGTACTATAATATATCTAGTCGAAGTAACAAAGTCCTAGGAACATGAGTCTTTGCTGACAAATGAGGCAAATGTTTCAAGTGTCTGTTTGGATGTTTTTGTTTTGTTTTTTTAAAGCAAGCAAGTGTGCCAGTTATTGAGTTGAGAATTAGTGATGTCCCACTGTGTACACTGAAGCTCTTCTAATTAGGGATAAAAATAAGCTTATTGGAAATATGGGCTGTGTTGCACTAGACTTATAAAATTATGAGTGATGTGGAGAAAGTGAATAAGGAAAAGTTATTTACTTGTTCCCATAACATCAGAGCTACGAGTCACCAAAGGAAATTAGTGGGTAGCAGGTTTAAAACAAATAAAAGGAAGTTCTTCCTCACACAGTGCACAGCCAACCTGTGGAACTCCTTGCCTGAGAAGGTTGTGAAGACTAGGAATATATCAGGGTTTAAAAGAGAACTGGATACATTCATGAAGGTTAAGTCCATAATGGTTATTAGCCTGGATGGGTAAGAAATGATGTCCCTAGCCTCTGTTTGGCCACTGTTGGTAGACAGGATTGTGGGCTGGATGGACCTTTGGTCTGACCCAAGATGGCCATTCTTATGTTCTTATGTTTAGACTTGCTTCACAAAGCTGGATTTTTTTCCATGTAATATTGGATGAAATTTATAGTAATGCCACTTTTCCTCTTCATAATGCTATAATGGTCCTATGAGGCCACTCTTGCTAGCCCAGTACAGTAGACCTGCATTTCAAATTCCATTAAGTAATTATTTTAATTGCTTGTTTAATTCCATAATGTTTTTAAATCCCTTTTTCACTATTGAATTTTCTACGAATGGCAGCTGCATTGGGAGGAAGTGCAATTACTATACATCTAGCTACCATACCAGCTATCTTTTGCTCCATTCTCAAATGACCTCCTGTATTTCAGGCTGGAGTATAGAGTGGTGTAGAAGAAGGGGGGAAAAAAAGAATAATTGGGTAAATTTGGAAGCTTAACAAAGAATATGGGCCAAAAGAACTGGCAAGCAACACTGCCCAATAAGTTAAAAAGGAAGACATGTTTTCTGAGTCAACTCTAACATTTAAGTGGATACTTATCACTAGGATCCCTAAAAAATATGTGGGAGAGAAGGGAGAAGTCTGATCTTGTTGCCAAACACAGAACCAAGGTTAATTTATTTTGGGCCTGTAGACATTATTTCAAGGAAATAATATTGTATATACTTAGCTGATTTCAGTTATTTATGTGCAGGAGAAAAGAGACATCAAGTAGGTTGACAGTATTATTTCTCAAACTGATTCTAAGTTACAGCTATGTATGACACATAGAGACGTCAAAGAAAGAGTTGCAGTCCATAAAAAGCAGTGTATAACAACATTCTCTGTTTTTCAGAAACTGAAGCCAGCAGGATCACATTAGTCAATAACCAGGTCAGGATGTGACAGGAGGAAATGTCGACCATCTAATATATGTAGTTTAGTAATTTAAGCAGGTAAAGGACATTCTATCTAGTATTATCTTGTAATTACAAAGTTTTCTTGTAGCTACTGAAAGAAACTACTGAATATTTTAGTTAATAAATACAACATTGTTTTGTGGATGGAACAAAGATGGTATTTTGCTTAATTCTCTATTCTCTGGATATGGGTTAGAGATTTGTTTTTGAGGGTTTGGAGGAACTTCACAATGTGTCACTTTCATTCTTACTGTAAAAATTGGATGAAAAGGTATAGATTTTTTTTTCAGAGTTATCTTTTAGGATTTTATTGAAGATTTTTAGGACCAAATTCAGAGGTATGTGTAAAATGGTATAAATCAGCCCTCACTACACTCAGACTTTCTTACATATTGTAGCAATAGTAAGAGTCTAAAATGGTGCAAGGAGATTAAAGTATGAATCATCCAGTGGTCAGCTCACTGGAACAGGAGTCAGAGAACAGGGGTGAAATCCTAATCCCATTGAAGTCAATGAGGTTTTTGCTACTGACTTCAGTGCAGCCAGGATTTCATCTCTGTATTCTATTCCTGCCTCTACTGCTTACCTGCTTTGTGTCATTAGGCAAGTCACTTATTATTAATTTGCATTACCATAATGCCTATGAGTCCAAGTCATGAACCAGAACCCCATTGTATCAGGTGCTGAATAAATGCAGAACAAAATATTGTTCTTGTCCCCAAAGACCTTACAGTCCAATACCAAGTGCTAATTGCTGGGAAAAGTAATGATCATTTGCTATAAATGTTTAAAATGATTCTGGAAATCATGAGATGAGACATGTTTGTTGTTTATCTCTTGCTAATTTGGAATTTTCTGTATTAACAAACAGCTCTTCTAACCTCCAGTTCTAGAGCAGTGGTTGTCAAATTGAGGTGCGTGAGACTACTCCCAGGAGTGCGGGAGACCCCGGTGCTGTTGCCAATCCTGCCTGGGAGACCGCTGAACTCCCGGGCGGGCTATTTTAGTACCGCCAAAATGCCACTGCGGAAAGCGGAAGCTTTCGCTTTCTGCGGCGGCATTTCGGCAGACATATCTCTGGGGGGCCGCATGACTTTTTCCTTGGCGAGAAGGGACTGCCGTGGAAAAAATTTGAAGACCCCTGTTCTAGAGAACAATACTTGTATATAGCGTTACATACTTTCCATGTAACTTGTCATGGAATCTAATTCTGTGTTCATTCAAAAATGGCATCCATCTTGATTGACTTTTTGCTTATTTGGTGGGTTTAGGATGGCCACAGTTCATAATAGTGTAAGCAGTGTCAGGAATGAGATATATTCTGACATCTGGTGGTGAACTATGGGAATTGCAGTGAGTCTTGGAAAATAATTCTGAGGCTGATCAATTTGCATAGACACACTCACTGCGCCTAGCCTGAGCCCACAGCAGCCCACATGGCCACTTCGGCTGATGAGGGAGCCCCAGTTTCTATGTTATTGGGGCAGGAATGATAAAGTGATGTTACTGTGATTATGTGAATGAAGGACTATGGACATGTACTTGGCCCTTGTTATGATGGAGGGACTCGCCATCATCTAGGTAGCACTCACTGGGCAAGGGCCATGCGTTTCAGAACACTGTGAGATTGAGAGAGGTGGTGGACAAGCACCTATACCTTTTGGTGAGGGCTGTGTCTGAGGGCCTCTCAGGCCTATGATACCCTGCCTCTCTCCAGTGTGGAATGTCAGAATTGAATTTTGCTGAGCTGAAAATTGCTTTGGGCTCACTGGTGCACCTGCACTAAGGCTCCCCTATGGTATGCTGAAATCACTTAAGAGCTGAAATCACCTAAGAGGTAAAGAACTCACTGAGCACTGTCTTAAGTAGGGGGGCCTGAAAAAAGTGCAGAGTGTCTGGTGCAGCAGAGCAGTCTGCGTGTTGGCTAGCAGGACAGCTAGCGGAGTTGTTGGTGCTGTGGAGTGGCTGGTGCGGCAGAGCTGTCTGTATGAGCCGTTGGTGCTACGGGCAGAGTGGCCGGTGCAGCAGAGCTGTCTGTCGACTAGCGGAGGCGTTGGTGCTGCGGGCAGAGTGACCTGCACGGCACGGCTGTCTGTGTGTCGGCTAGCAGAGCAGGTAGCGGATCAACGGGCAGAGCGGTTCGTGGGACAGCCAGCGGAGCAGAGCAGAGCCGATTGCGGGGAGAGCTGCAGCGGAACCTCACGGAGAGGCGGCGCAGTCGGCCTTGGACCACGTAAGGTGCCCCGTGCCCTACCCTCCATTTCCACCCAGGCTGGGAGGTAAGACTCTGCCAATTGACTTTCGAGCTCTGCACTGACCCAGAACAGAGACTCTTGGGCTGCTGGACTTTGGGACTTTTGAGTGACTTTTTGGGGTTGTGGAACTCAAGAGCCAAAGGGAAGGCCACGGCCTATTTGCTGGGAGGGGGGCTTCTGGTTCATGGTTTGGTTTATTAACCTTTTTTTGTGGTGTTTCCTCAATATAATGCCACGTTGTTTCTCCCTGTTATTAAAAGGCTTTGGTACACTCAGACTCAGTGCTTGCGAGAGGGGAAGTATTGTCTCTTACAGACGCCCAGAGGGGTGGTATATGGTTGTCCCAGGTCACTGGGTGGGGGCTCGAGCCGGTTTTTGTATTGTGCTATTGGAATGGAACCCCTGGATACTGAACCCGGCCCTTGTTGCTGCCAACTCTGATGGGCAGAAGGGTTACAATAGTATACTGACTTTAAAGTGCTGGTGATTTGGGGCTTCATAGTCAATGGAAATTTTGCCATTGACTTTACCAACTTGGTGTTTAGGAAACTATTGCACGACTTAACAATTGTCAAATGATTTTTAAAAAATTGCAATTAATCATGAGATTTAAAAAGTCACAATTAATCAGTTTAAATTACACTATGAGAATACCAATTTAAATTTATTACAAATGTTTTGGATGTTTTTCTGCATTTTCAAATATTTTGAAATTACACCACAGAATACAAAGTGTACAGTACTCATATTATTATTTTTGATTTCAAATATTTGCACTGTAAAGATAAAAAGTTACTTTTAAATTCACCTCATACAAGTCCACTCAGTCCTACTTCTTGTTCAGCCAATCTCTAGGACAAACATGTTTTACATTTATGGGAGATAATACTGCCCAAAATATTTATAATACATTTAAATTGGAATTATATGATCAGGGTGATTAAAACTGTGTTTAATGGTGCCTTTTCAAATTTAATTTGTTTTGCATTAATCACATGCATTAACTGTGATTGGCAGCCCTAGTTTAAAATAATTTGATGGAGCTTGATATCCTTAAGTAGTAAGTAAGTATCCGATAGTAATAGCGACAAAGAGTCTTGTAGCACTTTATAGACTAACAGATGTTTGGGATCATAAGCTTGCGTCGGCTAAGACTCACTTCATCAGATGAATGTTGTGGAAATCTCCAGTCAGGGATTGAATTTACCTTGCTTTCTTGCCTGCTACTTATACCTGCCTCTGGAGATTTCCACAACATTCATCTGATGAAGTGGGTCTTAGCCCAGGAAAGCTCATGATCCCAAACATCTGTTAGTCTATAAGGTGCTACAAGACTCTGTCGCTTTTGCAGATCCAGACTAACACTGCTACCCCTCTGATATTTGTAGTAGTAGTTATAGGAAAGTTGTTAATGTTGGAGCCTAGCTAAATTCCAATCCTACTCTGCTTGGGCACATTGCCCCTGTATTCTGGATACTGTAGTCTTCACTTCCTGTCTTAAAACGTGTAGTACTCAGTGCAGTGCTGCGTAGAGGTGAATCTCCAGCTACCAATGTATTGTTTAGCCTGTACTTTCAATGTTACTTTAACTGGGCGTGGGATGTGCAAATGGAAATACGGATGTTAAACATCTTTATAGCACTATCGTTTTAGCATCTACTCTAACATTTATACAGGTCCCCTGCCTCCAGCAAAGTGGTGTCCGCTGTGACCGTGCATATGGCTACTCCTGGCAGAGTCCACCTGCCTGCTCGGGGCAGGAGCGACACGCCGTATGGTTCGGCCCTGCAGGTTAGTCACGTGTCAGAACCCTGGAGTGGGTTCGCTGGGCCGGCTGCAGCGGGGGAAGGATGGAGCCCCGCCTACGTCACAAAAACAACGGTCCCCACCCCTTCCCGAGAGAGCCGGGCGCATAACGCGAGAATTGAAAACGTCCCGTTATTTGCTCCTGAAGCCAACAGCCCTTCTGCTGGTGCCGCGGCGCCTTTAAGAGGGAATCCCGTAGAGCCACCTCCCCATCTCGCGATACTTTGCTGTAAAACCTGCCTGCGGAGGCACCGGCTGGAGTGGAGTAGTCGCCGTGCCCGGTCAGTGCGAGGCGGACGCAGCCTAGGCGGGGAGGCGGGTGTCTGTCCCCTGCCGAGCTGGGAGAGGGGAGCGCCCGTTCCCGGAGCAGCCTCCCTCCCCGTCCTGTTCTCCTGCAGCCCCTGCCCGGGAGTCCCTGTCCCTCCGCCACCCCAGGGGATCCCGCTGCGAGGACGGGGGAAGGGGGGTTACAACTGACCAGCGCCAGCCGCACCCCCGGGGGTTGCAAGCGCTGCCCCTTGAACTGTCCCCACTTACCAACACGTTCCAACCAATCCCCGGGTCCATGGGAGCCGCAGGAAACTGCCCCCCAATTCTCCCGTTCCGGAGGTGTGTTAATATTCCCTGGAACACGCTCCTGGAATGTGTTGTTCTCGTCTCTCCCCCTTGCCCCCCTGCCAGAAAGTGACAGAGATTTGGGGCTTATGCAGAACCTCTCCCCTTAGCTGTAATGGAATCACGATGTACTTTAGAGGATTGGGGTGAGGACGGAGAAGGTGTTATGCTGTCAGGGAACATTTTGTTACTTCCTGAACCGCAGTGTCTGATTTTGTGATGATGGAGTCATGGGGAGGAGTGGGAAGAAGCGTGGGATTGGGTTCTTAACTAGGGAAAATAGTGAAATAATTTAATAGAATACATTTATATATAATGTAATAAACGGACCCAGTCCTGCATTATTTGTGCACCTGGAGTTGAGTGCACAAGGAGTGCAAGACTTGACCCCTAATGTGTGTATATGTTAAGGGAGATATTCCCAGGTTTGTTGTATTGACTTCCTTTCAGACTTTAAATACCATTTCGACACAGGCTGTATTTATTTTCACCAGATTTTGATACTATCAACATTTTATATTTTGATACTGATCACACTACCTCAATTAAATTTTAAAAGAGGACAAAGACTAGGTAAGCGTTGGTTAATATGAAGAGATTACTTGTCCAGCTTTTTATTTATTTGGTTTTCTTCAATGTTTCTGTTTGCCCTGTTTGTTTTCTGTAGTCTTTTTATTTTGTTTTATATAAAAAATCTAGTTAAAACCTGGTGTATGGTTTGCAAGAACAATTAGAGGTGATTTGGAAACTTTCTTTTATGTTTAATTCCCATTTGATTTGCCTATTTGTCTGATAGTCTGTCCAGAAGAGGTGTATGTACTCTGTTGGATAACGAGTTATTTCTTCTATTTAATAAAAACTGGGAGCTTGAGTATATATTTAAAGATGATTGAAATATTATATCAAGTAAGAAAAAAATCTGAAGTACAAAAGTACAGGTTTTTAGTAAATGATGTGCCCTGATATTTTGTATGAAATAGGAAAAGGTGATAAAACAGATGATTAGCATGGTGAAAATGCTTGCCTGGTCAGTGGATGTCATAAGTCCATTTCAGCCCATGCATTTTGTTCATCAGCTTACTAGGATCCACAGCTTAGGCCACTGAGCATGTAGGGCAGGGTTAGGGTGGCTATAGAAGGAGCTGCATAGTTTCAGAGTAGCTGCCGTGTTAGTCTGCATCCGCAAAAAGAACAGGAGTACAGTACTTGTGACACTACACTTTAGAACTAACAAATGTATTTAAGCATAAGCTTTCGTAGGCAACAGCCCAGTTCGTCAGATGCATAGAATGGACCCTATGGTAGGAAGATATATGCATACAGACAACATGAAAAGGTGGAAGTTGCCATACCAACTCTGAGACTGTTCAATTAAGATGAGCTGCTATTAGCAGGAGAAAAAAACAACTTTTGTAGTGATAATCAAGATGGCCCATATCAGACAGTTGACAAGAAGGTGTGAGGATACTTGACATGAGAAATAGATTCAGTTTGTGTAATGACCCAGCCACTCCCAGTCTCTATTCAAGCCTAAATTAATGGTATCCATTTTGAAATTAATTCCAGTTCAGCAGCTTCTCATTGGAGTCTGTTTTTGAAGTTTTTCTGTTGTAAAATTGCCACATTTAAATCTGTCATTGAGTGACCAGAGAGGTTAAAGTGTTCTCCTACTGGTTTTTGAATGTTATGATTTCTGATGTGTCCATTTATTCTTTTGCGTAGAGACTGTCCGGTTTGGCCAGTGTACATGTTAGAGGGGCATTGTTGGCACGTGATGGCATATATCACATTGGTAGAGGTGCAGGTGAATGAGCCCCTGATGTGATTGGGTCCTATTATGGTGTCACTTGAATAGATATGTGAACAGAGTTGGCATTGGGCTTTGTTGCAAGGATAGGTTCCTGGGTTAGTGTTTTTGTTGTGTGGTTGCTGGTGAGTATTTGCTTCAGGTTGGGGCTGTCTGTAAGCGAGGACTGGTCTATCTCCCAAGATCTGTAAGAGTGAGGGATCGTCTTTCAGAATAGGTTGTAACTTCTGAAGAACCGCAAGTTGGCCACTCCTGGTGTAGGGAGTAAGCACATCACAACAGGCTCTCCGAGTCCCATCTTGATTGGTGGTGTTTCTTCAAAGTTGTGTGACTGGCTCCTTTTTCTTCCATCTCTGTTAGCATATGGAATGGGTTCACTGACTTCTTTTGATTATCGTGGATGTCTGGATGTTCTTATTCAGGGGTCTCCAAACTATGGCCCAAGGGCCAGATCTGGCCCGCGACTTCGATTTGTCCGGCCCCCCCAACCAACAGGGAAGAAGCAAGCAGGCAAACGCGGCTGCAGCTGAGCAGGCATGGGGAGGGGCCGCCAGCAGCAGCTCGCATGTGGGAGCAGCTCAGCTGAGCTGTGCGGAGGGGTGAGTGCCCCCCGGGAGCCAGTGTCCCCCAAAAAGGGAGCCAAGTTAGGGGAGAGTTGCTGCTGCAGTCGAGCAGGCATGGACCCCTGCCTTAGAGTAAAAATACAAGCCAGATGCTTAATTACGTCTCCAATTAATAGAGTAAAGAAGATGGAAATAAAATTAAAAAAAATGTGAAACGATTTTTAATGTATTGACAAATATTTTGTGTGATTTCACAGTACTTGCATTAATTATACAGCTACTTTTATACCTGATTTAGAATTTAATGTAACACTGACACAGTAGTGTTTTTTTACGATTTGCATATATTTATTTTTTTCACAGTCGCTTCAGCCCGCAAAGCCCCTTCAAAAATCTAATATGGCCCTAGTCTCATAAAGTTTGGAGACCCCTGTTCTAATTCATGGATGTCGCAAGTGCATACGTGGTTATAAATTGAAATGTGTGACAGTATCGGAGGTAAGTTATTACTTATTTACCTTTCAAGGGTAGTTTGGATTAATAAATGTATGTACAGTGCTTTGAAAATGTAAAATGTAACACTGTTAAGTGAGGTTTGCGTAAATGCTCTACGGGTATAGTAAAGTGACACAACTCCCCAGTATAAAAGTGCATATATTGGTATAGCTTATTCTTATACAGGAAAGGATATTAACACTTTGATATTGGTATAACTATGCCCACTATGGAAAGTACCAATATAACTTTTTGATTTAAAAACAACAAACAAAAAACAAACAAACAAAAATCACACTCCTGACAGAAATAGGTATACTGGTACATAAATTGTGTGTGGACCAGATTTGAGTGAATCTGCAATGATTTTTTTACAACACTGCCACCTGGGATTTTGTCAAGATGATTTTCTCATTGCCATTACTCTTGGCTTCCTATCCCCTTTCTTTAAAATGGTTATGTTCGCTTGCTTCATTTTAGATTTGAAGTTCTTTCTGGGAAGGACTGTATCTTCCAGAACATTGCTTTGCACAGCAGAGCGTTGATGCTGACTAGGAATTGGAGTGCTACCACTATATATATCAATATATCTAATAATATATTAGGTATATAATCTCATTAGATAGATATACAGTGGAGTCCCGTTATAACGTGACAAATGGGATCCAAAAAATCCCATCGCGCTAAATGCGGGGTCGCCTTATAGCGGGGTCTCATTCCTCAGCAGGTGGGGGCTGCAGCTTCTCTCCCCGCTGTCCAGTAGGGGAGAGAAGCTGCGACACCGCGCCTGCCGGGGACAGAGAACTGCAGACTGCAGTCCCGGAGTTCTCTGTGGAAGCCAC
>ML677339.1:9274194-9458007 GCA_007922305.1 Dermatemys mawii | reverse complement strand
AAGCTGTGGCCCTCGCACCTGCCGGGGACAGAGAACAAGGACTTGGGAGCCACGGTATAATCGCGCTATATCTGGATTCGCGTTCTACTGGTGTGCGTTCTACCAGGGCTCCACTGTATCTATATATAGAGAGTGAATTAAGAAATTTTGCCTACAGAATAGGGTTACTTTTTATTAATTTTTATATATAAATATTATTAATAAAAAGTAATCTTATTCTGTAGGTGAAATTTCTTCATTCACTCTCTTGATTATTGACATTCTTCTGGTTTTCCATTTTTTTTCCCTGTAACTGGAAAAAATTGATTTGCTGGCTTAAAAGTAAGGGCTGTGTCATCTCAAATTACATTTTTAACTGCAAATTTTTAGATTTATTTTTGTTACATGGTACACCTAAGATTACTGTAACTGAAACATTATAGGATTTTCCTCTGCCCCTTTTTTCAGTTTTTGTGGCTTTTTAACAGCGTGTTGTATATAGTCAGTTTCACTTATTTGTTGGTTAGATTCACTTCTAATTTTACACACTAACACGAAGATTCATACTTCTTTCTGTGGGGGAGTTTACCTGTGTGCTGTTCCCTAGGTACTCCAAACACATACATGTATGCAACAGTAATGATGAGACAAAGATTCTAATCTTTCAATGTTAATATTTTTCATTTAATTAAATACATTTGTAATCCATTTCTAATTAATACATTTAAAATTGTCCTGAAAATATATAGATCTCATAGGTGCCAGGGAAGAGAGGAAGGGAGTGTGGGTAGGAGAGTATTACCTCTCCCATGGATTCTTGGGTTGAACTCTGAGCGGACCAGTGGACAGGTTTTTCCCCTCCCTCAGGATCCCTTCATGGAGCCATTTAAAAGCGTGCAGAAGCAAACAGATGGTTTCTCTGAAACCTTTGCACTGGAGTCAGGATGAGGACAAGTGCCCAGGAAGACGCTATCCTACGCCTCATTGCTGCGCCTCACTGCTTATGTCTCTACTTTTTGGGTGTTCCTTCCCCACAAATAGTTCAGGTGCCTGTCTCTATTGCTGCTCATAGCAGTAGTAGAGTGAAGTTTAACATTGTGGTCTACATCCGCATACTACCAATGAAACTAATCAGTCTTAATTTCAATGCTACAGTTTTGAAGAACTGTGAGCACCAGAGGCAATTGAACTGACTGTCCACAAACTCAGATTTGTAAGGCTTTCTTTACAATCATGTACACCTCCTTCCTCGCTGGCAATCAGCCCAGACTGAGCTGCTCTGCTGCCTTTTATATCTTGTCTCCAGCTGAAGCATGCCCAGCAGAGCCAAGAGGGTGTGGTCTCTTTGGCCCAGAGAGAAGGATTAACCCCTGCTGCACTCATGCGGGGCTGATACATCCCATCATAATGATAGCTGAAAATTATTTAAGTCAAACAGCTACATTCAGGTTGTATGTTGAATATAGAAAGTGGAACTAATGCAGTTGTGTAAATGGGCCTTGTATAAATTCATTGAGAACATGACTAAGAAAAGAATGGTGTTGGCAACACAACTCTGCTGTATGTTTTTAAATTTATATTTCTGTTGGTCCTAAACAAGAGCTTCTTTTCCTCTTGACTTCATGTTGAGAAACAAGGTGGATGAGGTATTTCTTATTGGACCAACTTCTGTTGGCAAGAGAAACAAGCTTTCTCTCTCTCCAACAGAAGTTGGTCCAATAAAAGATGCTACCTAACCCTAACCGTTGTGTCGCTAATATCCTGGGACTGACATGGCCACAGTTATAGTTCATGTTGAGAGGCAAGATGATTTGTGCACTTTGATTTATGAAATAAATCATTAATTATATCTATAGTAGTAAGTGTAAAGAGTAAATTCCTTTTTTTCAATAGATCAAACTAAATTATGTTCAGCAGAATGTCCTTCTAACCATGCCAGTGCGTCAGGTAACAACCAACGGGTTTGGAATCAGTCAGTGGCCCCCTGTACCTGCATGGAGTTCCACTGAAGTCTTCATGGGACAACTTGTAGGATTGAGGCTTTAGTCTTTATATTTTTTCATATATGTTTCATTATTACTTACATTATTCAGTGCTAAATAGCCAGTGAAAACATAATTCTAGTGTGATTTTCATCCTAACTTGCAACCTTATGTTATATATAAGGCTCTTCGTTATTGGTATTTACTGATTTTTTATTTTTTTTTAAAGCCAGTATATAGGATTTTACAGGAGTGTCTGGGACTTCTCACTTGAATTTTGGCTTTTTGGGGAATTGGGAATTTTTCACAGGGCAAGCGACCAAGGCTGCGCTGAACAGCTGGCAGGGTCAGGAGGGTGCCCCCTTTGGCAAGGGTATCAGTACTCATGTGGTGCAGTCTTCTGCTCCACTCCTGATCTGATCCTTCAGCATGGCACCATTCCGGTTCCTCTGCGCTATGCGAGAGTGAGATGGGCATGGAGCTGACTCTCAGCAACTGAGACTGTCCGACTGCTGCAGTGACAGGCCCACAGGGAGTGGAATGCTGCACCCTGTGAGTACTGGGCCCTGCAAGACAAAACCCTCTCCTTCAGTGTGAGAGTGGATGGGGCCATGTTGAAGGGCTGGGATCGGGGGGAATATCTGCCATCGGAAGCAGGGGAGTCTTAATGGTCTTGGATGTTGAGTCCAGCCTTCCTGCCCTTCTTGCTGCCCCATCATGCAGCTGTAGCAGCTGGCCCAAGGGCACAGAGCCCCATCCAATTCCCCTGTCAAACAGAGTCTGCTCAAGGGAAGCAGAGGGGGCCATGCTGAGGTGCTGGCGGGGTCAGGAGGGCACTCTGTCTGGCAGGGAGGCCAGTATTCATGGAGTGCAGCCTTTTGCTCCTCTGCTAACCACCTCTTCAGCACCCCCGTTGGCTGCCTCTATGTCAAGGGTACAGAAAGAGAGGGCGGAGGGCAAGGTCCTGGCAGCCAAGACCTCCTGACCAATGTAGGACATAGAAGGTTTCCTCATGGTGAGTACTGTCCCCATGAGCACTGGGCATCTCTCCCCAGCACTCACTGCCCTTTGTGTTTTTCCAGATTTTTCTCCCATTTCCAAAATTTTAGAGAAAACCAGATAAATTCCCAGGAAACTTAAATAAATAAAAACTAAAAATGAAGGGCCTTATTTATATGTATTTTCTCAGAATAATGTTAATAAAATACTTTGAACAGTGCTAACAAAGGCATAACAAGCGTAGCACTTTTTTCACATAGTTTGCAACATCTTTTTGTGTGTGTTTTTGTTTTTAGATGAGTGGCATGCTGGAGAGAAGTGTCTTGCCCCATCTCCTGAAAGTGGGAAACTTTGTGAAGCCACGATAAAGTCAGTTGAAACAGACAAGAATGGGAAATCCTTTGCAATTGTACCATTTTTGGGGTCTGAAGAAAAGAACATATTAATAACTAAACTCCGTAAAGCCAGAGCTGGTAAAGATCCCCGGAATAGCTTAATATTTGATGATGAAGATTTGGAAAAGCCTTATTTCCCTGACCAAAGGCTTCCGTCGTCTACAGTTGCTTTTGAGTTATCTGTAGATGGGGACTGTATCCCTTATACAATTAATAGGTATCTGCGTGATTATCAAAGGGACGGGGTTCGGTTTCTCTATGGACACTATGCTTGTAAAAGAGGATGTATTCTTGGAGATGACATGGGACTTGGAAAAACAATACAGGTATTTTATCATCTTAAACTATTGGTTCAGATATGACTATGCTTTATGAAATAGATTACATTTAAGGGTTAATGATTTTTAAAAGGCACCTATTTAAGGAGTTATAATTGTATATCTAACTAGAGTCCCAATGTTTGTCTTTAATTCTCAAAATATCTAAAATATACTCTCTGTGCATCATAACAATTATTATAAATGGATTTACACTTTTAACATGAACAGGGTGGCTAAAGTTGTTTTTCATTTATTGTCTAGACAGTAACAGTTTTGTGCCGCTCTTGAAAAGTACTTCAAGTATACTGCAAACTTTGGAGACCCTAGCCAGATTAATTTTGTAAGATCCAAGATATTTCATTCCATTGTTGTCTCCCAGTCAGAAATGTGTTTGATTTAGACTACTATTCTTGTAAGTAAAGATGACAGCTAATGTTAATGCAAAAGATACACTATATACTAGCATTTTTCTTGTCTGTTTTGGATCATCAGGGTTGAATGTTTCAGTTGAAATTAAGACATTTTTAATCTGGAAGGAGGTTCTTACCCCTCCACTCCTTTTATTTAGTTAGTGGGTTGAATCGTAAAGTATCTAATATGTGATGCCCTCTTCTCTCTTTCCCACCCCCGACTGACACCCCCATTGTCTAATTCTTGTCAGAGCTCCACTGATCCATCTATTCCGGTGTAAAATTCTCCCCACCCCCACTTCTCGGAACATAAACTGAGAATTTTCCTTACTCACTTTAGCATTTTCACACACTGCAACGTAATAAACCTTTTCTCTTTAAAAAGGGAAAATAAACTAAGTGTACATTTGGCAAAGTGTCTCTCTAGGGAGAGTATTTATAGGTGTACCACACAATGTGTATCTTCCTCTTGGTGCTGTAACATTCTCAGTTTGAATAAAACTGAACTGCTTGAGTTTGCATAATACTGCACCTGATCATGCCCGGGTTCCTTGTTAACATTAGTTCCCTTTGCTCTCAACCTCATCAGATGCACTCAAGTACAATAGACGTAGAAGTATTTTTGTATTCTAAACTACAAGTGTCCCATATAATCTAATAAAAAACATGTAGCCAAAGATATTTGGCAGTCAATTTCAATACCACTAATATTTAAATAACCATTTTGGGTTTCTGCAGTGTATCATGTTTCAGTTGACTTGTGTCAGCATTATGTTGGTAACATTCTTTGACATTCTGCTCACTCTACAAATCCGTCTCAAAGGAGAAGGAATACAAGTAATAACACATGTTCACTATAATATTTATTGTTTACTTTCAAAATATAAACTAAAAAGTTCTTAAACCTTTTCCGTAAGCTTGATTAGCCTGTTTAGCTAATGCATCCGAACAATGAAAAACTAATTCTAAAAGTGCATTGTCATTGATAATTATAATGAAAAGTACTTTCATCAAGCTGAACTTATAATTTTACCTCTACATACACATTGCTAGAATATCCCTTTAGAAATACCAAGTATAGACTCTTTTAGAAAGCAGATTTCTTAGGTGTTTGAATATCAAGCAGCTTGCCCGCAAGAATGGAGCACGTAGATGATGCTGGGTGATAACGAGCGGTGTGCTTGTTGTGCCTTATAACTATATGGAATAGTTAATTATTATGAAGGAATAGATCGGAGACAAGCAAGCTCAGCATGTTGCAATAGCTGATTTTTATATAGTTGTTTGGAATTGCACTGTGATAGACTTTCTAATTGCGGCACGATATTTGAAGAAGGATGTATCATTAAAAGAGTATCTTATTTATTCCTCCGCAAGAAAGTCAGTCTTTATACTCTGCACTTTGAGCAGCAGGAAGGGCAATGCATTGCACATAAAAGTACAAAAGAGGCAGGAGTCTCACTTATTTGTGTAGAAAACATTACTATTTTGAAACAAGTATTATTTATATTATATATATATTTCAGTCAGTTTAATTAACCACTTAGCACATACGTATCAGAAAACCTAATTTACAAGGCGGTAAAAATCTCCTCATGCTTGTTTGCATGCTGAGCTTCCCATCCCTGGCTCAAATTAGTGTTATTCTGGAAGATGGCTGGGATGACTTTAGGAAATACTAATGCACACAGTGAGTGAGATTTTTTTTCCCCCACTTCTGAAGACTTTTCTGTTGTAATGAGATGTTCAAAAACACTAGTGCAAATGTTATAAACAAGTCTGATTTCCTCTTGCCCCTTCACATTGGCCAGTGGGAAATGTTATTGCACTGTTTCCCAGACCGTGGTATATAGTGTACATAGCTAACTGACAGTATGTAAGGAAAGAGCCTGTAAATGTTTCCTTGTCAGCATGAGGAAAGATGCTTGTAAAAACACTTTCCCAGAATGATAATTTGGTCTCTCATTTCCGAGATGAAATACTATTCTATCCTATGACTGATTCAGAGATTAGATTGCAGATTGGAACACTTATTCTGGTTGATTTTATTCTTGTGGGATTTCTTTGAGGCTTAATTTAAACTTTTGTTCCATAATGGATAACTTGGTTTCTGTAAATGAGTTGTTAAACTTCTAGTCAATATGGTTTATTTTAGCAACCCTCCACGCTGCTGCTGTAACTTAGAAACTCCTGACATTTTCTAAACTTCCCTTTTCAAAAAGTGTGTAATTCAGCCTAAAATCTCATTTTCAGTTGTAACATTGCATACAAATTCTCAAGATGACAATTTCATTTCTCAACTAAATTTCATTTAAATCAGTTGGGCTCCGTTTTATTTTCAAAGTTACAGTTTGGATATGGAGTATTTTATTAACTCTAGGAAAATACTGATCATTTTTAATACAACAAGAACATGAAGGATGCACTGCATGAGCTTAAATTATAACATTAAAGCTCCAATCCTGCAAACTACTCAGAAAAGGTGTACCTCTGCTCTTCTGTAGATCTTCACAGAAGTCAATGGGGCTCTTTGAGGACCTCTGTTGGGTCTCCATGGGCATGGAGGTCTGCTCATGTGCAGCAGTCTGCAGGATTTGGTTTTAGGAGTGTTTTAAACCTGATGTAGTCTTGAATTTCTGAACTACTGTTAAACTCCTCCTTCCCCTTCCCCAAACATTATCCTATATGGGGCTGGTGTGTCTGATATAAATTTTTTAAAAAAATCATTTCAGGCAGCCACTTCCTCAATTCATGTGGCATGTAGAATTACCTTTTGTTACACCATAGTCAGAGTTGGGTGGGTTATGGGCAAACTGCAGGCTTCATTTTAAATTGCCTTACATTTGTCCATTTAATGTTAAGATGGCATTGTTTTAATTAGGGATGTCAGGCGATTAAAAAAATTAATTGTGATTAGTCACACTGTTAATAATATAATAATTTAAATATTTTTGAATGTTCTCTACCTTTTCAAATACTGTATATTGATTTCAGTTACAACACAGAATATAAAGTTTATAGTGCTCGCTTTATATTTTTCATTACAAATATTTGCACTGTAAAAAAACAAAAGAAATAGTATTTTTCAATTCACCTCATACAAGTACTGTAGTGCAATGTCTTTATCATAGAAGTTGAACTTACAAATGTAGAATTATGTACAAAAAAATCCTGAACTAAAAAATAAAACAATGTAAAACTTGAGCCTATAAGTTTACTCCGTCCTACTTCTTCAATCAATCGCTCAAACAAGTTTGTTTACATTTGCAGGTGATAATACTGCCTGCTGCTTCTTTAGTGTCACCTGAAAATGAGAACAGGCGTTCACATGGCACTGGTGTTGCAAGGTATTTACATCCCAGATGTGCTAAACATTGATATGCCCCTTTATGCTTCAACTACCATTCCAAAGAACATGTGTCCATGCTGATGACAGATTGTGTGTGATAGCAGTCCAAAGCAGTGCACACTGATGCATGTTCATTTTCATCATCTGAGTCAGATGCCACCAGCAGAAGATTGATCTTTTCATTTTTGGTGGTTCTCATTTTGTAGGTTCCGCATTGAGTGTTGCTCTTTTAAGACTTCTAAAAGCATGCTTCACACTGTCCCTCTCAGATTCTGGAAAGCACTTCAGATTCTTAAGCCTTGGATCGAGTGCAGTGGCTATCTTTAGAAATCTCACATTGGTATTTTCTTTACGTTTTGTAAAATCTGCAGTGAAAGTGTTCTTAAAATGGACAAATGTGCTGGGTTATCATGCGATACTGCTATAAGATGAAGTACATGTCAGAACTCGAGTGAAACAGAGCAAGGAACATACAGTTCTCCCCCCAAGGCGTTAAGTCACAAATTTAATCAGCGCATTAATTTTTTAATGAGTGTCAGCATGGAAACATGCCCTCTGGAATGGTGGCCGAAGCATGAAGGGGCATATGAGTGTTTAGCAAATCTGGAACGTAAATACCTCGCAACGCCGGCAACAAAAGTTCCATGTGAATGCCTGTTCTCACTTTCAGATGACATAAACATGAACAAACTTGTTTTGTTCAGCCAATTGCTAAGACAGAAGTAGGATTGTGTGGACTTATAGGCTCTAAAGTTATTTTTTTTTAATTGCAGTTATATAACAAAAAATCTACATTTGTAATTTGCACTTTCATGATTGCACTACAGTACGTATATTAGGTGATTTGAAAAATACTATTTTTAATCATTTTTACAGTTCAAATATTTGTAATAAAAATCAATAATATAAAGTGAGTACTGTACACTTTTGTTTTCTGTGTTGTAATTGAAATGCATATATTTGAAAATGTAGAAAAACATCCAAAATATTTAATAAATTTCAATTGGTATTCTATTGTTAGCAGTGTGATTAATTTTTTTAGTTAATCGCATGAGTTAACTGTGATTAATCAACATCCCTAGTTTTAAGTTATCTTAGTAGGTTCCCAGGTATGAAGAAATAATTTTACTTACTGATTTTCTTTATGGAAGCTGGGGTGGTGCTGGTGGATAGTGATGAGTAGCAAGATCTCTATTCTTTTTCTAGCACACCTTGAAAAGAGGCTAAAAACGAAGGCAAAGGCCTGAAGAGTGAATGAAGTTTGGAGTCTCTATTTTTTCCTAATTATTTCCTTTAAACTTGTGACCACCTAAGTAGTTGTGCTGTAAAATAGGTATTACAGAACATTCTGAGAAATGGCCATGTCTGTTGTAGCAGGATGGATTTACAAAATAATTTATGTATGTTTATTTTACAGAGTTGAAACTATATTGTTTCTCGAGGTTCTGTCTCCCCTGTCTATCTGTTATGAGGTGTCTCGGACAAAAGTGAAATGTTTTTGGCTGTAGTTCCCCTTCCTTGTGCTGCTTGTTCTCCAATTTGCTTCCTGCTTCAGTTGAAGGAGCAGCAGATTTCTCTGGCAGATTGTCCTTTTTCAGGCCTTTGCCATAGTTGCCAAAATGTGAAAGTTTGATGGGGATAATTCTTCAAATAAGTCTGGAGTCTGGAAGCCACTAGAGGTTGTTACTATTTTCTGGGGAATTGCAGTTTATGCTTAAAAAGGTTTAAAAAAAAAAATTCCCACCACCATGGCCACTGAAAACATATTAAAATTCACTGATATGCATGCAAACTTCCAGCACCACCTTACTCCCTCAGTTTATATGAAGAATTGTGCCTAAAATTCTGTTGCCTCTTCTGGCCCCTATGGTAGCTTTCCATTCTCCTGCCTCACATGATGGCTTCCTCTTCTTCTGCCCCACCCACCTCTGTCCTCTGCATGTTTTTTCCTCGCAGCTCAGCATTTCTTGGTGGCTGTCTCTCCCTCCACTATTCCTTTTGGCTACCTCCTCCTCTCAGTGGTGCTGACAGCTTTAGCTCTATCCTGCTATGAACAGCTGTGAAGCAGCTGCAGAGGGAAGGGATGGGAGCTGACTGCTGCTGTGAGCAATAGAGGAACTGCTGAACTTCTAAAAGATGTGCACTGCAGTGGCAGAACAGTTACTTCTTGCTGCTGCACAGTCCCTGGGACACCATTCCCAGGTGGTTTTAAAATGTCTGTTGTAGCCAAACTATGTCTGCCAATAGCTGTGCTTTTTGCCTTTTGCTTGTTCTGGATGACCACTGAAGTGTAGCCCAAAGTAGCTCAAACTGTGTGCCTCTAGCTTACTATAGAATGTTGCAGTGTATATACCCATATTACCTCGAGCCACCCACATTCCAAGATGATAGATAAGCTGAAGTCAGCAGAGAGTGCTTTGCAATTGGGGCTTAACAAGGTGACCTTGCTGTACTTCAGCCCCTGAATCCAATGGAGAAAGCTAATCTTGTTGTTAGCTTCAGAGAATTGGAGGAGCAAGGACTCTGTCCTGGGGAACAGTGACTCTGAAAAAGACTTTGGGGCTATTTTGGATAATCAGCTGAATGTGAGCTGCCAGTGCAGTGCTGGCCCAAAGGACTAATTTGATACTTGGATACATGAACAAGGAAATATTGAATAGGAGTAGGGAGGTTATATTACTGCTGTATTTGGCACTAGTGCAACTGCTACTGCAATACTATGTCTAATTCAGATATTCATAATTCAAGAAGGATGATGCCAGATTGGAGAGGGTTCAGAGGAGACCCACAAGAATGATCAAAATGGTTCTTAATCTGTGGTCTATGGATCTCTGGGGGTTAGTGGTCTATGTTTAAGAGGTCCAACAAAGATGATTGTTACCATAAACAGTGGTTTTCAACCTGCGGTTCATGGCCCCTTGGGGGTCCGCAGACTATGCCTAAAATTTCCAAAGGGGTCCACACCTCCATTCAAAATTTGTTAGGGATCTGCAAATGGAAAAGAAGGTTGAAAACTGCTAGATTAAAAGATTTGAAAACATGACTTTATAGTGATTGAGCTCCTTGCGTCAGTCTATTCAGTTTAACAAAGAGAAGTTTAAAGGGTGACTTGATTGTAGTCTATAAGTATCTACATGAGGTCCCAGAATTTGATATTGCGGCTCTTTAATCTAGCAGAGTAAGATATAAGAAGATCCACTGGCTGGAAATTGAAGGTAGATAAAGGTAGACTGGGAATAAGGTGCATATTTTTAACATTGAGGGTAATTAATCACTGGAGCAATTTTATCAAGTTGTGATGGATTCTTTGTCACTGTCAATTTTTTAATCAAGATTGTCTTTTAGAAAAACATTCATGCTCTAGTTTAAATGGGAATTAATTCATGCAAGTCCTATGGCCTGTGTATACAGGAGGTCAGACTAACGGATCATAGTTGTCTCTTCTGGCCTTATCTATGAAATTAATAAGAAGTACGTATTTATAGGGTTGTGCAACCATCAGTTTGAAACCCGTCCTTTCCCTTCCCCAGAGGAAACTTTGACTGATGTTTCAGGTGGATTAATCACATCTTTGCTGCTTCTGTTTTCCCATTAAAGGACTCTATTTCCTCCCTTCTTTGGAAAGTTTCCAGTCATGCCCTTTCCATTATTCCTTCCTATCTTCCTGCACTACATCTTATGTATTTTTCAGGGATCTGTTTTTTTTCTTCACCCATTAGCAAACATTCTAGCACTTGAAACCGTTTTTTTTTTTTCCATCTGGTCAAAGGTAGATGATTCTCCAGAAGAAGGGGAGTTGAGCACATACGTATCTCAAGGGTGAAGTCAACAAAAACTGAGGATGCTTAGCACTTCCAGGATCGTGCCCGGAATGTCTACTCTCTGAAGGGCATATTCATATTGTATTGCATTTTCTGCATATTCACTGTAAATGGCATTCTTTCTCAGGTCATTTCATTTCTGGCTGCAGTACTACACAAAAAGGGAACACGAGAAGATATTGAAAACAATATGCCAGAGTTTTTATTGAGGACCGTGAAAAAAGCACCAACATGTATCTCCAAAAAGGTACAGATTTTAATTTATATAGACTTTTTTTGATAACACAAACACTTTTTTTAATAACATAAAAGCTGTTTCAGACTTTTAAATACTAAAACAATGCTCATTATTTTGATTTTTGTGTGACAGCTCTTGATAAAATGTTTTTGACGTGGTTTCTGCAGCAGTATAATGACAACTGTTTGTTTTTAGACTTTCTTAGTAGTGGCCCCTCTTTCTGTGCTTTATAACTGGAAGGATGAGTTGGACACTTGGGGCTATTTCAGGGTTGCTATTTTACATGGCAGTAGAAAGGACAATGAACTGAGTCGCATTAAGCAGGGAAAGTGTGAAGTTGCTCTAACAACATATGAGACCCTTCGCCTATGTCTGGATGAACTTAACAGGTAATGTAACAATTTCTAATTTTGATTTGTGCAAACACTGTTTTTTGTAACAGTCTACTTGTGTTTTGGTTTAAATTTTTTTTTGACAGATTCACAGGATTTAAATAGTTAATTCCTTATAGGGTGGTGGAATGAGGAGATACAGTATGTCTGAATCCAAAGAACTTGCCAAACAGAATCTCTTTCTAATGGGTAACCCCCAAGAAGATAGCTGTTGGAGGGATAGCTGTATTAAATGTTGAAATGTCAGGCAAACTAGTCTGTCTCTCCCATTCTGCCCCCACAATGACCACTAAAATATGTGAGATGGCAGAGGCTTGATACCCTGAGAATCCTTGCCCTAGACATATTTTTTCATTTATATAATAAGATTCCAGGATTGTCACTTTGAAGAGTAAGATTTATGTAGAATCAATGTGAAGTGATGGAAACAGCTTCAAGTGTGCGAGCTCTTGTTTAAAATATCACAAAGTTGAATCATCAGCGTGATTTGCAGTCTGTTGCAGTCCAGTTTTTTAAATTTTCAGCCATTTTGATTTTACGAATTACACCCATATGTGGTGTACAGCCAAAGTCAGGGAGGGAGTCCTAGGTCATTGCCATATCATAGTTAATGTCTACATCTAATTAGCATGCAACAATTTTATTGGGTGTATGAGGGAAACTGTCCAGATGGTTGATTACTGGGTCCCACTGCCATAGTACTTCAAAAACAGTCAACGTAACCCTGCCCACACAGTAGTTGCAAACACACACAGTCCCCACCGCAACACACATCCCTCAGTTACCAGCTGCACAAAGCTCCCATCACCACACAACTTGCATGCAAATCAGCACAAGTCTCCCAGTACTTAGGGTCACCAGATGTCCCAATTTTATAGAGACAGTCCTGATTTTGGGGTCTTTTTCTTGTATAGGTTCTTGTTACACCCCCACACCCACCCCTGTCCCAATTTTTCACACTTGCTGTCTGGTCACCCTACCCAGTACTACACACACATTCCCTCCAGTTTCATTCATATTCCCTGTGGGAACCAGGTGGAATGTTGGAGTCAAAGGTTCTGTGGTGGTTGGAATGTGACAGTTGATCAGAGTAGGTGGGAGTGACAGCTCTATGGGGTAACAAAGAGGTGGTGGTGCCTCCCAACAGGGAGCAGCTCTGTGCACAAACTTTGGGGAACATGTATTTTTCAAGTTCTCAGCCATTTTGACTTTATGGATTGCACAATGCAAAATACCCGAACACAATGCCTTCACGCAAATGAACTCAACTAACCATCATTCACCACCCATACAGCCCAACACAGTCTCCCAGTGCACACCAGCTAGACACAACTCAGGAGAAATCTCCCAGAACACACAATAACCCCAAGCATGGATAGCTCCTCACCGCGGCAAACACTCTTCATTTGCAACTCGCACAAATAAACACAAGATTTCCATCACAGTGCACATATTCTCCCACCCCCATACTTGCCTCAAACTTGAATGGCAAAACATATAGTAGTACAATATGCATCTAGCTTACATATTCCTGTTGCATAACAGAGGTCAGTATCCTCTGTTAGTGGACCATGCTTTAATTGTCTCATGACAACCTACCCTCTCATCTGTGATCCCACAGACAGCCTTACCTCCTATTCATGATCATATAATATTTTTGTGGCAACTACAGTTGCCTACATAGAAAAGTAATTAGTTTTCTATGCAATCCAAAAAAGTTAGGAAACGATTTAATATGTATTTAGCTGACTTTCAGTCCAGTTTAGCATAAACTCTCCATTGCCTCCTCCCCATTCCCCAAGTCCTCACAGTAGATGAACTTCAGGTGTACAGTGCAAATAGTTGACGACACAGTGCAGTGTGTTTTGCCAGGCTGTGTTGGTCCCTTAATTCAGGAAACTTTGAGAGATATTGTAATACTTATTTCTTAATACCCCGAAGGATTTTACAGAATTTGAGGTCTTCCTGCTTTCCAGTTTGTGTCTGCTGTAGTTCATGACCTTGAGTACAATCAATCGAGCAAGTCAGTATTGACTGTTTAAATACTAGAGAACTCACAGTACAAACTCGCTGACAGCTTGACATGGTCTTGCAGTTCAAACAGCTGGGTTCATCTTTAGGACTTGGTAATAATTTAGATTGAATCATAGCTGAAAAGATCCTTATAGCTATCTTTGTCAACCTAGTCTTATTTAAAAATACTGTGGTTTGGAGTAGAGATGGGAGAATCTGTGTGAGAGGGAGTAGTAATCCCTATACTCGGATCTCTTCATGAATGAGCAATGATTAGTTGAAATTACTTGGTTACTTTCAAATATGCTCCTTCCTGTTCCTATTTTGCATCTAGCCATGGTTTTATCTCTTATGTTCTCTTGAGAGGATGTGACTTTTCTTATAGTAGATTTTTGAGATGGAGGAGGCTGACATGGGCTGCTTGCTTTAGAGTATTTCAGTAGTACTGAATGAAGGGTCAGTCTTAAAAATAAGTTAATCTAAAATGTTTTTTTTTTAAAAAAAAGGGAAAAAAACTTGATATTGTAAAATATGCCTTCTCCTACTTGCAGCTGCAGGACTGTATTAAAGGAACAATGAACTTGAAGTTAATGTATTTTGAAGTTGCTCAAAATAGCATTATTTCAGAACTAATATTCTATCTGGTTTATAAATTTTAATTTAAATCTGGGGGCTGGATGACTCAGGATTAGTAATGTAATATGAATAGTTTCACCTTTATATCATGGGGTTTTATTGTGTTCCAGACTGATAGTGACCAAAATGTCAGTGGCTGCCGATGTTGATCAGATTCCTTTTGGAACACTTGTCCGCAATTCCCTTGCTGCTAGATATGCAACTTTCCCTTCCACATCCCTCTAACCTCTTAACTAATACCCCAATATCATTGGCAGTAGAGATATCAAAGAGAATGAACAATCCTGTTATCCTTACAGTTGATCCCTTCAAGTCATACTTCAAACTCATTGATAAGGATGTTTTTCCTACTGCTGCTACCCATGCTGGACCTGTTCTGTGGGGAAAATGGAAGGTTTCAATAAGCAGGGTTCTCAACTTGCTACCTTTTTATAATTGTTAAATTAACTTTTAAAAAAATCTTTTAAAAGTGGTGTTAGTGGTATTAATAGTTGCTGGATTAATCGCCCTAGAGACAAGCTTTCTTTTTCACAGAATAGGTATAGCATGACTGGCAAAAGCTCATATTTTTAGCCACAAAGCCTTGTTAGCGTGCTAAATTAATTTTTTGGAAGAGAAGTCTAATCTTAGGAAAGGCTGGAGCCTACAAAAGCAATGCTATAGTTAGAGCCCTCCCAAATTCACAGTTCATTTTGGTCAATTTCATGGACATGATTTTAAAATAAGAAATTTCGTGATTTCAGCTATTTAAATCTGAAATTTCATGGTGTTTTAACTGTAGGGGTCCTAACCCAAAAAGGAATTTTGTGTGCGTGTGTGTGTGTGTGCGCGGGGGTTGCAAGGCCATTGTAGAGTTGATTGTGGTATTGCTACCTTTACTTCTGCACTGCTGCTGGCGGCAGTGCTGCCTTCAGGGCTGGGCATCGGGAAGACAATGGCTACTGGCTGAGAACCTAGCTCTGAAGGCAGAGCCGCTGCCAGCAGTAGCACTGAAGTAAGAGCAGCAATACCGCGACCCCTCCACTCCTTAAAATAACCTTGTGACCCCACTGCAACACCCTTTTGGGTCAGGACCCCCAGTTTAAGAAATGCTGGTCTCCCTGGTGAAATCTGAATAGTATAGGGTAAAAACAAAGGAAAAACCAGATTTCACAGTGGAAGACCAGATTTCACAGTCATGGCATGTTTTTCGTGGCCGTGAATTTAGTAGGGTCCTAGCTATAGTGGGTGGCTCTGCTAGCTGCCTGTTTGGAACTAGCCTAATTTCTAGTCATAGCAAAGTAAGAATAAACTACATGTGAATAACAGAGGTATGAACGTAGTCAAATTCTCCTCATGCAAGCTTTAAAAACTTGATTAGTACAGTTTTCTGATGCATATTTTTTCAGTTGATTTAATGCTCACAAAAGGGAGCCAGATTCTTCTTAAACTGCAGTTTAAGGGACAATGCCATCTCGAAATCTGAGGGTTTTTTGTTTGTTTTTTTTTGAAAGAGAATCTTAAAAGTCTCAGATATTATACCTAAGTCCCAGTATATGTGATGGTAAAACCAAAGTTTTCTGTCTCCTGAAACATTTCTTTTCCATTTATCTGTGTGAAGGATCTGAACGTATTGGTTATAGTGAAACTGAGTACACACAACAGGATGTAAAATACATAAAGTTAGCTGAAAAATAGCTGATATGTTTTTTCAGTTACAGCAATATTAAGTGTTACTTGTAACATTTGGACTTGTCTTTGAATTTTTTTTTAAGTCGATGGCATTTCTTTTAAGTCACTTGCTTTTAGTCAACAATTGTGAGGAAGCACAGCTAATTCTAACTATGTGTGTTTGAGATAATTCAAGTGACAGCTCATGAAACTGTATTTCATGTTGATCCACAGGCTAGAATGGTCAGCTGTTATTGTAGATGAAGCACACAGAATCAAGAATCCAAAGGCTCAAATAACTCACACTATGAAGGCTTTAAAATGTCGTGTTCGTATAGGTCTTACTGGAACCATTCTTCAGAACAACATGAAAGAACTGTGGTGTGTCATGGACTGGTAAGTAAGAGATTAATTTTTTAATTGAGACTTATCCAGAGAAGTGACAGGGTGGTGATTGTGTGGGGCTCAGCAGTGTCCAGAAACTGGGCTATAGTAGGAATCCCATCACACTTTTGCCTTGTGTCTGCTGGAAGTACATGTGGTTTCCAACCAGGACACTGCCCCCAAACTGTTGGAATAACCCATCTTTTACATTAGTCTTAGAAAGCTTATATCTGGTAAACTTGGTATCCTCCTTGTCCCCTTACTCTTTTTTGGGTACTGGTAAGCAGGGGATGAGTTCTTTTCTCTTAGTAGTACCCCTCCTAACTTCTTTCCAGTGGTCCTTTCTTTCCCTGGTCTGTGGTGACCCCCCTCCACCACACACATAACAGGATAAGAATAATTATTTAGCTCCCAGTCTCAGGCACTCTTCTCCCTGTTTTGTCTAAAGTGCACAACTCACATTCATGTAGATAGGAGTGTTGTGTGTCCTCATGATGGTTAATTATCTATTAATATTTAATTAGTGCCCAAAATGTGCTATGTGTTGTGCGAATATATAGGAAGGGACATTCCCTGCCCCAAAGAACTTTAAAGAAGAAAAAAGACCCCACGTGAGGGAATAGAAAGTGCCAACACAGTAATCTTTTATAAGTTACAATTTAAAAAATCTTAAATACAGAAAAAGTGTGGGCAGAGGAGAAATAGTAGCAAAACTTAATGTAAAATCAAAGCAACTAAAACATTAAAGTTGGTGTTAGAATGGATTATCCAATGGGGAGTATTGCTCAGAAAATGCCTAATGAGTTTAATAATTCCTGTTGTTTTCTTGAGATTCATTAAACTATTTGATATCTGTATTACCTGATGAAATTAAAGCAGAAAAAATCAAAGCCAACATTTTCAAACCTGGGTACCTTAACTTTAGGCACCTCTAAATCCTTAAATGAGCTCATAAATAATAGCAACCTGATTCATAACACTTGTCAACATCCATTGGACCTGCAGATGCTGATCTCCTTTGAAGATTGAGTCATTATTACTGAAGAGCCTGTATGGGGATTTAGGTGCCTAAACTTAGGCTGACAGTGAGAACATGGAAAGGCTGAATGGAAGTAGGATGGTACATTTCTATTATATATGTGAGTCGTATTTATTCATTTCACTGCTGATGATTGGTTTAAGATCTGTCACTGTTAGCAGGATTATTTCACATGCTTTTAGTGAATGGAAGAGGATATTCTATGTTGGTGTTCAGCAAATGACTGCTGTTCTTTTATTTCTTTTAGGGCTATACCTGGACTTTTGGGTAGCAGAACACATTTCAAGAAGGAATTTTCTGATCCAGTGGAGCATGGCCAGAGGCACACGGCAACTAAGAGAGAGCTAGCCACAGGTCGAAAGGCCATGCAGAAGCTAGCAAGAAAAATGTCTGGCTGGTTCCTGAGACGTACTAAGGCTTTTATTAGTGATCAGTTGCCAAAGAAGGAAGACAGAGTAAGAGTGGCCATTTTTATAAAATATTAATAAATATATCATATCGTGGTGGTTTTTATCATATATATCATAGTGCATCTAGTAGTTCATGGTTCTGTGGTCAGATTTTTCAAGAGTTCTGAGATCCAGGGCTGTGAGGAAAAATGCATGTGCAATAGTACATTTCATTTGTTCACATTGAGTTATTTGAGCATGGAAATGCGCAACAAGGCATTTGACTGACCATTAACATGTCCAGATGCTTAATTTATATGCACAGCTGTAATTTATGTGTCTAATATCAGCTTCACATTTCTGTGTGCAGCCTTGATGTCTTGAAAGCCTATGCATATGCCTGTGAAGTCTGATAATATGTAAATTAAGACTTGTTAAAAGCCAGTTACTCTCAATCTTCCCTCTTTTTGATATTCATTTTAATAGAATACTTGAAAATGGTTTTTATTTTTTTAAGTTAATTGTGACTAATTGTGGCTGTTTCTTTAGTGCTGGCTTAAACATAATTTAAGAATTCATACTTTTTAAAATCATCATGACTAGGATATTTCGATGAAAATGAGAATTCAGCTGGCAAGCACAAATACTTTTAATAAATTTAACACATTAGCTTGCAGCTTTTTTCTAGATTTTGTTTTGGCCTTCATACAGAGCCTGTAATAATGTCATCCACACTGTGTCTTCTAAAGGAATGATTAACACAAATGTCAGTCAGATGCTTTTCTAAATCTAGCAGGTTTTATTTCTTTTCATTCTCTTGGTAATGTGAGTATATGTTGAAGTTACTGTTGTATTATTACAGCACAGCATGGTGCTGCTGCTATGTGGGTGGCCTAGGTTCACAAGTGATCTTGGGATTTTCTGTCTCCTGCTGGTTAAGACCAAAGATGTCATGGAGATGCCACCCATGGTCTTTGGGAGGAGGGATAAGAGTTTTGGACACACCACTGTACAGATCTCTCTCTCTCTCCTGTGACTCTCAGTATCAACGACTCCCTTAGATTTGTGTTATCTTCCCTGACTGTAGAAGTGTTCTACAATAGTTAGTGCCAAAGGGGAGCGAAAGGAAAAGGCAAACTAGCCATTCTAAGTGGGCAAGAACCTTTACGGCTAGGTCTTTTAACCCTCTCCTCCTCCCCTCCCCCCAAAAAAAAAGCCTTAAGAAAATGTAGTGGAAGTAAAACTTCAGAATGATTGATGTAGTTTGACTTTAATACTGAAAATAGAATTGATAAAAAATGTATTAAAATTATCAGAGTTACCCGTTGACCATGTTTTCACACTTTTTTCCCAGCACATCCGCCTCCAGTTCTTTATTGGGAGCAGAAAAATGCCCTTTAACACCTATACATCTACCTGTTTATTTTCCATTTTCTGTAATTTTGGTATTTTAACATTTTTGTTTTATATTTTTATTGTGGTGTTTATTGTTTTTTCCTGTATGCTGCATACAATTGTATTTTGGTGTTCTCTCTTGGCAGATGGTATACTGTTCACTGACAGAGTTCCAGAAACAAGTATATCAGGCTGTGTTGGCAACAGAAGATGTAAGTTTAGTGCTACGAGCACGGGAGCCCTGTAGTTGTAGCAGTGGCCGCAAAAGGAAGAATTGTTGTTACAAAGTAAGTGTGTTCAGTCTAGATTTCAGGATGTACAGTAACTTGTATTGTTCCACCTTGCTGGTTTGGACAATGTGAAGGAACATACTTCAGAGAATGACTGTCCCTACCTATTTTGCAAGTTTTGTTCCTAATCACCAAAAGAGGGGTTGCAGAGTGGAGCATTCCCCAAAACCCCTGTTACTATCTGCCCCCAAAACCATTATTCCCCTAGACACACAGGCTGTGTCTCACCTTTGCTCACACAACTTTTGTAGCAGTTGAGGGCAGAATAGAAATTCTTTGATCCCTTTTTATATTTGCTTAGTAATCCAAGGTGGGGGATGAAAGGTAGGTACCTTACTTGGTCATTGCCAATAAATAGCCAGTATTTGCTGATAGTTATGACGCGTGGTGGCTGAGATTCTCACATTCTCTATCTCTAATTAGGATAAGAGATAGCAGTTGTCACTATTCACAAATGATTATTTCTGCTAAGAAGGGGCTATCTTAATCTTCATGTAACAGTTCACAAGGGGAAGTAGAACAGAAGATAAATGTATATAAATACATTGGCAACAAAATCTATTAATAAAAAATTGTTTTGGAAAAACAGGGAAATCAATATGAAGAACAAAACAAGGAAAATATACTGTACATACAGAAAAACTATTAAAATACGGAACATCAAGAAAAATGCAATTAAACTTCAGTTATAAAGATAAATAGTTAATTGGCGGTCATGGGGAAGAAACTTTAAAGTTTAACTTCACTGTGTAATTTCAAGTTAACTTGGATTTAACTGTACCTACTGATACCTTGTGATCTTCCACTCAGTACATCCATTTCACTTTTGTATACAAGGAGAAGATATTCAGAAGGAGGCTTTGATAAGAATTATTTCTGTCAGTTAAAACTCAAGAATGGCATCCTGGATGTTACTTCAGCAAGCCCATAACCTTGTCCCTTAAAATGTTCTGGGAGTGCCGATCTTGCTTATTGTATAATTACATTTAAAATAAAATCATATAACTTCAGGCAGCTTGTTAACTTAAAAACCTATTCAAAATAAACCAAACTGATTGAGACACAGGTCATCTGTAAGCTATTGATGGAAGTGCTGTAATGGAAGTTGCCACAGGCTCCACTGGTCTTGCTGTTCCCTGAAGTAGCAATTACTGAAGACTCCTTGTAGTCTTTTGTCTGCTTTGAATTTATTCTTTTTATGATTCTCAAAATAATAAACTGAACTCTTTTTAACTGGTTGGTATTCTTCCCAACGTTACTTCTCCAATTTAAGCTATGCATTTTTTTCTAAATTCCCACGTATTCTATCTTTACAAAAAATACTCCATTGTTTTGTCAGCTTCCTTGTTACTTTTAACTTATTGCAGTCTCTCACATTTTCTTCCATGTACCCCATCACCCTTTATTGTCTAGGCATATGTGTGTGTCCAGGTCACTCAGTTTGCTCTGCCCTTGACACCCATATTTTAAGAGCTGTTACAGTCTGTGTTGAGAGCATTATGGACAGCTTCTCTCAACCAATTGGTTCAAATTTTAAGAATGGAAAAATTTAGATTGTATATTAAGAAACACTTACTTACTTGAGTTGTATTAGGTTGTGAAATAGCCTTCTTAGAGCTGTGGTAAAAACATTAGAAAAGGTACAGTTGGGAACAATCTGCATGGGACAGAGATGGACGGAATGACCTATTATCTCTCTTCCAGCTCTAACTAATAGCAGTAGATTCAAATTATAAGCATACTTTTGTGTTTACTCTGCAGAAGTTGTCCTGTAATGAAAAATTATTCAAATACACACTTTACAATAATAGTAAAATGAGCACATAATACTGGCCAATGACACACTTTTTTATAGTGTATTTATTCCTCATGTACATTTTAAATGTTTTTCAACTTTACTTCAGTGTGATAACCCTATCTATTTTATCTCTTGTTGAAATGCTTTTTTTACAGTAAGGCAGCTTTTGGATTGTTTATTTTATTAATACATTTTACGTTATGAAGATATGCTGCTGGTTTTTCACTAATTTTATTATTAGCTCTTTCCATGCTTCTATCTCATGATGTTTTGTAGAGAAAAGTGACCCTCTATTTCATTCAGTTTGCTAATGACACCTGAAATTACTGGAAGCCCTTGGCCACATCCTGGATGCTTAAGTGTACAATAGATTGCTATCTAATAACTTCCTGAAGTTACCCATGAAATCTAGCAATTTGAGAGGGAGAAGGGGGAAACATGATTGGGCACTAGGGAAAAATTTTATGGTATGCATTTAAGAATAATACTGGAAATGGAGTGCAAATGCTAAAGCTGTCATTTTTATTATTTATCAACTGACTTCAATGATATGCACTGACTGTTTATTTTTGGCATGTTTACCTTTTTAAAGTTGGTCAGCCATAACCAGGAAAACCCAGTTATATGATGTCATTGCTGATGCAGCAGAAAACCTTCCATAAATATTTCAAGTCATTATAATTATTTTTATTATTATTTTATCATTTAAATATTGATTTCTTTTCAGAAAGAAAACTATTAGCTGTTGGGTAAAATGCCATTAAAACAGCTATGGTTTAAATTTGAATTTAAATTGTAACATTTCCATTTCTATTTTTCATGTACTTTCTATAAATTACATGTTATGTAAGAACAAAGATAAACAACGTTGTCTCGAAGCAGAGGCGGTGCTAGCAGGAATATTTTTGGAACACCCCTCCCCCCAACATGAACCAATAATTAATTGGGGGGCCCCCTTTAACTGCTCAGGGCCTTAAGCAATTGCTTAGTTTGACATGCCTAGCGTTGGCTCTAAAGAAATCTTTTCTGTTAATACTTTTTGTTACAAAATGCAGGAAAATTGTAGATATTCTCTGTCATGCTGCATTTTTAATAAAGTCAATAAGGTTCCCATATTAATCTGTGTAGAAGAGGTTTTAAAAAATACTTAGAAATTGCAAATAGGCTTTCTGCTGAAAATGGCAGTTCTCATCTTAAAGCTCTAGAACCCTGATTCTGCCAGTTGCCAATAAATCTGTTTAGAATATCTATAATTTTAGGTTATTTGCATTTTTCTAGGTTATTTGTACTTTTAGGAAGTATTATTGTTTTGTTTGTTTGTATTTGTTTCTACAGACAAATGCCCATGGTGAAACAATGAGGGCCCTGTATTTCAGTTACCTGACAATCCTTCGGAAGGTCGCTAATCATGCTGAGCTACTACTGACAGAGAACACCAGCAAATATCAGGTTGGTTTGAGTCTGCCTGAAGAGCAAATTTGTGAAACAAGGGAGAAGCTTTTTAATGAAAAGGTCTTATTGTAGCAGCTAGCTATAATTTTGACAGCCACTTCTTTTCAACTTTATTTACCCTCATCTTTTTGTCAAGCTAGTTGGAATTGAAGTATTTTGGTTAGTGCTTGGTGTCTGATTCTGCTTCTGTAAAATTGAATGGCAAAACTCCCATTGACTTTCATAGTGCAGGGTCAACTCTTATTCAGTAGTTTTCAACAGTAACAGTATTTTTAGTTTAGTCATAAGTAATTTTTAAAAAAATTGAATTCTGATGATGTTGGGGGAGCAGTAATTATTGAGATAAGTAGAGATTTTAGTGTTCAAATAATATCTGGAGCAACTACTTGTAACTTTTTCGTTTATCAAAAGAATTTCTCCAGGGTGGGATCCTTTGTAAAAATTAGAAAATATTTTAGGGCATTTGCTTTCCAAAAGAATTATGTTCTTTTGAGAGATCTGAAGTACTTTGAACAGCACAAGAAGAAATAATTTTATCAAAGTAGGGGCAAGGAGAAGACAGTGTCAGCCTGAATTGTTAGAATGGCAGGGGGGAATATGTGAATCTAAACTGATGTTGGCACACAGATATTTTCTTGGAATTTACTTTACTACTTTCCTCAGCTGAAGACAGAGGCAGCATAGAAATGTTTGGGTTTTTTTAAAGTGTTGCAATACACCCCTAAGATCGGAAATGAGTAAAAGAGAAAGGGATGTTATCAACTTCAGTTAGAGGCCTCAGGGGGATAAAAGTGCAGAATTTCTGGCTTAATATGGCAGTTTGCCTCCTCACAAAGACGGTCCCTCTTTGAAAAGTGTTGCACCTCGCTGTCCAGGACTTTATACTTATGCCTATCACCTTAGAAAGTGACTAAATGTCACTTTAAATATTGTTTCTGTCTGACATGCTTTGGAAGAATAGTGTTCTTTTTGTTACGACAAATTAAGAATTCAAATAGTTTATGGAAATTACAGTATGCTGCAGTGCTTGAAATAGTTGCTGATATGATATAGTAGGCTAGAATGGCAGTATTATTTAATGGTGAATTTATTTCCCATTATTATTTACTGTAAGTGTATTAGTTGATACCTGTCTGGTTACATCTGTACACAGAAGACTGATTTAAAATGTTGACAAATAGAGCCAGTAAGCAAACTGGAAAATCTAAGATAGGACGCTTGGGCTTTAGTTCCATCAGTCAGTATTTCTGAGCCTGGCCCTGCAAGGTACCTAGCACCCTCACTCCAATTGAACTCTGTATCTCAGGATCAGTCTTAATTCACCATTGTCATCACCTCCCATTCCTTCCCATTGCTTTTTTCCCCCCCCCACATAAAATTGACCTCTCAATCTGTTTGCCCTCTCCTTACTGATACTGTTCCCAAAGAATTAACTCTTCTTTGGAGGCTGCATGAAGTGAGGTTATAGTTGTAATAATACTGACTTAAAAACCTTTCTTAATCTTCCCTCTGTATTTCTCTGTGTCTTTTTGTCTGTTCTTTAGATTGTAAATTCTTTGGGACAGGATATGTGTGTTTTGACCAGCTTTGTCTACACTAAACAAATGATTTAAAAATAAATAAATAAATAAAAGTCAGGGGATAAGGGTTTGCAAGCCAGTCTGCTGTCATATCTTCCACTGTGGTACTTAAAATCAGAAAATTAATAGTCCTCCTCATAATCTTGAGAGGTTTGGAAACTTCTCCATTAGGGTATGAAAATTTTGCAATGCTTTCTTTAATATATGCCTGTAGCAATGTGATGACTCACCGGCGCAATGCCTCCTGCTAGTTGTTTCGGAATTAGTTCTCTTTTTAGCTCCAGAGCTCCTCCTTCTGGCTAGTGTCTCACCTGCTGCTGGTCCCATGTCCCTCCTGGACTACAGTGCCCTTTTACCTTGGGGTGCTGCCCTTTGGCAGTACCCGCATACTCTAGGTCTCCCCTCCCAGAGGAATCCCAATCCCTCTAATCCCACCTTGCTTCATCGCTACTGCCAGTCATCATATAGCACCTGCTCACTGGGGCAGACTGCAATCTGTAATGACCATCATCATTGGCAAGGGGGTTAGGACCAGCTGTCTCCGCCTAATCCCAGGCTGCACCTCTGCAACCCCACTACCTGTATAGGCCTTCCACAAGGCCTGCATCCTGAGAGTTTTACTAGGCTGGAGCTCCCCAGCCCCCTTGCCCTGTTCCCCAGCCTGCTCTGCTTCAGGTACCCTCCTCTCAGGCAGCTAGGTCCTTCTCTCTCTACTGCTAGAAAGAGACTCCTCACAGCTCCTGGCCACAGCCTTCTTATCAGGGCCCTAAATGAGCTGGCCACAGCTGTGACTACTTCACCAATCAGCCTAATTTGGCTGTTTTAATCCCTGTTTTACTACAATGCCAAAGTCCACCATTGGTATTTTTTTCCAAATTAGGCAGTGCACTTTTATTTTCCTTAATGTGGGAGAGAGGATTATCTTGTGTTATGGGCAGACTCTATTTACTAGAATTCTCATATTTAACCATGTAGCTTCTTATCCTTTAAGCTAAAATCTCAGTTTTTTTATTCTTGTCAATGTTTTTGTACTGTGCACTTTTACAAATTTACTACTAATTCCAGTATCCTCAAGAATGTGCCCTTTTAGCCTAGTTCACTCTTTCACAAATTAATGCTGGACCAAACTATCTCTAATATTTGTGGCAAATTGCCAGCACTATTATAGTGGGTCCCGCGCTTTCTCATCTTGTGGGAGGTTCAGGGCACCATTTCTTGCCCCTGAACAGGGTATTAACTGCCCCACTAGTATCCTATGGGAGGGGGAGTGGAGAGGGAGGGACCCGGGCCCACCCTCTGTTCCGGGTCCCAGCCCAGGGGCCCTGAGGATAGCAGTAAACCACTAGAACTAGCTATTCCTTCCCCTGGGCTACTTCCCTCTCCTACCCTTCAGCTTGTGGGGTTTCCTGCCCTTTCTCTGCACAAGCCCTTTACCTAGGGTCTGGGTCGTCTTGGTTCACTGTGGTACTTCTCCAAACTCCTCTCTGTTCCAACACCACTCCACTCTGCTTCAACTCCTCTCCGTTCCAACACCACTCCACTCTGCTTCAACTCCTTCAAACTGCTTTCTGCTCCAACACCAAATCACTGCTCTCATTCCTCCAAACTGCTCTCTGCTCCAACTCATTTTCTCCTTCTTCCGTGTCTGCCTGAAGCAGGGGGTTTCACTGGTTCCTAAAAGGGCCTTAATTGACTGCAGGTGCTCCAATTAACCTGCTGCCAGCTTCCCTAGTCTACCGGGAGCCACGCCCTAATTAGACTTTAGTTTATATATCTCCCCTCAAGCACTCTAGCACAGCTCCCTGACTCTCCTCTATCACATATTGAACTCAAATTTTCTTGCTTGTGGTGATCAAATTTTTCTGCCTTTTTTATAGGAAGAATATATCAGAAGGGTATGCAACCAGGTATTTTCCGAGTTTCCAGATTTTGTCCAGCTGAGCAAAGAGGCAGCCTTTGAAACAATTTCTGATCCAATGTACAGTGGGAAAATGAAGGTAAACTTATTTGGAAAAAACAGTGTTATATGATTTTGGAGATTGTAATATAGATGTGTTAGAAAATCTGCATCTACCATTTATCTAACTACTTTATAACTAATCCTTGTACCTTGATCATGAAAGTTAGAGCTCTAAAAGACCTAGATCACCATACTGTTCCCTGGCAATGAAGGCTTACTCCTAATTAAAACATTTTCTAGTGCTTTGTCCATTCTAGTTTTTTGCAATGGTACATCCAATACTTCCCTTGAAAGGCTCTGTATACAGTCAGGAAGTTTCTCTCTACCCCAATAGCAGTCTACATTTTTACTTTTCTTTCCATTACTCATAATTTATAGTTGCTAGTTATATCTTCATAAATAATGTCACCACTTTTGGTGTTCAGTCTTTAAATATAATGGATTTATATCCATTTATGTCTCCTGCCTATTGCCTTCTCTTACCCTTGCTGTATGCATTTAGCTTTTAAGACCTTTCCTCAGTCAATTTTTCTAGTATCTTGCTTGGGTTACTCTTTTTTGGAATCTTTCTGAAAATGTGTTGCCCAAAACTGAATTGATGTCTTATCAAACTAGAGTCGCATAGAGAAGGATCATTACCACCTTCCCCTTGATAAACTTGCCTGTGCAATCCAGAAATGCATTGGCCTTTTTGCAGTTGTATATAGTTGAATGTCATATTAAATTTGTTTTAACTATCATCCTTAGTTCTCTTCAATATTACTGCTTCCCAGGCTTCTCCTTTTGTTTGAGCATCATTGTTTTCAGATTATTGCTCTTCCAGATTGCTTACATTTTTCTAAGGGTGTGTCTATACTACCCGCTGGATCGGCGAATAGTGATTGATCCAGCAGGGGTCGATTTTATCACATCTAGTCTAGACGCGATAAATCAACCCCCGAGCGCTCTCCTATTAACTCGTGTACTCCGCCGCCGCGGAAGACACAGGCAGAGTCGATGTGGGAGCAGCAGCAGTCAACTCACCACAGTGAAGACACCGTGGTTAGTAAGTCTAAGTACATCGACTTCAGCTACGTTATTCACGTAGTGGAAGTTCCATAACTTAGATTGATCTCCCCCTAGTGTAGACCAGGCCTAAGCTGAATCTCATTTTGTTTTCTATCTGTTTCTAATTTCTCTGAGCTTGTTCGGGTTCCCATCTCCTTTCATTTTAATATCAGCTCTGGAGTTCATTAGCATGCTGATTAATACCTCTTTCAGATGATTAAATCAGTACTAACACTGATCCTGAGGGTACCTCTCTAAGTATATCTTCCTGACCTGATCATTGTAATTTATTACCTTTTGTTTTTCTTCAGGTAGTGACAGTATGGGTGCTCTGTTTTGGGGGTGTATGTGTGTGCCTTGTGCATTTGGAGATTTTAGGTAACAGTGCCTGTTTGAATGATGTTCTGAATGCCTGGAAGTTAAGCTGCTGAGATTTTGTATGCATCATTCAAAACATGCATTGCATTCTGAGACGTCTCTCAGAATCACAAATGGGAGGTAGATCCCATTGTACGCCATCACATATTTAAATGTTGGGGCATCTCACGGATAGATCTTTTCATCATGGCCAGAACACGGAGTGCTTCCAGTTCTGCTTGAGAGAGGGGATTGGGCTTCCGTTTCTTGGAAAATGCCTTTTCCTTCACTGGATGTTGGATTTGTATGTTTCCTCCAACTCCTCGAATGTCCAAGGAGTTGATCAAGATAAGGAAGGACAAGACCAGAGTTATTATGGTGGTTCTGACCAAGACAGATATGGTTTCCTTACATCGTCTCTCACTCTCATAGATCTTGGGAGACAGACCAGTCCTCATTTACAGACAGCCCCCAACCTGAAACAAATACTCACCAGCAACCACACGCCACACAACAAAAACACTATCCCAGGTATCCATCCTTGTAACAAAGTCTGATGCCGACTCTGTGCTCTTATCCATTCAACTGACACCATCATAGGACCTAACCACATCAGCCACACCATCAGAGGCTCATTCACCTGCACACATCGACCAATGTGATATATGCCATCATGTGCCAGCAATGCCCCTCTGCTATGTACATTGGTCAAACCGGCCAGTCTCTACGCAAAAGAATAAATGGTAACAAATCTGACATCAGGAATCATAACATTAAAAAACCAGTAGGAGAACACTTCAACCTTCCTGGCCATTCCATTAAAGACTTGATGGTGTCAATCTTGAAACAGAAAAATTTCCAAAACAGACTCCAACGAGAAACTGAGGAACTGGAATTAATTTTCAAATTGGACACAATAAACCAAGGGCTAAATAGGACTTGCGAATCGTTCTCTCATTACACTAATTGATTGCATTTCCATCGTTAATTTACCTTCAATAGTTGTTATCTCTTCTGTCAGACACAGACATCCATTTCAAAAGGTATTTTTTTTCTCCTGCTGATAAAGGCCCATCCAAATTAAACAGCCTCTTAGAATTGGAATGCTAATGTACAACTTTTTTTTCTTTCTGTGTATATAAGTACATCTTACTTCTGTTCCATTCTATGCATCCGATAAAGTGTGCTATAGCCCACGAAAGCTAATGCTGAAATAAACTAGTTAGTCTCGAAGGTGCTACAAAGTCTTCCTCGTCTTATTTACGGATACAGACGAACACAGCTGCTAATCTTAAAAGCAGGATTGACAGCTGTGCGAAATATAATTTGTAGTTGAAATCTAAGAGGTAAATATCAATTATGGTGTAAAGTGATTTCACTGCAGGACTTCTGATAATCCTGACAGGAGTTAAATCCATGCATGCTATATTGAAAAGCTGTAATTTAATTGTAACATTATGTTTTTGCTTGAGTATGCTCATCCAGTTTGTATTTTTCAAGACACTTGCCTTTTAGAATATTCCAATATGGGAAAGCACATTTTGTTTCTCTCTAGCACAAAACCATTTATTTTCTTCGTTTGTCAGAGTTAGTGCTATTATATTCCAGAATGCATAAAATCCAAGCAAACATGGTGATTTACTTTATTTAAACAAATTAGTGCAAACAAATACACCCATCTCCTATAGGGAATTAATTACGTGACCATATTTATTACTTTAATAATAGCGTTACAGGAGACAAACTCCTTTTACAGCTTAAACATGCTGCTAATTTTTCTGTCCTCTTTCTTAATGCAGTTAGATCAAATACAAATGTAGAACATTTAACACAGTATATTTTACATTTTTTCAGTAAAATAAAGCCCATTTTGTCCATTGTACAACTTAAAATTATAGTTACACGTGGAAAACATGCAGTTTTATCTGATTTGTGCCTCTTGTTTACCATGTGAATGACACTACAATACAGAAAATGTTATGACTGTTGTTAGTATTTTGTGTTCAAGATTTTATCCAGAATGGTAAAATTAATACAGGCATTCTTCTATTATTTGAGTGGTTACACTTTTAGTAAAATTTGTGTAGATGTAACAGTTTAAGTAGTTATCACTGAATAAATAAAATAATTTAAATATTTATTGCCCAGTGGGAGAAGGCTCGAGACCTGGTGCAGAAAATTCTTTCTCCCCTTTGTGTATTGCTTCTGCATGGTGCTCTCAAACTGCCATTGCCAGATGTGGACATGCTTCTTTTGAAAACAACTGTATCACTATTATACTCAAGGCTCTGGATTATTTGCTTCCCTACCACAAGAACATTGTGTGTGGGCGGATTATTGGCATTTCAAGGTCTGTGCAGAGTCTGGGAAGCTGAGGCCTACAGTAAACAAAGCAACAGAGAAGAGGGAGAGCAGGGAGGGGCATACATCTGACTGATTATTTTAAGAAGACAAGTTCCAAGAAGTTTTGAACTCGGAGGTAGTGCAGCAAACTAAATAAGGTTAGCTCTGTTCAGAGTGGATGTATGGATTCATTAATTAAACAAAAATCCCAAACCCAGGGTAGTACAGTAGATAGGTAGTATTTGTTACAGCTTTGTAGTCTAACTTTTGTTAAAGGACAACTTGAAAAATAAAAATAGCTCTTTTAGAACTTAACTTTTGTTAGTGTGATACTTTAAAAGTGCCCTTTCAGAATGTGATCAGAGAAGGAGTTTATTAAAAGTGTGTGTGTGTTTATTTAGAATCTCCTTTATTATTGTAGTGACATTTATGATACGAAGAAACTATATTAGGCTTGCAAAGCCTCCCGTTAGTGCCTGTTTTCCTTAGAAAACAATATGAAATACAGACCAAAGCTACAGCTTACTCTTTTTTAAAGTTAGAAAATGTAAGTGTTTATATATAATGTATACTTGAGATGAAGTCTGTTAACTGCTGCTCTGTGGTTCATTTCCAGGTCCTTCAACAGCTTTTAAATCACTTCAGAAAAAACAAAGATAAAGTTCTTCTCTTCTCCTTTTCCACCAAGGTGAGCTCTGTGTGACTTGCATCATGACTGACCTCAGCAATAAGACCTGAGGCATAAAGCACAGGGGACGGCAGCAGCTGTCAACCACATTTTCTTTCTCACGTGCAGTATGGGAAATAGTGTTGATACGGACAATGTGCAGTACTATAGAAAACATCTTGAAACCTTATGTTATCTTAAGGACAGTGGCAAGGAAAAATGTAGTAATCTCCTTTCTTTTTTGGACTTGTCGTCACTGGAGTGTTAGCTGGAGTTGTCTCCACTCATTAATAGGGTCCTTACCAAATTCAGGATCCATTTTGGTCAATTTCACCGTCAGAGGATTTTTAAAATAGTAAATTTCATGATTTCAGCTGTTTAAATCTGAAACTTCACAGTGTAATAATTGTAGGGGTCCTAACCCAAAAAGGTGGGTGAGGGAGGTTGCATGGTTATTATGAGGGGGTCGCAGTACTGCTACTCTTACTTATGCGCTGCTGCTAGTGGTGGTGCTGGCTTTAGGGTCGTGCAGCTGGCGAGTGGAACCTGCTGGTCGAGAGCCCAGCTCTGAAGGCAGAGCTTTTGCCTGCAGAGCTGGGCCCCAAGTCAGCAGCTCCCACTCTTTGGCAACCCAGCTCTGAAGGCAGCAGTGCAGACATAAGGGTGGCATGGTACGGTTTTGCCACCCTTACTTTCCTTCAGAGCTGGATGCCCGGTCACCAGCTGCTGCTCTGCAGCCACCAGTTGCCACCCAGCTCTCAAAGCAGCACTAAAGTAAGGGTGGCAATACCACGGCCCTCGCGATCCCCTTGCAACTCCTTTTTGGGTTAGGACCCCCAATTTGAGAAACGCTAGTTTCCACCATGAAATCTGTTTAGCATAGGGTAAAAGCATACAAAACACCAGATTTCACAGTCCATAATGCGTTTTTCATGGCCATGAATTTGGTAGGGCCCTACTTACTAGCCTAGCATGAGTGCAAAACGTGATCTACACAGAATATTTGTATTAGCAGCACAGGGTAGTGCAGTCCCCACTGCACAGGCATCAAGCATCAGCACCACTGAAGCATCAATTCACAGCCTCCAATGGGCCAGCTAACTTGAGAGTAACGCACAACTTGACTTGAGCTTGACAGTTTTTGTGTGTGAGTGGGAGATGTGTTAGTAGCAACACATAAGTATATCTCAAGCTAACAATGCAGTGAAGCCAAAACCCTAAATGTGGTATTCTTGTTAGTGACTAATGTGCTTTCTGAAATGATGAAAATATAACTCAGGGTTATCTAACTAAATACTTGGCATGCCCGCATAGAAGATTACAATCAATGACAGTTCAAGGTCTCTGCTTTAATTTTATATCTTTTGTTGCTTTCAATAAAAAAAAAAAAAATCTGTGAAAGATTAAGGTTTTAAATGTCACAGTAGAAAATTAGTTGTGTCCTAGAGAATAAGTGGATAAGGATGTTAAATACCAATAGAGAGAAACATTTATACTCAAATGGTCTGTGGGCTATTAGAAATGATATTCAGGATATCTAACCTTTGTGGTTGTTATGGTGCTTATTTTAAAAGATACTAATGCCTTATCTCTCCATCTTTTTTAATCAGTTGCTAGATGTGCTGGAACAATACTGTATGGCATCTGGGCTAGATTACCGAAGACTTGATGGAAATACAAAGTCAGAGGATCGGGTCAGGATAGTGAAAGAGTTTAATAGCATGCAAGATGTTAACATTTGCCTTGTTTCTACAATGTAAGAGAGTTTAATTTGTACTGTGTGTCTGCCTTCAGCTACATATTTAGAGGCTTGTAGTAAAGTTACTGCACATTAACTTGATTGATCTTGCACAGTGTTACTACTTTGAGGAGGAGCAATAGCATTACTGTCAGCTGTTACACGATTATGGTGTTAGCTGCATCCATTATGGGTTAAGATTACTACAGTAGAAATGGGTCATAACACTTAATTTTTGTTCATATTCCTTCTCTCCTGTCATTTCTGGGATCGTTGAGATTTGAAACTGGTGACTGATGGTTTTAAATCCCAGGCTAGCCAAAACTAGTAGGGAACCACAAATTTTTCCTAACAGTCTAGTGCACCACTGTATTCTCTATTTCTGTTCAGCATAAGCTTTTGTGGGCTATAGCCCACTTCATCCGGTGCATCTGATGAAGTGGGCTATATAGCCCACGAAAGCTTATGCTGAAATAAACTGGTTAATCTCTAAGGTGCTACAAAGTCTTCCTCGTCTTATTTACAGATACAGACTAACACGGCTGCTAATCTTAAACCTGTTTGTGTGCATAGTGTACCAATATGAAAAGCCATATTTTATCAGTAACATTTTACACCTATGAATGCTTTTTATATGTGCATTTTCAGCCCAGTTTCCTAACACTTATCCCTTAAAGCACTTGTCTCTAACAAGCTATAAAATCTTACACATTCTATATACCTGAAAGGGATCCTTTCATCATTTTATGATGAGTAGTGAATTCTACTGGAATAGACTAATGAGATGTATGTGTTCAGCCAAAAATTATGAAAATAATATATCAGCCCATTCATGGCTTTCTGATTTAGTTACATAATCCTTTATCTTTTAGCTCAGGCAGTGGTGCAAAGGGAGCCGATACTGCCTGTTTATCAGTGGCTGTGGGGAGACTCCAGTGGGTACAGAGCCAGTATAACTGTCTCCTTTGCTGTTCTTTTCCCAGTCCCAGCACATGGTGCATGTTGAGAGCAGAGACATGGAGAGGACAGAGCACAGTACATTCTGGCTGTGCTCAGCCATCATAGCTCCTTTAAGACCACTGTCAGTTGGCACATATTAGCACAAACCTCAGGCTTCCCTAACATGCACAGTTCTGGCATATGAGCAGAGAATCAAAGCTCTAGTGATGTACTCTTGCCTCACTGAGCATAACCTCAGTAAATCAGAATATCTGGCCAGTGATTTCAGGGGACTTCTTGAATAAGAAACGATAAGCAGTTTTTGGCCCTTCTAGGTGAACAGAAAATTAAAATGAAAACAATCCAATCTATTACAGGATCTGCCCCTTCTGGAAGTTACTGAATCTGTACTGTTCTAAAAGGCTTTCTACTTACAGTGAATGTTCTGTCAACCTTATTTGTTTTAAACCCTTTAGGATTAGCTTCATCCCCATAATCTCATACATTCGGTATTATGAAGAAATAGATAATTCAAGTAACTGGAGTCTTGCTTCATTAGTATTTTCCTCTCCCTTACCCTTTTGAATACTAAAGGTGGTAGGGCAGGCCATTGTTGCCTCCTGCCAGCCACCTTAACGTAAGGTGAGCCTGTCTATACAAAGCTGTATATAATGTTTCACATTTCACTGAGTAAATTAGTGAAAAACACATGCCTAGGATAGTATGCTGCATAGTGTATGTTCTAAGAGAGACAGAATGGTACTCTCTGTATTTCTTAAAGTGTAGTTCAACACACACACATTATACAATAAAAATCAATGTTTCTGCTTTCCTGAGATAAAGTAATCAGAGACTGTCTCTGAAAATCTGAAGGTTCTATATCCTAGTAGCATTCCACAGGGGTTTCTTTTCTCCTCTAAATCAGAGTTCAGGCACACCAAACCAAGATCTTTTTTGTGCAGTCATCTGGTTGATGGAAATTTTCAGCATCTTATTTACTTCTAAACGCATAATAAGTTGACAGAATTGGGTCATACTTTTCTGTCCCTAGGTTCTTGCAAAGTTTTTGGCTGACTGCTCTATGCAGTCAACTTGTATGTGTTCTGAAAGTCTCATCTTTCAAAGAGCCAAATGTTAATTTCTGACAAATCCACTTACGCTTTATTTTGGCTGAAAAAATTCATCTAACGAAGGATGACATCTCAGTACAGTGGCTTTATTTTTTGTCATTTTATTCCAGTGGCACAATCAATATACAGCTTCAGGAAGAAGTGCTAGCCTATACAATTACTGAATTTTGAAGCAATAATAATGACTTCATTGTTAAAACAGTAACAGTTTCCAAATTTGTATTCTACCTTACATTCTGGAGAAATAAATCCATTGTGCCTGAAATTTCTCCTGCATAGCCTTTAGCCAAAGTATCTTAGAAACATAAACTTGAATGGAATAATATTGTTTTGAAAAAAGGGGCTTTCAAAAACTGCTTTTCAATAAATATAACTTTATTTGTAAAGGCATATCTCCATAACAATTTGATCTTAAATCCTCAAATTTGTGTTAGACGCTAGTACTGAATATAATCTTGTAGATATTCTAACTTTAAAAATCAATTGGACAAGTTATAAGTAATATGGATGATTCCTATCGATCTTATACATTTCTGGAGACAAGTAGCTATAGATTATTAAAGATTACAAGAACAGACACTTGTACATTCTGTGGAAGAAATAGGTTTATGGCACATATGTCTGTGTCCTATTTGTTGTCACTTTTAAAGCTCCATGACAGAAATATCTCTTTCATTAAGCCTGTGCTGGCAGAAGAATTTGTCTTTGGAGAAGAATAAATATGGTCCATAATGCCTAGAGTTATTACTGGTTCTGGCAGCAAACAAGTTCAAGTTGTAAATCTCACAAGCAGTAGTGCTATGATTTGCAGGAGTTACAAACTCAACTGGGAGAGCTGTCAGAGCTTGTAATGTCTATGCCACAACTTAGTTTAAGGAGAGGGACTTACAGCACTTGGATATCGGGGGCCCTCTTTCAAAGTTCCAATATATCATTCTGGAAAAAATAAAAATTGCTAATATTCCCTCCTTCAGAGCAATATATTAAATCCAAAGCTCTACCCTGTCTTTTGCATGCTAATCTCCACGTGCTTTGAAATCCATTCATTTAAAAAAAATACCCTAAATCTGCTCCTTGATGACAGCTAAGGAAGAGAGAGAACATTGTTATTTTTGAAGTAATGGGAGGCTCTCCGATACTAGAGTAATGAGGGCCATGTAAAATACCTAGATATGTAAACATACCAAAAATAGTTAATATATATCCCAGTATTGTATATGTTCTTACAGACATGCCCCATTACTTTAAACTTCTGCAAGGCCTCGTGTAATTTAGAATCTTTGCAGCCATTTGAGCTAAAATGTCCTGAGTCATTCTTTTCAGGACTCTCAGATCTTATAGCTTTTGAAGTAAACCTGACATGATAATCTTCAGTCCTACATTTTAGAGCTCACATACGTAGCAAGCAATGTTTGAAATGGACTGAGCCTCATGTAATTCACAGATGATTGGCTAGGGAGTCGTGTAACAGTCATGATCTTCAGGCTTTTTAACTCTTTAAGCATCACGTATGAAGGATTCACTCCGTCAGTTTCCCTGCAGAGCTTGAAAATTCCAAGGAAATAGAAATGAAGGATTTGTGTATCAGTGGTTTTGGCAGTGCTGCTTGCAAGTGCCATGAGATCTAAAAGGAATGTCTCAAGAAGGTTATAACTTCTGTCTGCATCCCTACAAAGCCTGAAAAGTTTCAATAGATCAACTGGAAACTCACAGCATGCAAATGTATGCCTTCCAGTGCAGACTTTGGGCTTCTCTGTAGATTTTTAGTATTTCTAATATTTTTTTTTCCGAATAAGACTTCTTTAAAAATGAAATTTTCTTAGCCTTTTGAAAGTAACCTTTTCTGATGCATCCGATGAAGTGGGTATTAGCCCACAAAAGCTTATGCTCTAATACTTTAGTTAGTCTTTAAGGTGCCACATGACTCTTTGTCACTTCTGCAATTCCAGACTAATATGGCTACCCCTCTGATTCTTTTCTAATGAGTCCCACTGCAATTATGTCTTCCTGAGTCTGCATACAGACCTGAAACAGTAGCTATTAGAGCCATGAGCTACTCTTTATTGAAGTGGAGTATTAATCCAGATATAAACCCAGAAAATTAGGCAATGATGGGAGATGAGATACATTGCAATGTTATATGCACTAGAAGGAATTTTAACTAATCTCACCTATTAGTGGCTTCTAAATTAAGTGTGTAGAAACTCATGAAAATATTATAAAGTCTGCATCAGCAGTTCAGAAACAAAAAAAATGTTAGGTTGTGTAAAAGAAGGGATAGAGAAGAATAATTAAACTATTATAATGTTAAAATATACATTGTTGGTTTGTCCTTACCTTCGGTAGTGTGTACAATTCTGGTTGTGTACAGTTTTGGTCACTCATCTCAAAAAGGAAGTGGCAAGAGGGGAAGAAAAAAATCCAGACAGATGCAATGAGATGACTAATTATGTAAAGATGTAAATAGTTCTAATATTTAAATATCTCCCATTAAACTTTTGATATTAACCAAATAAGAGCGCACACAATAGAAGTGTGTAAAATTATTTGGTTGGTCAGGTGCTCTTACCGTATTTTCCCTTTCTTGCAATACAAGTAAAAAGGAGCATCCAATTAAAAGATGACAAATTTTAAAATTACAACAGAATTTTTTATGTACTACGTAATCTTGTTTGTGGAACTTTCAGTCACAAAGTGATTTTGAGACACAAAGTGTAGGATCAGACAGTTCTCTGAATAGAACTAATTACTGTCTCCATAGAAACCTCCCTCTGGCATGTTGTTTTGTAACTTCTGAAGATTGTGGTACTGAGGAGAAACAGGATACAAAAGCAAATAAACCATTAGTCTGATTTAATATGCAGTCCTACAATACCATGAACTCTTGAAAAATAATTGTTTATTATAAGGCAATGTTGCAAGATCCTTAAAATAAGTGAATGTAGCAGGCTGAGCCATCTGAGCCATGAGTTCTCTTATAATTCAGTGTGATTTAAACATTACCTGCTTAAATGACACTTTTTAAATTATTTATTTATTTATAAGGCACCAACTCATTTCTAGGTACGTTCTGTTTATGAAGGAGTCATAGAGGCCTTGTCTTCTGAAACATTGTAGCGTACCTAATAATTTTGTAAAACTTTTGCCCATTTAATTTTTTTTAAACATTTTGTTTGCTTTTGTGTCTCATACTGAGTCTATTATTTCCACTAATGAAATCTGAAATATACTTCATATTTCAGGTTTCAAATATTTGGATTTTTTATTAGAAACCAACTGGAAAAACATCTTGACTTATATTTTGCTCTGAGTGTGGGATTTAGTAAGAGAAGCTGAATTCCATCCTCTCTCTAATAAGAAATATTCCAAAATACAGTGGAGGATTGTAAAAAACAAAATTTAAAGAAATCCCAGATTTTTATTCAGTATTTCAAACTTTGAGAATGCTCATCTTCTGGAAACCTCCGTTAATGTTGGCAAGTTCCCGCATCCTCTCCTTTTCTAAATATAATTAGCCGAGCACTATACCACATTTGGAAGGAAAGGGCCACAACTTTATTTATATTAACAAGGATTCAACTGAGACCATAACGTGGTGGCTCCCACCAATTTCTTTTTTTAATAAGGAAATGAATTAATGGGGTAACGCAACCCTTCCGACCACCTTTAACTAGCTTAATAGAATCCAAAATAAACTATTTTAAATATACACTTTAAAAAATATTGGATAAACTTCCATATTTTGGAAGTGTTTCATTAAGATGATGTAGTGGCTTGCATCCACTTTCTTCTAAATTCTTTGGAGAAACCACATTGACCAGTATAAACCTTATGGAGGGGATAGATCTTGGAAAGAAAGAGACATTCATCAGTTAAAAATAGTATCCACTCAAATTGTGATGACCAGTCTGCAGTACATACATATGTTACCTCACTCTCGCTCCTCACATCAGCCAAAAAGGTATGCCTAATATTTGTTTAACTGGTGCTGCTTCTAATTATTTAAACTCTGTATCTACCTTCTACATCCCCAGCAAGGGATAATGTTAGAGAGAGGTTCTTGAAACCTCTTAGCATTTCCACTGGATCTAGTCTTGATTACCAGCAGTCTGATCGCATCATACACAGGATGTGCTACAGTGCTTTCTGTGTTTGGGGGGAAAAAACACAAAACCCACATCAAATACATGGCATGTTTGAAATCAATTCCCATCTAAAACAATCTCGTGGATATTAGCACGTTGAATACAAGCATTTTGGTTCTGAACGTTTTCCAGAAATGTTCATCTCTCTTTTGGGAGGATTAGGAGGAATGTGGCTAAACTGGTACTAAAGAGATTTCCAAGAGCCAGTCCTGCAAGTTAGTTACTCCTCTCTTTGGCCCCACTCCAGTAAATGACTTAAGTGAGCAAATCTTTTATCTTCAATAGGGGAATTGTTCAAGTGCTTAAAATTAAGCACGTACTCGATGGGTTTGCTATATTGGGGCCTTTGTTGTCTGAACAACGAAGGTGTTAAGGTGTTCTGGAAGATGCAACCAACACATTGAGCCTGTTTCCAAAAAGTCCAATATATACATGTTTAATAGGACTTTCTTATAGGGATAGGGACCCTCACAAATATTGTCCCTATCCAGTAAAAGAACTGCATCACAAATGGGTGCTGTTGTCTCTTGTTGTTCATTTTTCTGTGTTTTTACTTAGCCTTCTCAATAGTTTGATTAAAAAACAGGCAGCACTGCACTCTAATGCCTGTTTATCCTGCCAGGACTGCTGTACTAAGAATAGTTGGGAGAGGCATTACAAACTATACCATGGTTTGGTGTAAGTCATGTAGCAAATACTATCAAAATCCATCTCCCTGTGATCCAAGAATCAAAAGTGGTGCAAACTCTGTAGTAAGTCTCTCTTTACATAAAGTCTCTTCTAGCTGTCTAATATGGCTAGAACCATAACTGATAAAAATTGGCACAGATCTGTTGAAGTCAGTGGAGCTATGGAGATTTATACTAGCTGAGGATTTGGCTCCTATTGTTCACTTGGAGTGTTGAGGGGATATAGCAGGTAGTTGTGCAGCATTTCTACTATATCACAGTGAAAACAGCTGTTTGTAGTTGGGCAGGTTATATAGTCTGACAGCAATTTGAGGTATTGTTGTTTTCTATAATAATCGTGTTTGTTAGATTATTATGCTCTTGTTGCACTTTGTAAATAAAGTGCTGCCCCATTACTACCAACATTGGTATTATGCCCTTTCATTATGTGTGAAATGAGAGAAAATATGAGCCTACCACTAGTAAGTCTAATTTTAGTTAAAAGATCCAGAGCTAGAAATTTAATTTAATCATTTTTAATTTGAGTTAAAAAATGGTACTATCTAACTCCTTTTCTTGCAATATAAGAATTAACTCATTTTTTTTGAAAGGGCTGGTGGATTGGGTCTCAATTTTGTTGGAGCCAATGTCGTTATATTGTTTGATCCAACATGGAATCCAGCAAATGATCTTCAAGCCATTGACAGGTACAGTCTCAATATTAAAACTTAGATAGACATAGTGCTCTTTTTGTTTTCATTTTGGAAATTGGTTTTCTCAAGCAAATTTTCCTGGAGAATAGGATATTCTTAAGCATAATATGATTTTGGCTGCATTGGACTAGATTTAGAAATGCCTGTTAATAATTTGTTTAGCGTTAATGTACTCTGCATACTGTTTAAAAAGTGAGTGAGAATTTCCCCAGCTCCTTTACCTCCGAATTTTAACTTTTTTTATTTCCTCCTTTTCAAGTTGCGACATCATTGGAAAAGAGAGGCGTAAAACAAAGCAGTACTTATGATAGTGTTTCATTTTAAAAAATAATACGTGGGCATATAGCCTGATGCTATTTTTCCTGAGCCTGGAACCATCACTGCTATCCTGTTGAAAAGTAGAGAATATAATATATATAATATAAAAATACAGAGTTACTGATCCAGCTCGAGTGATATTGAGAAATATAGAATCCCTGAAGAAAAATAGTTGTATTCTTATTTTCAAGCCTCTGTAATGTAGAGATGTTTCATTTCAGCATTCAGGTTAATGTCAGAGAGCTTGCTGTGATGACCTGTGCAGGATTCTTATTTTATAAGTGTTTCCTCCTAAACATCCTAAACCACAGGATAGCATTTCACATGCAACTCATGAAAATACTTTTAGATAACTAAACAAACACCCCGAGGAGCATTTAAACTGTGTAAAGCAATTGAGTTTTGATGAGTAAAAGTACATTCTTTGTTCCATCCTATTTTATATTTTAGCTTTTAAGCTCTTCCATTATTTTGTAATTTCTAACAATGTAGAGAGGGTTTTTTCTATTTTCAGATACCTCTGGAAAGACTTATTTCTCCCTTTCACACTCCACAAATGGAAAAATGTTATGATGTTGCAGAAGTGTGTGTCCTTGCAAGATTAGACCTTCATGGTACCACCTTTGTGAAGTTCACATTTCTCTGATGACTTGACATTCAGTAAATCTCTTCCGTGGTTTCTGAAAATAATCTGTTGGTAGCTTTAGATTTATGGAGAGGAGAAGCGAGGGCCCTAAAGAGAGAAAATGTGAGCTGGATAAAAACATGTAATTTCTAATCTTGTCTTTTAGGGAAGTTCTATTTTAAGTTGACAATATTTCCCTTTTATTGGAATTAGGATTTTACTTATCCCCAAAAGAACTCATGTTGGCTAATAACCTAATATTCTTCAAAATCACTCCGTCTTTGCAGAGCCTATAGAATTGGCCAGTGCAGAGATGTGAAAGTGTTTAGATTGATATCCTTGGGGACAGTGGAAGAGATGATGTACTTACGGCAAGTTTACAAACAGGTAAGGTTCACGTAGTGTTATGGTACACGTAAAACAATAACTATTTTCAGCCATCCTATCTATAGCAAAGTTGACTCTGTGTTAGATTTATGACTTGCAGTGTTAATTTATGCACTTGGCAAGGAAGAACTATCCCATTTATTTCAGTGGGTGCTAACTCAGGCCAGTGATGGTACTTTAAAGGCCAGTGTTGTTACCTTTCTCAGCACTCAAAGCATGTGAGAAAGGAGATTAAATATTGGATGTCTCAGTTTCTCATAAGAGGTACTTAATGTCATTCCTTAAAATAAAAATGTAAGAGCAAATTTAAATTTCAGTCAAATATTGGTGGGCCTGTATGAGAAATTAAACTGAAATTTAAACACATGATGGGATTGAAGATGTGCATATTGATTTTCATTTTCTGGGAGGGTGGGGCTTGCTTTTCAAAAGTTTGGGAAATGCTGATCTAAATGGATTTAAGAAGTGTCCATTACTCTGAACACTACCTTATTTGTAAGAGCCAGTCTCTTCTGTTAACTCCATGATCCTCCAGCTCCTCATTTTGAGGGAGGGAGGGAGGAAGAATAGAGCTGAAGTGGGGCAATCCCCATTGCCAGTATAACAACTTGGACAGTAATGGCTGCTTGATTACATCATACTTCTGAGGAAGCCCACTGATTTTTCTCTTTCCTCCTGTGGATTGTGATGACTGTCAGGGTCATGAGAATTCGTAAGAAAGGCCTTCCCCTCTCCTAGTTCAACTTGTCCTAGTCTTGTTTCAAGACAGTTTATTGAGATCATCAGGGCAAGAGTAGGGGTTGTGCCTATCATGCGAGACTTTCTGAATAGAAAGTCTGAGGAATGAAATCGCATATATGGATTGTGTCCATCCCTAGGACAGCAGCAGAAACTCACTAGTTCCTCACTTCATTTTTTTTCCCAGTGTTTACTTTTACTTAATTGAAAATGTTATGGTAAATGTACTGTGAATGAACTAGCAGAGTTCTGCTATATACCCATAATCTAATTTGAAAAAGGAAATCACTGTATTTTTTAAGCATCAATAATTAATTAGCATTTATTTAAGGACTAACATCTGCTGCTTTTTGTGCTTTATTCTGGAAAGTCTTACCGTGTTTTTTTTTTTCCTCAAACGTATACTACTTTCTGAAACTTTTATGTTCCCTGTTAATATCAGTACGTGTGTATGCTACTTTCTTGACTGTTACTTTCACAATGTCACATTGTTTTATTGTATAGGGGTTTTCTTCTTACTGGCAACGGTGACCAATTTGAAAAATAAACAGATGGAAAGATCTGGAAACTAAGACCTCTCAGTGGAGAACACTGTCAAAATAGGTCAATTTTTAGACCTACCAACTTTGACAATCTTTTAAACATCAGTAAACATGTTTTTAAACTTCATGTATTTTTTTCTCCATTTCAGTAATTATCTGTCATCCTAATTAAAAGCATGCTTGCGAAATCTTAATTGAAAGCACCATGAAGAAAATTATGTGCTGTTTTATGTACAAAATTTTCAGATGACTTTACAAAGACATTAGTGCAGTATAAGGCATTCTTTCTACCAGCTATGTAAAGTTCTCACAAAGCATTATGATTTAATTTTAGCAGGAATGTTTAGGGCCATACTTGCACAGATCTGTGCATGAAATTGTGTACATCAGGGTATCCCAAACTTGTTCTGCGGCTTGTGCTGGGTAAGCCACTGCCTGGCCGCAAGACGCTTTGTTTACTGGAGTGTCCGTAGGTTCAGCCGCTCCCAGCTCCCAATGGCCATGGTTCACCATTCCCGGCCAATGGGAGCTGCGGTAGCAGCGTGGGCCAGGCCACCACTTCCTACAGCTGCCATTGGCCAGGAACAGAGAACCATGGCCACTGGGAGCTGCAAGCAGCTGAACCTACGGAAACTCCAGTAAACAAAGCATCTTGCAGCAGGCAGGGGCTTATCCTGCACAAGCCGCGGAACAAGTTTGGGAACCCCTGATATATATACATGTATATGTTACTACTGAATGCAAAAGTCTGATATATTATATAACTGGAGGGGACCGGCTTCTTACACAACTCTGAACAGTCAGGTACCTATTAATGTACCTGAGCTTATATGTATGGGTACAGCTTTATTCATATAATTTGAACATCTGTCTCAACTATAAGAAAAGTCAGTTAAGATTTGCAAATCTAGGGCTCAGATTTTCATTAGGTTTCCGCTAATACACCCTTTAAATCAGCGGACACATTGATCTGCAAATACCTGTGTATCTGTATGAGCAGGTAAACTGGTACATAACTGAGAATTGCATGTACAGTTACCTGATTTGTCTGCCCCTGTGTAGCCTTTTGCATGTGGAAGAGAGGAACCTACAAATCCTGTGTCTACATTGATAGAAACCAGCTCAAAATTTTGACCTGATTATCCAGAACTTGCTGAAATTTTTTTGTCTAATTGGTCAAGTATGTTTTACATAGAATTAGTCTACAGAAAAAATAAATGGAAATCCAAAGCTGGTTTGTACATTTAGATTTTAATTGCATTGACAGTTGAGTATCCAAGTGAGCACCTAATTGGGCACAAAATTTCTCTGAGATTTTTTCAACAAATGTTGATGAAAAGTATAAAACCTATTGTGACCATTAATGAGAACACAGAAACATGACAACACCTGAACATGTGGCTTTCTATGTATGTGCAAGCGCATCCTCAAATAGACATATAAACTGAGTTGTCTACTCTGTATTTATTCAACTCTGTTTTAATGTGTTGAAGTAACTGATTTTTTGAAAAGTAGTCTGTTTGTAGTGCTTCGTGTTATAATGTCTAAAGATGAAATTATTGAAGGATACATTTGATTTTGAAATTACTTTGGCATTTTTTTATTGTTTTTTATTAGTGGAACAGTTGGGGGGAAAAACATATACTATCAATAGTTATTCACAATATAAAACAAGTAGAACAAAAATATAAAATGATGTAACAAATATAAAATAGTCAATCTGAAATCTGTGGTGAAACTTAACTGTGATCATGACTGCTACTACGTTTTTAGAAAAAAATGTACGTTGCACCTAGCAAAATTAGGGCTCTATCCATCTATGGTTTGCCTTTGATGACTATTTCAGAGAGATACTTCTCCCTTGAAAACAGCTACGTAGTCCTAGAACTACCATTAAGTAGCCCTCAACGGCTAACAACTTCCTAGGGACAGAGCTACAGAAAAATTTTACAGATCTAGTAAAGCCATCTCTTCTTCCTGCTGTTCGTGCAAAGGATATCCATTACATTTGTACTGAACGCTTGACGTCACTTGAAGCATAGGTCAACTTGCCTGATTTCAAGAACATTTAAGTTTTAAGTTTTATCTGATGCACTATGTTCTTAACTTTTTCCAATACAATGGTGCTCTTATTAGTCATTTGTACATTCCACTTAATCAGAGTGGATCAGAATTTACATTTTTCCAGATCAACATTCATGATTCTTCTTCACCCTTGGAGTACTTTAAAGGCTGAATAACAATAATTTAAATATTTGTTATAAATTATTTGTAAACAGTCACTATGCAATGAAATACTGATAAGAATAAGTTAGCAAGCCAGAGTTAGGCATAGAACAATGAAGTAGGAGGCTTAGAATTTTTTGTCTGTCCTATTCAGTAAAACTAGTCAGATTAATATTATACCACAATGGCAACATCTGCCAGGTAAATAAAAACAAACTATCCTTCCTTAGAAATTTCTGCCTGCTTTAACTAAAGCTGCATATATGCTGTGAATGCTAGGAAATTCTGACATGATTAGAGCAAACATTACTGAAATCTCTTGTGTTGTTCTATTTTAGCAACTTCACTGTGCGGTAGTTGGAAGTGAAAATGCCAAGCGATATTTTGAGGCGGTGCAAGGATCAAAGGAACATCAAGGAGAGCTATTTGGTATCCATAACCTTTTCAAGCTTCGAACCCAGGGGTCCTGCCTTACAAAAGACATCCTGGAGGTGTGAAGCTTTCCTTCTGACTTTTGGATATTCGCTTTACATATTTTTTCCTCTTGAAGTGTTTTAGCATAAATGTGAATGTAGTGCCGTGCAAAGCAGTATGGTGAAACTTGAAACAGCAAATGTCTACACTGTGCCTTAATCCAGGTCTGTTAGTTTCTCACTTTCAGGCACACCAAAATAATTCCTCTAAAATAAACAAAAATATGGAAAATGTGGTTTTATTAAAACTTGCCAAGAGCTCAATGAAATTAATTTCTATCCCTAATAAAAATACCACAATTGATTTTGTGACACTTCTGCACTTCTACATCTGTGGTCACAGATGTATTTTATTTATCAGATACAGTATTTGTCCTTTAAATCAAATTTAAAATACTTTTTTACTATGAAGAAAGTGTTCTGATCTTGCTAGCCTTCTGTTTAATGGTTATTAGTTGAGGGGATAGACTTTTCATATCATAAAATTATTGCATTTATGGGTCATATGCATACTTTTTTAAAAAATGCAGCCTTCAAAAGGTTGAGTGGGACATTCCATTCTAAAATCTCTGTGTTTGGGTTTTTCTCAAACAGTGTATTGAGCCAAATTTTGAGGGTGGTTTAGAGTTAGGTAAAGGATGCATAACATGCACCTCTTAATGTCCCCAGTATGTCTGCTCACCAAATAAGAGTCCCTGAAACTGTTTTTCTTTCTCATATCTGACACCACCACCCTTTATATATCACTCCTCAATCTGGCTTGTGGAGTCTGAGGAGGAGGTTAGGAGCTAAGCTGGTATAAAACACATTCTATGGACTAAAAGATTAGTGTAGCAAATAAATAAAATCTTTAATATGAAGATTTAAAAAGACTATGTAAGGTAATGTAAGCCACTGTGCACTTTCTCACAAATTATTATAACTGCTTTGGCTTCTTGATGAGTAAGATACACCGGTTTAAAATTCTTTATCCTTATGTGTGGATAAAGGAGTCTAATTTTATAATATGGGATGCCTTGCCTCTGAATTTGGCCCATTGTGGTAAGAACTCTTTTAAACTGTGAAAAACATGACCCCATCACAATCATTCTTAGTAATTTAATTTTGGAGATAAAGCTTCTTAGTCACAGTCTCAACCAAAGACGAATGTTTCTAGAAAGTTTATAAACAAAATCTGCCTAGCCTTATTTTGGGAAACATACCTGTTTTGCACTTTGGAATACTTCAACTCATATCAGTTTCACTAGGAGGAAAACAATTGTCTTGATATTTGCTTTAAATAATCCTTAGTGATGAAAATACTGTGTTTCTGAAAAAAATGTTCAAAAGTAGTAAAATGTTGGATGTGGTAGGATCCACTCAACATGTATAATGTCAGTTTTCTTGTTCATTAGAGGCCTGATCCTACTGCCATAGAGTCTTTCCATCAACTAAAGTGTGGCAGTTTATTTGGGACTTAAGTGTGAGTGGCCATTTTACTCTTGAACATGTGTACTTCCAGATAAAGATAGAAAAATTAAGCTTTGCCCTCTCTGCCCATCTTACTGTGAAGACCATACAGGCTGCATTATCATGTTGGTAATTTTCATTATAAAGCTTGCCTGGCTTACATCTTCTCTCTTTTAGAGGGAGGGTCAAGTGGAAACAGGAGTCATGACAGCCACTACGTGGCTAAAGGAGGAGCCACCATCGTGCAAGTTAGAAATTGTGAGTTGTCTTTGTGCATGCCATACAACATGGAATGTGGGTGCGATTTTTTTTTTTCCTCTTGTTCCAGCTAGAGTGTTGAGCAAACATCTTTCACAATAACTAGACGCAAAATGGAACAAGCTGCTACAGGAGCTATCGCAGCTGCGAGTAAATGCTTAGTGCAGTCCCTAAACACTGCTGCTGGGCTGAAGAGCCAGTCTGCTCTTTTCCAACCAGTTGGGCGTTTTGGCCAATCAGATGCCTAACTTTTAACTATAGTCCAAATTCTATAGCTTAGAAACTGATATAGTGGTCAGATCCCCTGTGCAAGAGGTTTGGGCTGCTTGATCGATATAATTGCAAATCCATTAACTCCTACAAGCCATCTTAATGACTTGTTCCTGTTTTCTGAACTTGTTTAGTTTTGTACTTGGCTAGATGATGTGTACTTGGCCACAATAGTCCTTAAGTAATTCTAGAGTAGAAGGTTATGTGCACACAGCTCTTCAAACCATTATAAATGGGAGCATTGGCCTCCAAATCCTGAAAGATTGGCCACCCTGTTATGTGTTTTCCTTATAAATGATTTGATTATATAGTGTTTTGGTTTGAACTGTTGAGTTACTTTTCAACCTAAACAACTTGAAAGCTGCACCAAAATGAGTTCAAACTGTAAATGTAACAGTATGTTTACTTGATAAATGCAAGTTGTTCCCAAACAAGAAAACAGTGGATAGTATGTGTTGTTTGCCCCCAAACATTTAACACAGTTTACTAATATTGGGGTGTTTTTTAATCATAATACACGTGCTATTATTTGGTTAAATATTGTATTGCATACCAAAGTTTCCTACTGGCTGTGTATTGAATATATGCCTATTTTTCATATAGATTGGCTTTTGTAATTTAGTAAAAATCCATTTTCTGTATTAGAGAGTCAAAGTTAGATGATGATGTTCCAAATGTGTGTATGTTTCAGATAGCTTTTTTGTTTTGTTGTAATGTTAACTTCTGTGACCTTGATCTTCCGTATTTTTTCTTTTTTTAGCATGCAGATCTAGGTTGTGAAAAAGATAAGTCTCCTCTCAAATCTAGGGAACGGCTGGAGAAAGAGGAATTTGATTTTTACAGTGACTTTAGTGATGATGAACTTGTGGGAAGCTCAAGAACAAAAAGAAGAAGATTTTGCAATGCAAATGACAAGTTAATTTCACAGAAACAGCCTACCTTAATGCAGTGTGGTTTTCTTAAACTACTGGAGAGAGAAACTAAAGCTACTGAGGTCATTGATAGTAATGATGCATCTGACGATGAGAGCTCAGATGTCCTGTCTGTGGGCCAAAGAGTAAATGTAGATGTCAAGTGCATTGGTCTTCAGAAAAGTAGAAGCCATAATAGTATTTTGAGACGTCAGAGAACCACTGAGTCACAGAATAGAACTGAAAAACAAGATATGCATTGTGTGAGTGTAGCTCCAGATTGGCCTGTTTCATCTAACTCTGAGGAAGGCAAGGACATTGAAAATAAAGATCAGTGCATTTCAAAGGAAATTGATGTAGTCATGGAGACTGAAGGCAGCTCAGAAGAGAGTGAGGATCTCATCTTTCCTTCACAAGTTTTAGCTCGCAAAGAAACTGTTCCTGCTAAAAATGTTAAAACAGATGAGGCTATATCAAAAAAAATGGAAGGGTCGGATACAGAAAAGACCACTAAATGTACACCAAAGGGGGACACTCAGTTCTGTAATACTGGGTCAGTCTTCACCAAAACAAAGTCTTGGAAAAATGCTCAAAAGACCACAACATATGTGAGAAGTACTAGTGACATAAGTGATGAGTCTGATGATCTTGAAATACCACTATGGTCCAAATCAAGAAACCAGAAATCCTTCACTGCTCTTAGATTGAAACAAAAATGTGACCAAAATAAGTTCTGTAATTCTTCCAGAACTGTGCTACAGGCAAACAATCCAAACAATGGGGAAACCGATTCCCAGAATATAGGTGAATTTTCATCCTCTGACGATGATTCACCAGTCAAGAAAATTCACTTAAGCAAGCAAAGCCTTAGGCACAAAAAAGAGAGACTCAGAATTCAGTTTGACCCCAAATCACCCTGTCGTGTTAGAGGTGCCTCATTTACAGTCTTGACACCCAGTCACTCTCATGTGCACAGCACCTCTGTAAGTAAGAGAGCATGTGTCAATCAAGAAGAAAATGTGGGATCAATGGACCATCTTTTAGGTGATTATAAAATTTATTATGCGTTTTTGTTCAGTACAATTTAGTGGTACAAACTTAATATGGAGAAGTTTTTTGCAGGTATATTAAAGATGTTACTCTCTCCTTGTTTAAATCTGATTTATTAAGAGTTTCTTTAATATTATCTTTCCCTTTCTATAGGCCTTGTTGATTTCACTGATTATTTTTATCCTTGTCTCTTCTGATATGGTTGTCCGCTCTGCAATACTGTGGATGCTGCTTAATAGCAACATGGATATTAACAACTTCTGATTTAATAGCAACATTTTGCTCGGAACCAGTTCATGCCATTGACATTAATGTTAATGGGATTCAGATTGTTAATGAGATTGGCAATGGCATGATGCTTTATTGCATTTTTTGCAATAAAGACTCCAGCCATAGGCAGGCAGGTTTGTACGGTTGCAGCATGGGGAGAAAATGCAGGGAGATGCCTTCCCTTGCTGCAGCCTTGCAGACCTGCTTGAATTTGCAGCCTTGCCCAATGGGAGATCCCTGATAGTCCTGGCACTGCAAGCTGGGAGGGGGGGGCTGTGGGAAGTGCCGCACTCTGGAGTTAGGGGCTGCGGCCTGGATGCCAAGGCTTTCCACAGGAAGATGGGGATGCTGAGGTCTCACAGAGCAGCAAGGTACCGCTCACCGCTGTTCCCCTCCCCGCAGCCTCCCAGTCCAGCCCATAAGGAGAGGTACTATGCAGCTCTGCAAGCTTCCAGAACCCCTGTTTTCCTGACGCTGCCCTACCTGCAGCTTCCCCTCCCCTCGGAAAGCCCCAGCATCCAAGCCACCCTCTCCGTTGTTGCCTAACCTCGGGCAAGTTTGGGGCGATACAGCCAGAAAAAGCTCATCCCAGCACTTCCTTCTCTGGCTGCAGCCCCACAAACTTGCCCTTTTTATTGGCAACTGCCAGATAATAGCAACTTTTTTTGGCAACCCAGGGGTTGCGAATAAGCAGAATCTACTGTATACATATGTTTCTATTTTTGCTAAACATCTGTAGACACTACAGAAAGGTGCATTGATGTATGATAGAATTACATTTTCTAATTTGGGAATGAGTAAATGAGTTCTCACCATAATGTTACCAGATACTGATAACAGGAAAAAGTTAATTTTATCACTGAATATTATTTGAAATATATACTGTGGTATTGGTAGTATGTATAATGTGGAGTACTTGGGGCAATTAGTCCTTACCTTTGAGCATAATTATTGCATTCATCTTTTGAAAACTTTGGGTGCTATGGAACAAAGTCTGCCATTTCTTGGCATGCAAAAGGAAATTTACGAAAATGGTTGTAGCATTTAAATGAATATTAGCACAACTGAAGGATTTAAGAATGAAGCCGTAGATTTCTGAAGGTATTTAGGTTCATAAATCTGTTTTGAAAATGAGACTTACGCTCCTGAAGCAGTTAGCCATTGCAGCGCTGAGTGCAGCAATGCCTAAATATCTTTAAAAATCTGGGCCTAAGTTACAGCCTAACAAAATTTAGAATTTCCACGTTAACTTTATTTTAACTTTATTCTTTTAAAATTACAATAAATATCTATAATAGAGCTGAGATATCCATGCATTATTTTAGAACGGCCAAAAGCATTTGATTATACCTTTCTTCTCATGTGTTAGATGGTGTTCAAGAAGTGGCTTATATTCATTCAAACCAGAATGTGGTTGGATCAAGCAAGGCTGAGAATCAGATGAGTAACTGGGCAGTGCGAGATGTGTTTGAGTTGAAGCAGTTTTCCCAGCTCCCTGCTAATATAGCAGTCTACAGTGCCAAGGTAAAGAGGAGGGTTTGGGAAATGTTGTTTTGTTCTATTTTTATCCTCATTTTCTTTCTTCAAAGTTGGTTTTCTGTTAATGGCCACCATGAATGATCAAAGCCACTGATGGGAGGAGGAGTTTCAAGTGGAGACCTCATAAAATAAAATACTGCAGCTACTTCTGTTTTGGTCAGCCTTAAAAGTGTTGGGAACTGAGTTGAGCAGCACCCTCTGCTAGATTCTGTAAGACTGTCTCAGAAGTAATACGCTTATCTGTTTTAGAACAGAGATTGGGTACCTGAAATCTAATCCTTTACCACAGAAAATGTGGCACTAGGAGTTGCCTTAAGGCCTGGAATCTTCAGTTTGTCTTTTGTCTAATTAATAAAGTAGCAAGTTGCCAGAAGAGAAGGTTGAACCTTCATGGTATTCCAGAGGACTCCCTCACTAGGGCTGAAAAGTGTTTTTGCTAGAATCACTTACAAAGTCAAATACGATTTTGCAGAAAGAGTTTTTTATGTCAAAATGTGCTATGATTAATTCAACTTTATGGGTCAGTGTAGTCTTCATTATTGTAAGTCTGAAGTTGAAATTTGAACACAAGCCTATTGGGAGCATTTCTAACATCTGTTTAATTTGTAGTGATGAGTATGTTTTTACAGCCATTACATTTCATGTTAAATTACATTTGGAACAGAGATAAGCCTGAGTCTAAACTTGGATAGAACTTCAAGTTTATGTTTGAAACCTATTGTTTATTGGCTTTAATCTGCATTCCTGAATGCTAGGGGAATTCTGATTTGGATCCAGATTTCAGACACTTAAGTGGGAATGTTCACATCCAGGTTTGGGGTGGGGTTCATGTTTAATTTTGACTTAGCTGGACACCATCAATTTATCTATTTGTAAAGATTAATATCACCATTCCCCAGTAATTGTATTCCATACTACAAACATTTTGTAGTTCCCCATGGGTGATCCACAGGATGTACCACAAATGTTTGTAGCCTAAAGCAAATGCTTGGGGTACATTCAGTTTAGTCTTCACAGATGTGTTTAACAGGTTGAAGTACTATCAGCCAAACAAAATTCTTAATGACAAAAATCTTGTAGAGTCATGGGGAGTTTCAAGTATAATCTTCGTATAATTTTTGGTATGCACATTTTATTCTCATAGTTCTCAAAACAAGGTTAGAAGATTTTGACAGAACTGAATGTCTTCATGAAAGATTGGACTCTGTTCTTCAGAAGCACTGCCTTCGCATCTGTTTACCAGAAGTTACCATATGAGTTAATGTTCTCTTGGATTTCTATGTTCACACTTCTTAATCTGATTTTTTTTTAATATAGGGATTTTTTTGTTGTTTGTTTGTTTGTTTATTTATTTATTTATTTATTTATTTATTGCATCTCCTGTAGGTCTTCATACTCTTATCTGATGCCTCACCTCATGTACAACATAGCATGAAAATATCAGTAGTGTGCTACATTTTGCCTGTGGCCTTTTAAATGTCTGATTCGGGTTTATAGTGTTCTTGGGGGGGGTAGTGTGTTTTTGTTTTTATAGTTTCAGCTTATTTCTGTTTCCCTAAGCATCTCTGGAGAAGGATTGAGCATCAGAATAATCTGATTTTCTTTCCTGTAGTGGATCAGTCTCTACTCCTGGGCATTAACGAAGTATCCCTTCCTATTCCCTTTTCCATGCCAACTTCATCATGTTAAATTAATGTTTTTCATGATGTGTGTGTTATGTTACACTTCCAACTTTATAAAGCTGAAATTTATAAACACATATTTAGAGATGATAGAAAATAGAGTTTCCTCTCTGAAAGAAAGGAATACAAAGATATCAAAAGATGTCTGATGCACTAAGGAAATGGCCAACTGAAATAGCTGAATTTTAGAGCAAGAAGTAAAATGCTTGGGGAAAAGTAGGCTTGACTGGAGATATTTCTTTATTTCTGTCACCCCTAAGAAAATTAGATTGAAGGTGGAGAAACAGTATACATTATGAGTTGGGCTGTCAAATGATTAAAAAAAATCTTAATTAATTGTGCGATTAATCAGACTGTTGTTAATAAATACCATTTATTTAAATATTTTGGAGGTTTTCTGTATTTTCAAATATACTGATTTCAGTTACAACACAGAATACAAATTGTACAGTGCTCACTTTATTTTTTATTACAAATATCTGCACTGTAAAAACAAAAGAAATAGTATTTTTCAGTTCACCTAATGCAAGTACTGTAGTGCAATCTCTTTATCATGAAAGCTGAATTTACAAATTTAGAATTATGTACAAAAAAACCCCCTGCATTTAAAAATAAAACAATGTAAAACTTTAGAGCATATAAGTCCACTCAATCCTATTTCTTGTTCAGCCAGTCACTCAGACAAACAAGTTTGTTTACATTTGCAGGAAATAATGCTGCCCGCTTCTTGTTCACAGTGTCACCTGAAAGCATTGAAATCAGTATATTTGAAAATACAGATGTTCTCGTGGCACTGTTGTAGCCAGCATCTCAAGATATTTACATGCCAGATGCACTAAAGATTCATGCTTCAATCACCATTCCAGAGGCCAGGTGTCCAGGCTGGTGATGGGTTCTGCTTGATAACAGTCCAAAGCAATGCGGACTGACGCATGTTAATTTTCATCATTGAGTCAGATGCTACCAGCAGAAGGTTGATTTTCTTTCTTGGTGGTTCAGTTTCTGTAGTTTCAGCATTGGAGTGTTTCCCTTTTTAAGACTTCTGAAAGCACGCTACACACCCTGAAGTGCCTTGCAAAATCTGTCCCACTCAGATTTTGCAAGGCACTTCAGATTCATAAAGCTTGGGTCGAGTGCTGTCTTTAGAAATCTTACATTGGTACCATCTTTGTGTTTTGTCAAATCTCCAGTGAGAGCGTTTTTAAAATGAACAGCATGTGCTGGATCATCATCCGAGACTGCTATAATGTGAAATATATGGCAGAATGCAAGTAAAACGGGAGGGGGGGCACGACATTCCAACCCCTTCCCCAAAGTCCCTGCCCATATTGGATCCTTTCCCCAAATTCCCGTCCTGACCCTGCCTCCTCCCCTGAGTGTGCCATGTTCTCCCCCACCCCCCCCCAGCCATGCAAAACAGCTGTTTCACGCAGCAAGTGCTGGGAGGGAGTGGAGAAAAGCAGGACACAGTGGCGTGCTCAGGGGAGGAGGCAGACTTGAGCTGGGGCAGGGAGTTTTCCCCGTGGGTGCTCCAGCCCTAGAGCACCCACGGAGTCAGCGCCAATGCCTTGCTCTGCTTTGCCCATCCTTAAGTAATTTAATGGGATCCAGAGGGCCCATCATCTTCAGCATTTGTTTCCATAAAAATTATTCATACTTCTGTTTTCCGAGCATGAACCACCACAAACTTGCTTAAAATATTATTGCAAGGGAAGTGTACCTTCATTAACAATGTGTTGCCATACATTACAAAGAAAACCTGTGTTTATATTCTCTGCCAGTCGGTGATATCAGATGGAAAGAAAGTATATTCAAATGGAAAAAGTTTCTGAAGGGGGAAAAATATTCAGTGGATTGAATAGTGTGGTCTTCTGTAGCCATCATTTTAGAAAAGGTGAAAATCCTAGGTCTGACCCTCATTAACCCTCACTGATTTCAGCCTTACTAAAGACAAGGGCCAAAAGTCATGACAGCTATGCAAATAACAAAATCAAGCTTTTACACATTCTTCCTGGAGTGAGGTAAATAGTAGGGAGAAAATATAGGTGTTCACATATTTCTTCAGAGCTGATATGACCACTAAATATTTGCAGTTTGCATTTCCATTCCTCTTATGCGTGGGGTGACTAAAGCCAGCAACCTGGCTGATTTTCAGTTGGGTGTACATAATTTATTTCCCTTAATATTGCTGGTGTTCTGGACTCTTATTGGTGAACTTGTACTCTTATTTGCAAGGTTTTTTTTTCAGTTAAACATAAAAGAAATAAAAGCCTCCCACAGTCAAGATGAAATATTCTCTTCTACTGTTTCCAGTCTATTCTGAATTTAATGTCTGGATTTCATAATTAATTCCCTAATTAATTTCTGTGTTAATTGGCATAAACAGTCTACATGAACATTCAAAAGTAAAGGGGTCTGGAATGGCTTTTCTTTAGGTCTTTTAAAGCTGATTTTTATTTTTCTGAAGGGATTTTTTTTTAAGGGGGGAAGAAGAATTTGAAGGAGGGGAAAAATTTACTTCACAAAACAATTATAAAAACAGGGCCAGAGCATATTTAAGTATTTTGAAAAACGGATAATATCCTACATTAGAGCTAATTTTCTCTCAATAAATGGAAATGCTTTAGTCACAAAACTTGCACTGTACCTGTGGGTTATATGGAGCCTTGGGGTTGTTGTTTTTTTTCCCCCAGTTAACTGCATGTTTTCAGCTTAAGTTTACTTAAAGTTTCCCTGAAAAGAAATGTACAAAGACAGCTATTCAATTGAGGATTAATTACTATGGCAACTGAAATGTGGTGACTGAAAAGTGGGAGGATGTATTCTCCCCTCAACTTCCTGCCAGCTGTCATATTCAACCTCTGCGGCATGAATCCTGGCCAAAATATAGTGTGTGACCAGCTCTAAGAAACTATATCTGTATTTTTATAAATTGGTACAAGTATCACACTATAAAAGAAGACTTAATCCCCTGATTTGGATGACAGACACTTGGCACTCTTGCCAGTGTTTGACAGAGAAATAACTGGATGCTTTGTAGTGAAACCTGGATTAATGGTAAACCCCTCTTTATGTTGTTGCAGTGTGGTGTAAATGAGAGAACTAAGCATGCTGTCAGTCTAGAAAAAAATGTGCCTTTTGTATACCCAGTGCAGGTTTACGTGCTGCTCAGAATACTGTAAATACAAAAGTTGTGTTATTAAGAACTCCTCTTTATCGTATTTGTATTGGCACTTTTAGATGGCTTAAACAAAGGATTTCCATCAGCTATAGTAAATTTGATTGCAGTATGTTTATACAGCTTTTTCATTCAACCAGGAAAGATGGGTTGTTTTCAGTGAGTGGACTTTGCGGAGATAACATTCCATTATCCTGCCCTTTCAGGATAGGGAAGGCTGCTATTCTTTAAAATAATTGTTTCCAAATGATTGGCCTGTAATATCGTTTCATTAAGGTTACTCTTTCAGCATATTATGTAATTAACCCTTTCAATGTAGTTTTTATTGTACTGTACACAACATTTTGTAAAGTTTATAGCTGTTAGCCCAGAATAACATCTGACCATCTGCAATAATCAGGAGATGGAGTTGTTATGAGGTCTTCTGGCTTCTCCTAGAATAAGCAAAACTGGTCTTGAGTTCTGAGAGAAGCTAGCGGTTCATCCCCTTTTTCAGCAACAATAACAATGATGATTGATTTGTGGTTTGGTTTCCAGATGAACTAAGGTGATATGTCACTTGAATGAATTAATCCTGTTAACCAGCTAAAAAGGGGAAAGAAATTGCTGCTGCTCCTGGAAAGGTCTTCTCTCTCTCTGACTGGAGTAGGGGCAGTGAAAAGTAGGAGATTGTGCAGAGCAGACACACATCTGTCCTTGGTTGACCTCGTAGCCTGTTATCAGCACTTTCCAATTCCTCGCTTGAGATCACAATTTTCAGAATGGTGTCTCAGTCTATGGCTGAAGTTGAACTTGTCAGAAAGGCAGAGCATTGTGTTGCATGGAAGGGGAGGAAACAGAAAAGCTGTGTATTGTTCTGTGGACTTCTGACTCATGTGAACTAGTCGGGGCTGTTTCCTGTCCTGACTAAAGAATGTTTCATCTCTGTAGTTGATGGGAGCATTCTTGTTGGACAGTTACAGGTAAGCCTAATTGAAAAGTAGTGAATTTTTTTTTTAACAGGTGAAAATACAAAGTAATTGAATGCTGGCTCCTGTATAAACTGGTCTGGTGAAAATGGAGAGTATGGCTGAATATAGACTGATATCGTATCATCTGATTGGATGTTGGCAGAATCTGTTGATATCTGGTCTGTAGCCATATAAAAAGGAACTGGGGCTAATAATGTGAGAAATGGAATCAAACCCAGCCCCTTCACAGAGATCCACTTGCTTTCAGTGGTTTATACCAGAGTGTTCCCAGACAGAGAGTTAAATATGGATGTTACAGAGGACTTCAGTTAACAGCCAGAATTTCTTCATCACTCACTATCTCCCCACTCATTTAGAAGGGGGCAAAGGTGAGTGTTTATCACCTTTGTGCCCCATTGGTCCCTTCGGCACCCAGAGGCTGGTTCAATTCCAGCACAAGTTAGAGTAGCCTCAGCAATGCTATCATATGTGCCATTTGATAATTGCTCCCAAGTCTAGCTGGGGGATCACTTGAGCAATAAAGCATTCCAGCCCTATTCACACTCAACCATTTTCCTTAAATGTCTTCTACAGTGTGGAGCAAGTGGTAGTGACACAAACCTGGTTATACTCACTCTTTGATATCTAAGGAATCCTTATTGGCTCAGTAAGGGCAGCTTTCTACTGCTTTGCACCACATAGGGGCTGAAATAAGGCCGGGGCCTCGTCCTTACTGTTGTGTGTGTGTTTGGGTTTTTTTTTTAATCATTAAATTTTTAAGGAAGTCTTGGAAGTAATTTAACTCCCCAGTATATTGTAATTTAGAGTTCTTTTGGTTTCTTCAGAGTATGAAGAATATACTTCTATTAAAAGGATTCCACTGATAGAACTGTGTGGTATTATGAAATATTAATTATATGGGGACAGACTCAGAACCTCTTGCTCACACTAGTGATCAAGTGCTCTAATTGACTTCAAAAAGTCTATCACAGAATTAGGTCTGATAACGGATGTGAACAGATGTGAAATTGCAGGGAATTGGTTTCCTTTTGGAAGAAGTTAAGTTGAGGAATCGAATATTGGGGTTTGTAATTACATTAAGAACCTTCCTAATATTCTGTATGACAAGTACAACAGATTAAAAAAAAAAAAGCTGCTAAAATTGTTTTGAACAGGTAATTTTAGTCCCCCTTACTTAAAGGCAATGTTAACTTTGAGAGCCATTTTAAAACATAATCCTTACCATCTGTAATATTCTTAAATATTGTGGTGACAGACACCTTAGATTCAATTAGACACTAACACTTGTAACTACAGTATTATCTTCATTATTTGATGAACTGTAGATAAAAGAACAGTTCTGCTTTCAGACTACCAGATGTGAGGAAAATGTATTATGGTATAACAGTAGCTGTCCCATGGTTATTTATGAAGCTAGCTATTTTGTGATCTTGGCAGTATGGGTATCATGTTGAAAAGGGACTAGATAATGCATATGATCCCTAAGGAAGAGTGATGATGACTACATTATTCTTTGAGCAGCTTTTTGCTTGCAAAGTTGTGGAGTTTCTTAGAGAGAGAGCCCTGCTTCATGCTTATCTGTCTGGAAGTGGGTGGTAGAAGAAACCAAAAATGAAGTGAACAAGTGTAATCTAAAGTTACAGATTTTATATGCTCTAACAAATACAGAAAACATATGCAGATACAATGAAAACTGTGGATGAGAAAGTTTCTGAAAAAGTATAATGAAAGATGGCAACAACTCATATGTAATGTGAGAAAAGCCTTTGAAAAGAAAAGCAGAGGAATTTTTTAAGGAGCAGTAAACAGAAGTAAACAGACTATTTGGGACTGTGAATGCGTCCCATTGGGAAATTCAGTGGTCCAAAGTCTGGACCTTCAGGACAGGGTGCAGGCTCCATCTGTTCTGTCAGCTTTTGAAGGTATTGGGGTTAGGCCAGGGCCTCCCAGAGGCGGAGGCAAGTGGGGCAATTTGCCCCGGATCCCGCAGGGACCGCCATGAGAATATAGTACCCAGCAGCGCTTTTACAGTGGGTGGCGCTCCGGGTTTTTGGTGGCACTTTGGCGGTGGATCCTTCACTCACTCCAGGAGCGGTCTTTGGCTTCATTTCGGTGGCGGGTCCTTCATTCGCTCCAGGTCTTCAGTGGCACTTCGGTGCTGGGTCCTTCAGTGCCACCGCCGCCGAAGACCCAGAGTGCCGCCACGTGAGTAAAAATTAAAAAGGCGCAAAATTGCTTTTCCCCAGGCCCCCTGAATCCTCTGGGTGGCCTTGGGTCAGGCCTTGAAGCAGAATGGGTATTTGCTTGTTTTATTGTGAGTGGATGTTAAGGAGACAGTCTGGCTGGGTTTCTCTACTATATTTCATAATTTTGTATGACTGATGGCATGGCACCTAGAAATTTGAATAATTACAGTTTTGTTTGTTTTTTAGAAATGAAAATAATTAGATAATGAAACTGTACAAGGGAAGGCATCCTGCATAAGTGGCGGCAGTGATTACATGTATCTTTGAAGCGAGACGCTAATTAACACCGCTCTGGCTATGAGGGGGGAATAGATGCACGGGGGAAATGATAGCTGGAAGCTTGTATGTTGCAAGAATACTGCTTCAGGGTGATAGTTTGGGTGGGTGAACAGGCAACAAGTTAGAGAGAGTCTCTGACAGTACATTTATGCTGACGTACTTTAACCTGTGAAGTCCCACAGTTTTTTGAAGGAAATTCATTGTCATTGAAGCAGACTGGAGAAGTGAGGAACTGCAACAGGGTTCAGAACTATATAGAAAAAATTCCCATTGCACAGTCACCCATGTAGCTGAATGTGGCCCCGCAGCACATGCTCATGTAGAGTACCATCCCTGATGCCCCCATCTGTAGTCTGTTCTGACTCCAGAAAAGCTACACTATAACCTTCTGTTCTTGCCTAAAAGTTCATGTTTGTAATTTTTGAAGTGTTATTTGGATTTAGACTTAGATTTGAATTTGATAAAATTATGAACATTTTCGCAAATTCAAATAGTGCCAGTAGTTCTGCATCAACATATGTTGGTAGTGGGTCCATTTCACCAGTTGGCTTTTGTCCAGAAGACTGAATTAAGACATTGAAAGGTAATTCATAGTTGCTTTAGGCTTCCACTAGCATTAGCTCTTGGGAAACAGTGTTTACAGTAACTTTTTCTACCTCCATGCAGAAACCATGACCAGTTAATTTGGGCAGCATAAGAGTTTCACAAACTTTGTAAACACACTCTGTTTTTGTCCTTTTAGAATTACAGATGCCATTTGTGAGTTTATTTACAGTAAGCAGTATGTTTTTACAGTAATTCTGGTTCTTTGCAAAGACTAGCAAGTTTATGACTTTGTGTGTTTACAAGATTTGGCTTTTTCCTAAAGAAAGAGATTTTTAATCTTTTGTGTTTGAACAGATGTCTAAACCAAAGCATCTACTCCGTGTTCTCTAATGAAAGGAAATAAATGGATGAAAAATCAGGGAGTTATAAAATACTTTTGAGGAAGACATTTACAGTAGACTAGTACTGTAGACCAGCTATAGTTGTTTGCATTATTTTAAACTATATAATTTTAATATAACTCCTGATGCCCTAAGGAATAAAGATGAATATTAGCCATTTTCTGAGAGCATTCTTTCTACTGTTAATATTTTGCATTTAAATATTTGACCCATCAAAATAAATTATATTGAAGCTAACCTTAGGCTTTCTATTAAAATGTCTTAAAACATTTAAATTAATATTATATATCCATATGTATTCAAACAATCATTATACACTATGTAAATATTTAAAAAATATACAGAGTAATATTTTTAAAATATTTGTAATATATTAGATGTTATTTATAACTTGTCTGCTTGCTGAGTAATATTATACAATTCCTTTTGAGAACTCAAGATTTGTTTTTTTTAGCTTAGAACATGGCCTTCAGTTTTGGTAGTCTATGCAAAAGTTCACTGCAGCATTGATGATGACTGGAATTGTGCACTTATCTTGCTAAAGTAAAAGTTTAAATCTTTGGTTACTTAATTTGTTTATCTTTGTTGTCAAAGCCTCCCCGTCTATGCAAGTTGGGTCTGTATTTTGCCAAAGTAATATAATGAGAACAGATGTGAGATCCTAGGGTCTAAGAACATTGCAAACAGTCCCATGGAAGTTAGGAAATGGACATGCATCAAGTAAAAATTGATTGAGGAAAATATCATAGACTGGAAATCAAGCTTGGGTATTAAGAAACTGAAAATTCTGCACAGGGCAAGTATACATGTAACAGAAACATGAATAAACAGAAACTAAGTGGAAATGTAGATGGCCCATGTAATCTTGCTAAATGAAGCAAGGAAGAAATGAGCATGTATTTGAGTCAATACAATAATTTGAATGTGTAAATAGGTTCTTTGCATTATGGTGCAGGTTCCAACTGAGATTGGGGCCCCATTGTGCCAGCCATTGTTAGCATTTTGTGCAAGATTCAGTGTATTTATTCTCACTACACCCTTGTGAGGTAGGGAAGTGCTATTATCCCAGTTTTACAGGTGGGGAACTGAGACACCGTAACTTGCTCAAAGTCACACAGGAAGTTCGTGACATGTTAGGGAATTGATGTTGGGTCTCCTGAGTCCCAGGCTAACATACTAACTGTTAGACCATGGCCAATGGTGAAATTAGAGTGATCAGAACAGAATTGCTATATATTGGGGTGGGGAGAAACCCTCTCCTATGAAATATGGACAAATAACGTTTTCTATTTCTCTCTCTATAGGGAAAGAAGGAAACCCAAGAAGGCATATCAGCAAACAAGAACATTAAAAGAGAACAGCAAATAAGTGACAACAGTAAGCAGTCTCACCTTTGTATTGCATATCCTGCAATCCAGAAAAAGAAAAAGGTACACAGAGTAGGTCCAACTACTTTCCTGATTGGAGAGACACCCAAAAGCATTCGCAGGTGAGACTTGTAAGGTGGGAAGATGAGGAAGAAGTAGAGATTACAGAGAACTTCATAAAGTAAAGTTATCATTTTTTCATTTTGTCAAGTAAACTTTAGTCAGACATGGGTGGGCAAAAGGCGGGGCTGAATTATTGATGACTTTCTGTGACAAGAGCAGAAGTAATTAGAAACTTTGCATTTATGCTGTAACTTATACAGCACAACACTTACCATACCTGCTGAATTAAAATATAGATGTGAATTACTTAAAACGGCACACATGTTATTTTTGTGTTTTCAGTTAATATTGTGAAAGTTGACAATTTTGATAATTTTCAAATTAAGGTAATTTGAGTACTTCCAACTGGTTTTATAGAGCCATAATAATTTCAGTGTAACTTGTGTAAAGCCAATAGATTTACATCAGGAAAGGATTTTGGTTCATTTTCCTTTGGTTGGTTGTGTAGAGGCATTGATTATAAAATCGACCTAATGTCGCTAAATTTGACCTAACCTCATAGTGTAGACCAGGGCTAAAGTAGTCGATGTTATACAAGTTGTTTACTTAAAGTACACACTTTAGTTTGTCTCTGCTTTTAAATCAACAGAAAGAAGGTAGTAGCTTGCTGATATATAAAAAGATGGTCTTTACTAGCAAAAATTGTGTTGAACTGATTGTTTTACCAGTCCTTTAACTCTGAAAAGCCCTAGCTAGGACTATAACTCTACGGTGAACACTTCTTTAAAAAAAAAAATTAATTGTGGAACAAACTGTCATGTTGACAAGAGATTGAAGTTCTGATTTTTGGAAAATGCAGTATTACCTGTTTTAGGGAAGTGAATATTTAAAAACATTCAAGAATGTGCAAGTTGTTGTGATTTGCTGTCTGTCAGGTGTAGTTTATGACTTGGCTATGAAAACGTACTTAAGAGAAAATTCATTCAGGATTTTTATCATATACAGAAAGTTCTTTTCTAATTTTTTATTTAAATCAGATCAATGTTTTTATTTTACACATGGAATTTTGGCAAGTGATGAATCTATAATGTGTTTAACAGCAAGCGCCAATGCGTGGGCAGGAAGGAAGGTGTAGTCTTCTCCTTGAGGGGGTTAGGCTTTGAAAGATTTTTCTTTTTGTGCTAATTTGAAAATGTACCCAGACAGTAGTCTGATATTTCACTGCCAATCAGGATGTATAAAATAAATGACTTGTTGAAAATCATAATTTTGGATACTTAGACAAATCTGATATTCAAGTTCTTGTTGAAACTTAAATGGAATTTACAGCCATCATTCTTGAGGCTGAGCTCACATGGAACCACCTGCAAACCATTTCAACATGTTGAATCAACATGTCATGCATTACATACCTGTGCAGATGTCATCCTAGCAGGATTCATGGTATGTGCCCTGTACAATACTGCAGCTTAATTTATTAAATTATATAAAATGAGATTTTATAGCATGGATTGGAGACTAGCTACTGGTATTATCTGGATCTAGTCTCTGTCAGCTGAAAGGTTGTACAAGGACTAAGAAGTGTTCTTTGTTTGTTTTTTAAACACAGATTCAAGTTTTTCAAAACATGATATTTTTCTGTGCTGCTGCTTCTCCATCCTCCCACATCTCTCTCCTGCTGCAGACCCCCAATTTGGAAAAAGACTTGTTCATTCTCTCTCCCCTCCCCACTCCATTGCACCCTGTCCTTCCTCACTATTTAATACTACTTAGCAACATTTAAATTATAATAGTGCAGAGAAAGAGGAACATTGTAGCAGATGGCAAGATCTGCAGAGGAGAAAGTTCTCATAGTAACTATGGCCAAAGAGCATGCAGGAATAGAAAGGAATAGGCCATTGCTAACTAAGCAAGGAGTTGATAGAGAGAATTTATGAAATCAGCTGAAGCAAGTGCATTTTAGAAAAAAGGAGATCAATATCAGATTGGATCCTGAAGTAAGTGGGGAGCCAGTAAAATTGTTTAAGGATGTACTTGTAATCAAGCTGCTTTCTCCGTGGAAGAAGGTATGCAGCATCCTTCTGTAAATGTTGGAGTCTGGGTAGCTGCTCCTGGGAGAGGCCCAGGAGGCATATAACTAGTGATATTAAAACAGAGATGCTGTTCTAGATGTTCAAAATATGTTAACTGTGAATTATTTTTTTTAACAGAAACTGACTGCTTCACTGTCTACACTATATAGCAGATTATATCATGGTTAAAGCAAAACAAAAACACCCTCCTGATCTGAAATTGGAAACTTGGTCTGAATTATTTAAAGGTCTTTCCCAATAATTTGAAAATGAACCTACGTGGATTGACATTTCAAAAATATATTTGGTACGATTATAGTGAATTTTTAAATACACCCTACACATGAGATTCTTTGCAGTTGTTATAAGCAAAATGTGCAGTGTATGTAACTCTTACGAATATTCTTAATACAGATTTTTTTCACTAAATCTCTTTGTTTTAGTTCTATACTTCTAAAAAATGATTGTTTTTTGTGGATGTGAGAGGGGAGGGATAAAGTGGAGCAGCAGAATATTTGGACAAACTGTTTAGATTTGGAAAGCTCTATTTTTTTAGAGAGTTAAAGTGAAGTGTCAGAGAGTATCATTTATATAGTGTAGCTAGTCTTCAGATTTTTAAAAGCCTTGAAAATGGATTCAAAAATGATAAATAAGCAAAGCAGTCTTATTTTATGTAAAATTAGAGCCCTAGCTTCTTAGGGCTTGTTGGTTCCTGTGTTTTAACCTTCCATTTAGAATGGTGCTGATATCTTTGGACAGAAATCTGAAAATATGAAATTTTACAGCCAGATATTCTACTGAAGCTGAGAATGGGTGGAAATAGTCTTGGGGAAAACAGTAGCTGGTTGCAGAGACTTATGTGAGATGCTGCAGTTACATGCTGGAAACTCTCAAGCTTTTGTTGAAAAGAGGCCCAACTTTGGGAATGGGGAAGAGAGAACAGGACTGTTGGCTGCATTTAATACTCAACTAGGAGAAAAGACGACCTTTTTACAAACCTGCTGCATTTTATAGAAAGTGTCTAGTTTAAAAGAACCAACAGCAATATGTTTGAGACTCAGGGTCTAGTCTGGTACAATCATATTCTTGAAGATTGTTTTCAGTTTTAAATGTCTGTAGATTTCAATTTTCTAAAGGTATGCCAAAGTGACTGACTTAGCAATGAGTTAGATATAGGTAATGCAGTGGCCATATGCTCATTTATGACTCCCTCACAATCTAGGACATTAAACCTATTTTGTGTGATTTTTTTTTTTTTGTTGTTGTTGAAATAAATTTGGCTGAAAAGCCAGGGTTAAGTGCTGTCTTTCTTTTAAAATTGCTCACAGTAACTTCAACATGAATAGCCATCAAAGACTGGATAAAGAGCGCTTAGTTTTAGTACGTGTTCTGAAGGATGGCAGTATTGATAGTTCTGCATCTGCTAGAACCACACTCTAGCCTGCTGACAATGGGTAGATGGGGCAATTGCTCAGGGGCCCAAGCAGTTTAAAAGGCCCTGGGTGTTGCTGCCACCGCCAGCAGTATAGTAGGGCCAAGGCAGTTTTCTGCTCACCTTCACTCCGCACTGTTCCTGGAAGCAACCAGCAGCATATCCCTGCGGCTGTTTGGGAGAAGCATCTCTGCACACTGCCCCCGGACCAAGCATAGACTCCGTAGCTCCCATTGGTCGGGAACTGCAGCGGAGGTGGTGCCCGCAGGCAGCGGCACGTGGAGACTCCCTGGACTCCCATCTAGGAGTTGCTGTCAGGAGGGTGTGCTGGCCAGTTCTGGGAACCACCCAAGGTAAACACTGACTCCCGGCCCCCCTCCTGCACCCCAACTCTCGGCTTGAGCCTAGAGCCTGAACCCCACACCCTTTTCTGCACCCAAACTCCCTCCCAGAGCCCGACACGTCAATTCCTCTCCCCCCTGCACCCAAGCTCACCCAAACTAGTGGGTGGGCATGTGAAAGTCCTGACCATTCCAGAAGAGTGCTGGCAGCAGCGCAGCTGGCAGCTTGCTGGGCACCAGCCAGCACAGGTGCAGCACTGCCCAAATGTCAGGAGGACCATATCTACACAGGCGCAACTTGAGCATGCATGGGGGCACAGTGACTGTTCTGCTCCGTGGTGTGGAATTGCCGTTGGGAGGCCTGACCACACTGCAGCAGCGGTATTAAGTATGCTAGTGTAAGATTTAACCCTCCCATTTTCTGGGCCTCATTTTAGAAAATTAAGATGAGGCAGGTTTAATGGAATGGGGAATCTGAGAAAATCCCCAAGGCAAAATAATTTATATGTGAGTGGGGTTGAGGGGAAGAAGGGATGTTTCAGGAGAAAAAAAATCATTGGTCCCACAGGCTTTAAAGTACATTGGAAGAGTGAATATCAGAATTTAAAGCTGAATTGACTAAAATATAGCTATATTCGTGAATAAAAATATTCGTTGTTTGATGCTTTGGATTTCTGAATAATACTTAGGAATGGCTCAGGGAGTTGGAAGTAGAATAATTGAGATTTTCACTTCAAGCATTTTGCTTCAAGTTCAGTGCAGAGTGGTACTGACAGAAAATTACTTTCTACTGTACTACCTACACAAAATGCACTAATGACCTTCTTGCAGTGCCAGAGGAGACAGGTATTCACATCCAAAAATACTCTGATTGTCACCCTTGTGGACAGTCTCAGTGGATAGGCCGAAGATTGAATGGTGGGTATGGGCACTGTACTATTTGTCATTCATAAAGATGGTCCCTCCAGTTAAGGGTTGATACACAATGTTTGAGCAGCATGTGGAAAGCAGGCAGTGTTGTTGTCTGTGGAAAATATTACGTGTTCAACCAGGCTAAGTATAAACCTTAGAAAGTACATGTAAACTCTCTCCACTGTGTGTGTGTCCTACCACTCAAACCATTTTCACTATTCCCACCACTCAAGCCTGAGCTGTCTATTGTCTAACAATAGAGGGATGGAAGGAAGAAAAGGAGTATGGCATCTATCAGCAAAACAGATTACTAGATAAGTCTTGTTGCTACTTTGCACAATAGTACATCAGGAGAACTGTTTTATCAGTATGTGTTTCCTACTTCAGAATCCCAACTGTAGTTTTAGAAATAAATAAAAGAATCTAAGAACAATGTCATTGCAGATATAACTTCCTAGGTAGACTGCACCCAGCTTTTTGTTGTGCCTCACAAATTATGTAAGGCATGTCAATACCTGCTCACGTGAAGTTTTCTGTTGAATTCATAAGATGTTTTAACTTTACTGCGGGATATTTTACTTAAAATATTTTATATGTAGCTTTCCTTCCAAAATAGCTTGTATTGAAAAGTTATTTTTTTAAAATTAATGTTCATATTGCACACAACTTCAGCAGCAGCTACTTAGATTGCAGAGGAGATTGGATCCCATGACTTTTCCTTATGATTTCTGTAAATACAGGATTTTAAAGTTTCTGTATTCTTCCACTGTCTAAAGTGGTAAAACTGCATGAGTGAAAGTATAGACAAGTGTTGGTGAGAACAGGAAGTTCCTTACCAGAAAAAATTACTTCTTGTTTACACAACATTAATAGCCCAGTTGTTACTGCAGCCAGGTAAGCTCAGAGTTCAGCAGTCCGTAAATATTAGATTCATTCTTTGCAATGTGTCCATTATTACCATGATATAGGGTTTCCATGGCTTTTGGTACTTATGGATTCATTTAAATCAAGTTGTTTGTTTGTTTTGGATACAACTTTAGCCTGGCCTTTGTGGTTCACAATGTTCTAAGGTAACTTAATTTTGAAATTTTTTTTTGCGTATAACACCAATTTTTATGTCTTAAAATTCAGTATGAAGATTTTGTCTAATATTCTCAATACATACTGTTAATAGCATGGATGTTTTTGTTCTAATTTGTTCTAGTTCTTCCCTCCATCAGATGATATTTCAATATGAATTATTGAGTGGATGAATGAGTTTATCTCTTTCTGTTGTTCTTAGAATGAGTAAAAATCAATATCCAGTTTGATACTTTTTACCTTTCGGTCTCTGTTAATGAATTGCCCAAACATTGGACATAGTGTTTGTTTTCAGAATTGTATGTAGGTCTCCTGCTTTATCACCATACAGTTTATTTTATCAGACTTATAATTTAGTTTTAGTTCTCTCTCCTTCCCTCTTACGAGAGGAGGAATTTAAGTAAGGTAGATGTCAAACTATAAACTATTCATACCCTTACCAGTATCCAGCAAAATTTTATCCCACTTTCTCTCTCAAATTAACTGTGAATGTTAAAACCCAAAACACTTGCATTGAAAGGAGCTCATTGTTAAAGGAACATTTCCATAATTTCTGAGTTGCCCAATGGTTCTCCATGAGCTGCAGCCCATCATTTCCTAAGGGCCCTTCCAGCCCTGATATTCTATGATTTTAAGAGTTTTGAGAAGTTCCTAATGGTCCTCTGTTACCAGAGCTGAACTCTCTCTGAAGCCTGCAAAAATGGCTGCTTACTATCTGAACCCAAAGGAGTTGCTCTAATTTCAGGCTTTCATTCCAAGGATCAGATCTATGGAAAACATATTGCATGTGTCCAGGTTAGTCAGAGACCTTTTTAATATATGAGATTTTAAATTATTCTATGTTCTGCAATTGGGCGGAAGACCATAGCAGTGTGTTATTGAGCCGGTGACTATGTAGTATTAGAACTCTAATCTGTACATGTTCAGACCCTGCCAGAAACATTTTACTCTCACATTTAATGTGACACATGGTGATATTCTATAAATTATGTCTTCAGCTTTTCAAGTGATTTTTTTTAAATGATTTTGATTTAGTGGGTGTTAGGCACTTTTGAAAATCCCAGTAGGTAATCTTTGATGTCTAAATCTGGCCCTTAGGTGCCTAAAAGTAAGTCTATACTATAATGGTGTAGCTGCAGCAATGTGGTGTAGACAGTTTCTACAGTGGCAGAAGGAGTTTTTCCAGCACTGTACTAAATCCACTCCCTTGAGAGGCAGTAGCTAGGTTGACAGAAGAATTCTTCCATTGACCTTGTGATGTGTACACTGGGTCTTAGGCTGGCTTAACAACATCTCTCAAGGGTGTGCATTTTTCATACCCCTGAATGATAGAGTAATGTTGACCTATGTTTTAGATGTAGTATCGGGCTTCAGTCCCGTTGCCTTTCATTAAAGTTTAGGCTCCTGAGTACCTAAGTCACTTTTGAAAATTGAACTACTAAAGGCTTGTCTGCAGGTGGGGGAAATGTGCTCTTCAGTGTTATGATTTCTAAAGTGTACTAATGTGTTGTTCATTAATTGGTCCCTGTAGCATGCTGGTGCATGCTAAAGTTTCCATCATGCTGTTTCAGTCAGTACTATGTTAAAGCACACCAGCAGAGTCTACAGGAACCTATTAATCAGCAGCACGTTAGAGCACTTTGGAAAGCATGCCCAGGTAGAGCACATTACCCCCCCCCACCCCTCCCCCCCATGATGTAGGCAAGCCCTGTGTCACTTTGAATATTCTGCTCTTGGTCTCTTCCTTGCAATTGAAATCAGAACTAGTACTGTTCCCAATAAGGGTATGACTTTCAGTTCTCTTCCAGGTTTTTTTTTATATAAGCTAATTAGAGTGAATGAATTGATTATATCTTTATTTTATACTCTGTGCCTTTTAAAAAAAGTAAGACAAAATAATCATGTTTTTCTTTATTGATGGCGATAGGAAACAGTTTGAAGAAATGGTATCCCACTTTAACATGGCTTCAGTTGAAGAACTTGCAGAATATATTGCAAAAGCCACATCAGAAGTACGACAGAAAATGTTAAGAGATTTTTATGCTGGAAAGTATCCAGAGTTAGAGGATCTATTTCCAGTCAAAGTTCCAGTTCATGTTTCAGATGGATGTGAGGAAGAAGAGATGTATACAAGTCGTTGTAGAAAGAGAAGGGCCATGGTAAAATGTGGCCAATCGAGGTCTGATCTTTCAGCTAAAGATACTCCTTGTGTGACTGGAGAAATATGTAGCCAAAAAAGACACAAAGGAGAAGCAAAACAGTTTCACAATGATTTCTGCATACAAGATGCTGGGTGTCTTAATTCAAAAGATAAACAGTTGTCTACTGTCAATACCCAAAATAACATCAATGGGAGAAACAGTCAACCATTCAAAGATTTTATGGCAACTGACTCAATAAGCAGTAAATCAGAAATAATTGAAGTGCTCTCTGTAAATATCACTAAAGGACAGCAGGACTCGGAGGGGATGGAATCTCCAAGAAAAAGACCTGTGTCTCAGTCAGAAAACAGAGAGAGAGAAACTCAGACTTACAAAAAAACCTCTTTTGTAGACTTGCTGGGAGACACCTCTGTTCTCAGTGACCTCTTCGAAAGTAATGGAAACAAGCCTACAGAGCTGCCAAGAAGATCTCTTTCAGGGCCTGCAGAAGAAGCAAAAGAACGACCAAAAGACTTCTGGGATGTGCTGAATGAGCAGAACGATGAGAGTTTCAGAAAGCTCACAGACATGGCAGTCATAGAGGAGTTGTGTGAAAGAGCACTTCCTGTTGCTTTGACAAAAAAGAAAGAAGTTAATGAAAGTTCTCTTTGGAAACAAAATGATGATTTTTTATGGAAAAAATATAATCTGTGATTCAGATGAGTCCACATCTGGTACACACACCTTTTGATGTCTAGATATAAAACACTGATCTGAAAGCTCAGGTAATAAATTGATCAGTCACACAAATACATATTAAGAAAATGTACTGATGTTAATAGCATACATTATGGGACAGCATTCCATTATATCTTACTGTGACCATTGGCCTTGGGGCATACTGTAAGAGATTCTACCCTACGTTTCTCCGCAATAAACAAGGCGGAAATAGTGGTGATGTAAATGTAGGATCTTAGTGTCATTTAAAGCCTGGCCTTGTTAATCATAAGGTGGTCCATATTTGGTGTCTTCAGTGGACTCATACTAGTGATTCTGCTGTGATCATGGAGGCATAAAACACAACAAGATAAATGTTAGTTCACTAGTACAGCACTGCAGGGCATGAAAAGTGGCTTACTAATCCAGGTCTAAATGAAACTGAAAGACAAATGCTGTCTCCACAGCTAGTGTAATCCATGAGTATAGGTACACATTAGCTCTATCACAACCTACTGTGATTTAACTCATGCTAATTTTAAATTACACTTCTTTTAAATTACTTGAGTTGTTTTCTTTTGGATCCTGATCTGCGTAAAGTTAAATGTAGCCCTGGGTATTTTTCCCTCTTGTTGAAATATGGGTGGCTCAAGCTGTCACTCCACCAGCAGTCTGTCTGATGCTGCTTGGATAGATCCCAGCCATCTCAAATAAGAGTGCTATTAAGGTTGTTTTTAAATCAGAGAATATGTATCTTTTTGATGAGAGCTTTCCATATATGTTTTAAATTATCATTAGGGAATTTTTGAGGACTGAATAACTCAGTAATGGAATTTGGAGGCTTTCACTCCTGCATGTCATTTATTGAAACTAGTCATTGTACTGTGCAAAATAAGTTGGAGGCCTCACTTATGATTCCTTGTATTTCTCTGGTGGGCAAGTACCATATCACAAAAACCTTCATCGCTGCCACTGTCTCCAGGTAGGTAAGATATTCAGCTAATATCACAGCCAGGGATGCTTTTTCTTTCTTTCGGGTTTTTTTTCAGCCCATTTCATAATGAAGTTTAAGACAAATCCAGTTATCTTCAATATCTCAGGTTTAGTGTTGTCTCTGAGTTTATTCCAACATGTGAGTGTCTAATATGAAAATAAATTAATGGGAAAATAACTTAGATCAAATATGGGTATTTTATAATGTGGGGAAGGGGAGATAGATCTTTCCATCCAAAAAATAATTTGGTTTACATTTTTGTAAAGAATTGTGCTCTGAAAAAAATAAATGTTTTGTATGTAATAATAAGTTGTACACATTTATGTATAAAATGAGCAAGATATTTAGAAAAGGGGGCATGCAATTGTATGTACAGATGGCTTGTTAAATGTGTACTTCGTTACTTTCATTTGCAGTTACTGTGAATGCACTCTGATCACTATATTTGTGTATTCATATTACAGCATGTGCAATTGCCTGTTCCCGTTTATAGAAATGTTGCCCTAAAAACGGGTATCAATATTCACACTTAAAATGCGGTTGTGATTATCTTTACTGTAGAACTGTTACATTTCTCTTTAAGTAATTCGGCTATTGAAATGAAGTCACTGCCTGTAGTGCTTGATCCAAAATCGCTGTTACCAAAGCAGTTTAACTGTACTCCAGCCTAAATAGGTGAGCTGAAGAATTCACATAGTCCAGAGGCTTTTAGAAAGAATTATGGTATTGTAGTAGGGACACAGAAGTGGGATGCAGATGTGATTTCTGTTTTCATATCTGCCACACATTCTGTGGCAACTTGAGCAAGTCACTAAATCTCTGCACTTCAGTTTTTCCATCTCTAAAATAGATATCTATGTGTGTAATAACTTGTGTTACTTGGGCTTGCAGGTCTGTGTTCCCTGACTCAACCACCTCACACGGGTAAGAATTACAAAAGCTTACTTTCTCTGTCACATGGGTCAGTAATATAGATTGGAGTTGCTGTTGTTATACATTCCGCTATTTTGAAAATCAAATGCTAACAAAACATACCAAGTAGAAAAAACACATCAACTAATAAAACCAATTACAAGAGAAACAAAACAATGTCTTGTATGGAGATCAAGGTAGATGCCATAAGTTGGAATTATTTTGCCCTTTAGTGGTATCTATTAGGGTTGTCAAGCGATTAAAAAAATGAATCACACTTAATCACAGTGCTAAATAATAGAATACCATGTATTTAAATATTTTTGGACATTTTCTACATTTTCAAATATATTTCAATTATAAGATAGAATACAAATTGTACAGTGCTCACTTTATTTTTTATTACAAATATTTGCACTGTAAAAAACAGAGAAAGTATTTTTTGATTCACCTAATATAAGTACTGTAGTAAAATCCCTTTTCATGAAAGTTGAACTTACAAATGTAGAATTGCATACATAAAAATCTGCATTCAAAAATAAAACAATGTAAAACTTTAGAGCCTACAAGTACAATTAGTCTTACTTCTTGATCAGCCAGTCTCTCAGACAAACCAGTTTTACATTTGCAGAAGCTAATTCTACCTGCCTCTTGTTTACAATGTCACCTGGAAGTGAGAACAGGCATTTGCATGGCACTATTGTACCTGTGGTTGCAAGATATTTACATACCAGATACACTAAAGATTTCTGTGTCTCTTCATGCTTCAACCACCATTCCAGGAGACATGCATCCATGCTGATGACAGAGTCTGCTTGAGAACCATCCAAAGCAGTGTAGACTGACGCATGTTCATTTTCATCATCATGAGTCAGATGGCACCAGCAAAAGGTTGATTTACTTTTTGGTGATTTGGGTTCTATAGTGTCTGCATCAAAGTGTTTCTCTTTTAAGACTTCTGAAAGCACGCTCCATACCTCATCGTTCTCAGATTTTGGAAGGCACTTCAGATTCTTAAATCTTGAGTCAAATGTTCAATATAACTTTAGAAATTTCACATTGGTATTTTCTTTGCATTTTGTCAAATTTGCAGTGAGTGTTCTTAAAACAAACAACGTGCTGCATCATTATTCGAGACTGCTGTAATATGAAATATATGGCCAGAATGTGGGTAAAACAGAGCAAGAGACATAAAATTCTCTTCCAGAGAGTTCAGTCACAAATTTAGTTAACGCATTATTTTTTTAACAAGCATCGTCAGCATAGCATGTCCTCTGGAATGATGGCCAAAGCATGAAGAGGCACATAAATATCTTGCAAAGCCAGCTACAAGGGTGCCATGTGAATGCCTGTTCTCACTTTCAGGTGGCACTGTAATGAAGTGGGCAGAATTATCTTCCATAACTGTAAACAAACTTATTTCTCTTAGTGATTGGCTGAACTAAAAGTAGACTGAGTGGACTTGTAGGCACTGAAGTTTTACCTTGTTCTGTTTTTGAGAGCAGTTACATAACAAAAAGCCTACATTTGTAAGTTGCACTTTCATGATAAAGAGATTGCACTACAGTACTTGTATGGGGTGAATTGAAAAATACTATTTCTTTTATCATTTTACAGTGCAAGTATTTGTAATAAAAATAATATAAAGTGAGCAGTGTACACTTAGTATTCGGTGTTGTATTTGAAATAGTTATATTTGAAAATGTAGAAAACATCCAAAATATTTAATAAATTTCAGTTGGTATTGTTTAACAGGGCAATTAATCTAATCACGATTAATTTTTCTGAGTTAATCGCGTGAGTTAACTGTAATTAATCGACAGCCCTAGTATCTATCGAAAGCCATTATTTCTGAACGGCTGTGGCTTTCTGATTGTACAGCCGCTACTTCTTCTGTAAACAGGTACTTATACAGTGACATGTTTGCTGCTGCTCCTAATAGTTGTCATTATTGCTCACAAAGCAGACTTGTGTTTCTTCTGTGCGCAAGCACTGTCAACAGCATTCTGGATGTTATCAAGAAACTAAGCCAGTGTTCTCCTTTGTGATCTACTTATGAAAAGTTCTGTGTAAGAGCTAGATGGTGGTGGTATTTTTTTTGGCTGTCTCTGTTCCTTGTGTTGGATTGACCCCCAGATATGGATAGATATGGCAATTCCCTGCAATATCTTTGGGAGATTTTCCTATCTTAAGTGTGGGGTGATTGGGAAAATTCATTCAGGCACTAACACATCCAGAGAGAGGCTGCTACCTAGAGAGACTCACATGTGCTGGTTCAAACAGTTTTCCAGAGACCAACGGATGAAGGACTTTTGGATAGATCACCTATGTTTAAGGACTCAGGGCCTTCTGTCTGAGCCAGTAAGTGACAGGACCCTTTGTCCAAGGGAGTCTCAAATCCTTCCTGGGAAGGATTGGAAGGACTTTGGCCCACTGAATCTCCATAAGACTGATGGGTGACATCTGGTAATCTTTTAGCATGTGTATAGGAAAATTTTATTTTTCTATATTTTCTCTGTAAAGCTTTCTTCTTCAAAATAAGTGTTCTTGCTTGTAAAGAGCTATGAGGTAGTTCATGACTGCTGGCAATTATGTTGTTCATAGCCTTTAGAGAGAAAGCAAATCACACACACTACCCTGTTTGGGCAGCCTGGCTTGCTGGGGATACTATAGATAACAGAGAACTGTGCAGCCTGGAAAATCCCCCGATGGGAGGGGCAAAGACGGATCTCCACCCAAAAGAAGTGATAGCTTAGGAAACAGGAACCAAGAATCCCTCTCCTTGAGGGGCTACAGACGGGGAATACAAGTGCAATTGCCCTGAACTGTGACAGTTATGACCTGTGATTTTTGGTGAGAATGGTATAGCTGTTACTGTAGCATATTGCCAGCCCTTTTCTGTTTGGAATTTAGTATTCTCTTCCCCTTGCAACAGGGATAAGTGTTTTGTACTGTCATAAGGATTTGGTTTTGGTTTGGGATATTGCTGTTCTAGGTTCCTGGTACTTGGCTGTGTTGTAACTACCTCAGGGTTCTGTTTCACTTCAGAAGTTTGTTAAATGTTAGCAGTAAGGGTTTTTGTCCTTCACCTCAGGAACTTCTCAACCGGTGATTCCCATAACACATTGAGCGGTGTTATAATATGCTACTAATGCTAAGTATGGCATAAACCAGCAAGATCAAGCAGTGGCAGTGGAAAATCTGTTTGGTGGGAAAATACTGTGCGCAAGCCACCTACAATTCCAGCTCAGCTAGATGGGCTGTAGCCAGCTGGCACTGCCCAGAAAGTGGGTTGTGTCAAGACAGTGGTGAAACAAACTTTATTCAATACATAGCACATTCAGTCTCCATCAGCAGGGTTTCTGTGGAGCTCTGGATAAAGTGCAATAGCTGTGCGGAGCGTAATGTGATACTGCCACCTGCTGCCTAAGAATAAATCCTCTATGTGGGGCAGCTGCCTGCATTGGAGCAGGGTATGCAGTGAGTTTGCCTCTTGCAAGCTGAGCCTGTCCAGATTATCATTTATGGCAGTCTGTACCCATATGCACAGGCCAAATATTATGCACAGTTCAGATCCATCTTAGAGGGCTGTGTGCGTAAATAGATTAGATTAAATAGATCTATCAGAACAAAGCCCTATACATTTCCTGACTTTTTATAAAATCATTACATCCAGTTTCTGTGACTTCAAGTAGTCAATGAAGTCACAGAAACTGAATGTAATGATTTTATAAAAAGTCAGGAAATTTTATAGGGCTTTGTTCTGACTAGATCTATTTAATCTATTTAAATACATATGCAAAATAGCTTCAAATCTCTAACACCCAAATGACCTTTTTAATAATTTGTGCTCAGATGATTCAGAGCAGATGACTGCAAGGGATTATGGTTAAATGTCAGAATGTGGTGCTTCACAATCTAAAGACAAATGTGTATGGCCATCTTTCACGTGTATATTATATGCACTAGGAGCATTGTGGTACCCCAAATATTGGTTGTTTTTTTTAAGTAAACACTCAAAATGTAGGCTTTAAATATCTTCAGAATGCTAGTAACCTAGTTCTTGAGATAAACAAATCAGATCTAAAGTATTGGCATGATTATAGATGAACTTTTTGATCGGCCAGTAGTGCTAATGTAAGAACATTTAGAAATATTACTAATATACATGTATTCCCGGTGTACACTTAAAATCATGAGAAAAAGAATAATTTTTCATTTTCTTTCATTTATATTCGTGTTATTTCCCAAAGAAGATATGTGAATCTTTGCACTAGTGGCTGCATTACTCAAGAGGCGCATTTATTAGGTTCTAGGTAAAACAGAAAGCTATCTACTGTGCCTGTTGCACACTTGCCTACATTGAGGTGGGCAGTGTACAGCAGGACCACTGGCAACTCTGGCAAGCATTTTGCCTTCATGATGATGAATAGCTTGCCTGCTGGAGCTCCTTAATGCACGAGGACACCATATTCCTAGTACAGTGTAAGCCCTATTGCATGTTTGTCTCACGGTGGGCCAGTGAACTGCCAGGAGTACATTGAGACAGGTCCCTGCAGTCCCCAACCTACATTCTGATAAGTCCCTGTGTGCTCTCCCCCACCTTTATGCCAGTAAGGATGGCTGTATGCTCGTGAGAATCTGCCCCAACATGTTTCAGCCCAAAGCAGCAGTAAATAAAGGATCTGAGTATAAATATCCCACAACAGGTAGCTGTGGCCTTCTACACTAATGCCATAGTAAGGCTGCAAAATCGAGGAATGTATAATTAAGATAGTGTTTAACCATAACTCTGCACCTTTTAGATCACTTATATTGTTAAATACCATGAGAAGTCATATAAACTAACTTTTTTAGTCATACAGGTATCTGAAATACATAGTGTAAGTACTCTGCCTACTGTTCTGTACTAGAGCCTCTGCACCTAAGCTAATATAAAACCTAATAGGACCAAATAAATTGGGGATGGAAAACATGGTATAAGATTTCTTGCTGGGTTTTTTTGCATGTAAAACAAATATGCATGTATGCTTATGTCTGTGTAATAAATGTAAATAAATACTGGATCTGACCATTGGTCTATGCGTAGTCCCTTACCAGTGTTACAGAAAAGATTTCAACACACTATATATGGGGTGAGGGAATTCTTTCTTACCCACAAGTAATCATCTTACACTCCAAAACACATTGACTGAAATTAAATCTAGTGAAAAATTATTTCTCCGGTAGTTGAAAAATTGCTAAGCAATCAGCTTTATATGCTGAAGCGTGTCTCATATAGTCCAGTGGTAAGGGGTCATGTAATGGAAGACTTTATCATAGCGTGTAGCTACAAGAGGCCAGGATATAGGGCTGCCAAGGGAACCTTAATTCTGAATTTTCTGACGTTTGTAGGCTTTGAAATCTCAAAATTAACACTTAATAATACCAGGATTTTGCTTTGAATATAGTGTATAAATTGTTTCATGTGAATGGTAAATGTTATGAAATTTTAAAACCTTGGACACTGAAGCTACACAGCAGCAGTCTGTGAACTGTGGTGGTTTTTGTGGTCTGGATGAGTGCCCACTGGAAAATAAGCTTAAATTTGATCTGAAGCAGATTCCACTTTAGGTCATGGGAAGCTGCTATAGGCTTTACTTTGTCTCTGTGTTAGCCATTATGCACTTATTGTAACTGGATGCCATCTGAAAACTAAAATGGGAAATCTGACTTAAGTACCTGGAGCAAGGAAGCTGCTGTACTTACCAAACATGATGAAATACTAACATGTTTAGGCTTTACAAGAAATTGGCATAAGTGTCTGATGTATTTCCATCACCTTTCTGAAACTGCATACTGTTACCATTTTTATTATATCCTCTGGCGTTTTAGGTGCAATCTTGAAGGCTTAGAGTCGCTTAGAATTATGGTAGCCACTTGGGACACTTGAAGAAGAAGGTTTCCCTTACACAGGAAAACAAAAGTAGCCTCAACAGAGGAATAGAAGAAAACCTGAATATCCTGTGATTTTGACTTATGCGGCCTTTAGGGGAAGCAATATTTATCTGTGAGATGGACCCAGACACCCCCCCGTTTCTCCTCTCCTAGTCATAGATTCCAAGCCAGAAGGGATCATTTGTGATCATCTAGTCTGACATCCTGTATAACACAGGCCATAGAATGTTCCCAAAATAATTCCAAGAGCTTATCTTTTAGGAAAATATCCAATATTGATTTAAAAATTCAGTGATGGCAAATCCTCTACAACCCTTGATAAATTGCTCCAAAGGTTAATTATTGTCAGCATTAACAAATTATGCCTTATTTCCAGTCTGAATATGCCTAGCTTCAGCTGCCAGCCATTGGATTGTGTTAACCTTTCTCTTCTTATTGAAGAACCTGTTGTTAAATATTTGTTCCCCATGTAGATATTTATACACTGTAATCCAGTCCTCCCTTATCTTTCTCTTTGTTAGACTATGAGTTCACTCTATTTAGCTTATTACTGTGAGGCAGGTTTTCTAATCCTTTCATCATTATCATAGCTCTTCTCTGACCCCTCTCCAATTTATCAACATCCTTCTTGAATTGTGGGCACCAAAACTGGGCACAGCAGGCTAACAGCATTCACAGAAGTGCCAAATACGGAGGTAAAATAACCTCTCTTGAGTAAGGGTAGAGTCGCCTATTTATGCATCCTGGGATCACATTGGCACTTTTGACTACAGCATCACACTGGGAGTTTTTGTTCTACTGGTTATCCACTATGATCCCCGAATCTTTTTTCAGTCACTGCTTCCTTGGGTAGAGTCTACATGCTATAAGTGTGGTCTACATTCTTTGCTTATAGATAAATACATTTGCTTTTAGACTTATTAAAACACATTGTTTGCTTGCACCTAGCTTACTAAGCGATCTGTATCACTCTGAATCTGTGACCTGTCATAGAATCATAGAAGATTGGGGTTGAAAGAGACCTCAGAAGGTCATCTAGTCCAACCCCCTTCACTACGCTGGACCAGCCCCAAGTAAATCATCTCAGCCAGAGCTTTGTCAAGCTGGGCCTTAAAAACTTGTAAGAATGGAGATTTCACCACCTCCCTAAGTAACCCATTCCAGTGCTTCACCACCCTCCTAGTGAAATAGTGTCTCCTAATATCCAACCTAGACCTTCCCGACTGCAACTTGAGACCATTGCTCCTTGTTTTGTCATTTGCCACCACTGAGAACAGCCTAGCTCCACCTTTTTTGAACCCCCCTCCTCCTTCAGGTAGTTGAAGGCTGCTATGATATCCCCCCTCACTCTTCTCTTTTTCAGACTAAGCCCAAGTCCCTCAACCTCTCCTCATAAGTCATGTGCCCCAGTCCCCTAATCATTTTTGTTGCCCTCTGCTAGACTCTGTCCAGTTTGTCCAGATCCTTTCTGTAGTTGGGGGCCCAAAATTGGACACAGTACTCCAATATTGTCCTCTTCATTATTTACCCCTCTCTCCAGTTTCTCTCTCACCGGTGATGATTTTTTTCTTCCACTCTTCCCCACCCCCCAATTCATAGTACCTGGGTCCTTTATTGATAGGATTTGTTATTGTTTCCCTAATGGCAAGCAGGCTGCTGGCAAAACTTAAAAATGATGTGGTCCTTACTCAAAGTGTTTGACTTTAACAACCTTGTTACTTGCAGCCCTTTCTGGAGGTAGGGAGTTTTTCTGATAAAATTCTAGCAAGTCAACTCAAGTAGCACTTGGCATTCTTCCTTGCTCAGACATAAATAAGTTGAACATCAGACACCTGTGGTGTGGAGGTGGTGTTGATCTCCTTGGTTTCCGATAGCATCAGGGCAACTGAGATCAGATGTCCACATGAACACAATTAGATTTAACAGAGACTGATACTATTAAATATAAGGTACTTGCTGGTAGGAGCGGATGGACTTGGTTCATGGTAGCTCACCTTATTTCTTTTAGATTATTATTATCACTCTATGTGAGTGCAAGGGTGTATCGGCATGCAGTCAATTACGCAATCCGGGCCCAAATAGGGAGACTTCATTGGCACAAACCAGCTCTTCTTTTAATGATCAGAGCTATCTGAAGCAATGAGGGTGCAGACCCATTTGTTTCTGTAGGTGTGCATATGCATAAATCCAAATGTTCCTAGATGTATAAAAATAATCTATAATGAATAATTTATTCACTCATACACCACTTCTCATGTATTTGTAGAAGCGTATTAGTTGTCTGTTAACCTACACCACAAGAAAATGCCTTAAAGTAGGATTATCCTATAGGTTAGAGTATGACATATTATACCTAGGGGCATTATATAAAGCTGTAAATAATATTAGTTCCAGTGTACTGATATGTATATACATTTTTTGTCATGAATGAGGTTTGTATATACAAAAGCAGGAATCTACACTGTCTGAAAAGGAAGAGTTTGACCTTCACAGAAACTACTGCTTTTTATAACCTTCAAATATTACAAATAGGTATCCTTTGTCTTCTTGGAAATCTGTGATTATCATCCAGGTAGGTTTGGAAGTAATGAGCAATTTAGGGATTTAGTGTTCACAGGATTATGGCAGAGTGGAATCTGGGCAGCTTACACTGGTACGTTCCTGCATGATTGCAATTGAGGTATTGGTTACGTGAGATCTATAATAGCCTCACAGTAAAAGGAAATGGTTTCATAGTGGTTATCACCTCATCTCCTTAATACAAATCAACTGCGAGGAAAAGGATGGCTCTTTTCATCGTTTTCAGGTGAAAAGTTTTCAGTTACTTATTTCTCAACTAATTCTCTTTGGTCACTACGGGTGTGCAGGTTCACTCCCCTTCCCCTTTCAAAAGATACCAATAATCTCCATTGATTTATAGTTAGTTGTGTGCTGATTGGGAAGAATAGGACTCTGGTGAATTAATAAGAAATCTGACCCAGCCTACACTACAAAGACAGCTGTGTAGGGAGCCTGTTTTACAACCATGTTGTCACTGACCCCTGTTACAAATACAATGTGTGTACATGTGATAATATTCTAAATTTGATTTGTAATGTGGACTGGATCTTAACAACGTTTTGCAAACTGAACCTGTTCTTGTAAACAGATTTGGGAGCAACCATGTTGTAAGCAGATTCTTTGAGTATTCATATGTGTTTAAAGAAAGGGAAATGGGAAAAAAACAGTAGGGAAGCATTACTGCAGAGAGGACTTGTGCTTTTTGTTACTCCTAATAGAATTGCCAGTTGTAATGCAGAAAAGGCAGAAGTGTTCAAAAAAATTTCTGTTCTGTATTTGGGTAAAAGCCAACTGATGATGAAACATTTTCCATCCCAACAGTCAGTGAGGAGGATGTTAAACAGCAGCTACAGACATTCTTACACCAAAGGATCTGGATAACTTGTAGCCAAGAGTTTTAAAAGAATGGGCTGAAGAGCTCTTTGTACTGTTAGTGTTGGTAAATCTTGGAATGCTGGGCAAATTCCTGAGGACTGCAAGAAAGTGAATGCTGTGTCAATATTTTAAAAGGGTAAATGAGATGACTTGGGTAGTTAGAGGCTTGACCTGATATTGATCCCAGGCAAAATAATAGAAGAGCTGATGTAGAACTCAAAGAATTAAAGGAAGAGAATCTGATTAATGCCAGTCAGCATGGGTTTATAAAAAGTGGGTCTTTTTAGTTTTAATATGTTTATCAAATTTGTAATTTTATCAAAAAGGCAATAGTGTTTATTATATAAACTTCTGTAAGGCATTTGACTTGGTGCCACATGATATCTTGATTGTGAAACTACAATAATACAAAATCTATGCAACATAAATTAAATAGATTAAAAACTGTCTAATGATAAGTTTCAAAAGTGTAATTACAAACAATCACCAAGAGAGGTGTATTTTTAGTGGAGGAACCCCAGGAATCAGTTCTTGGCCCTACACCGTTTAACATTTTTATCAATGACATGGAAGAAAACACAAAATCATTACTGACAAAGTTTGCAAATACTGTACCTGGGAGACGGGGGAATGGTAAATGATGAAGAGGACAGATCACTATTCATGAGCAATGTAGATTAGTTGCTAAGCTGAACATAAGCTTCAATGAGGCCAAATGTAGACTCATTTATCTAGAAACCAAGAGTATGGGACCTACTTGCACAATAGGAGACTGTACCCTGGGAAACAGTGACTTTAAAACGGACTTGAGGGTCATGGTGAATAATCAGTTGAACATGAGTTTCCAGTGCAACACTGTGGCCAAAGGAGTTAAATGCAATCCTTGGATTTATAAACAAAGGAATATCAAGTACTAATAAAGGCTGTATTACCTCTTTATTGGCACTGGTGCGACTGCTACTGTGGAAAACTAACCAGTCATAGTGTACTGATGTACACAATTCAAGAAGGATGTCCAGAAATGAGAGGTTTCAGAGAAAGATCATGAAAATGATTGAAGGATTTGAAAACTTGCTGTATAGTCAACGATTCAAGGAGCTTAATCTATTTAGCTAATCAAAGAGAAGGCTAATGGATGACTTACATTTATAATATGTAACTGAATCCCTACAGAAAACTGATAATAGTGGATTTGTCAGTCTGGCAGATAGAGGTATAACAAGATCCAGTGGCTGAAAGCAGAAGTCAGGCTAGAAATAAGCACATTTTAAACTGTAAGCGTAATTACCCACTGGACCAATTTACCCATGGACTGTTGTGGCTTCTCCATCACTGGATATTTTTAAATCAAAGTTGGATGAAGACCTGGGATCCTGAGATTTGAGATGCAGAAATCCTGAGTTCTAGTCCAAGTTCTAGAAGCATGTGCTCTAGTGGCTACAGACCATTCTGCCTTGTTTCTACCCACCTGTGTTTGTGCCCCTCTGCTCTTAACCCCAGCCTGTCCCACTCTTCCTTTGCTCCTCTTAGCCTCAAACTGTACCCTCTGTCCTGCCTGTCTCACCCTTTTGTATTCAAGCTAATCAGGTGGCTTTCTCCATTTCTTCTGCCTTCTTTCTGTACTGCCCAAAGACCCCTGCGCACTGGGGACGTCGAAAAGAGTTTCCCTGTTTACAGTTCTGGTGTCACAGCAACTGTTGGCTGCCAAGAGGAAAAGCTTCCTGAAAAGTCCTGCACAGCCCCTGGATTGGAGGAGCATGCTAATTTGCTCTGTGGGAATGGTTTATGTGCAGTCTGGGTCGGCATGGCAAAGTTGTGTGGGGACAGAGCACAGTCGGTGCAGATAGAATTTTCAGAGAATTTAGCTGCCAGCCCCTAACAACCCTCTACTAAGCATGTATAGCCTGGAATTATTAGAGGCTTATAACTTGGCCAAATTTGGGCAACTTTTCACAAGGATACCAAAAGGCACATTCCTTGAGAGGAGGGTAACCTCTTGCCAACTTTCAAATCCTGCTCTGAAGCATAGAGGCACTATAGGTCCTCAGTGGAATGGTTGAAAGAAATTTTATCAAGGAAAGAACAAGGTAGCTCTGCTTTAACTTCATATTTGGCAACAGCTGACCTGTTTTCACTGAAATTTCCCAGAAAAATTCAACCAAGCATGAAAAATTACAGTGTTAACGATTGGGGTTTGTCAGAGTTATAAGCAACAGAAAACAGGGTCTTATAATGGAAAGTCTTAAGCAACCTTAACTATAGCTGGAGGTCCTGGCACTTATTATCTGGGTTTGTATGCATGTATATTTATATACACTTCTGTATGTTTGCATAATTATATATGGTGCCCTGTGGTAGTGTACATATCATTTGCTGAGTTTGAGATGGTCTTATTACTGATCTCTGACAAAGCAAACAGTTCTGATGCATGAGACTTCCTCGCCTGCTGAACATTATGAAGCTAGCACTTTGCATAGGCCAGCACAAAGAATATGTTGGGGGTAAGCTAAGACAGGAGCAAGGACTCAACCTACTCAACAAATAAGTGGCACACATTGGCCGCAATCCCCTAGGTAGGGAATCACAGGTGTTAAACCCTGGAGCTGGAATTATAGATATGGAGTAGCAGCTATGGAAAAGGTTGGGAAGGAGGGGGTGTGTGAGAGAGAGAGTCATCTGTCTTCACCAACTGCACCATGTAAATCTCATGCTTTGGAGAGAAAGGGATGTGAGTTTTGTGTGTGTAATATACTTATTCTGTTTTATTTCACTGTTACTCTGGGAAATAATTTTTGAAGTATTCATTGATTTTATTTTAACTAAACAGCTTGCAACAGAACCAGCGTTATTGTCAGAGGGGAAAAAATTGTGTCTTCCTCATCGCTCAACACACTAAAGGTTGCTTTAACAAGTACATTTGGACTAGCAGTTTCTCCTCTTAAAAGCTGTGTTTAGATGGCGAAGGCCTTTTGTGATTTCTCTTCAGCATAGTATGTACATACTGTAGTAATACATTTGTTTCATCGTCTTGTTGCTAACAATGAGCCACCTAAGCTCTGAAAACCTCCCTCTGCTGTTAGTTACAGAAGAATGCTTAGAGGATTTAAAGATGTCAGTCTTCATCTTGTTTTTTAGGAGGCGGGTGTGTATGTGTGTATGTCAGAGAGAGAGAGCAGGAATGCAGCTATTACACTGTGTGTGGTCTGAGGTTTTCTCATTTCATGAAATGCATGCTTCATTCCTGGCTCAAGCAAAACTTGTGCGTCACTGAATAAGTCCCTTATCCACTTTCCAAAACACTGAAGAGGTTTGAAAGGGCTCTGTGGGTGGACTGCTACTATCAGCAAAAGCAAATAAGCCAACTTATTTAGCTAGGCATTTTTTAATACTTAAATATAACCTTCCCTGACATTAGAACAGTTGTGGCTGGCCAGGAAAGAAGAGGGGGAAAACCCTAACGTTAATTAAGGTATGACTGCTTAAACTTTAAAGGCCGCATTATAGTTGTTGCTATATAAAGGTGCTGTCTGATCATAGCTGAGGGGGAAAAAAGCAGGGGAATGATTAAATGAACTGACTGTACTGTTAGGAGTCCCCTGTGGTGCTTTAGCTGTCATTTATTCAGGAATTCACCTTCCTTTAATCAGATGTGGTGGAAACCAATTGCAGTCCAAAAAAAGATATATCTAAGCACTCCTTGTATCAAAAATGTTTTGATGTTTAATATAATTAAATGGTGCTGTCTTGAAAAACTGTGGGTGTCCAATGGCAAAGAACAGATATAGTAAATACTGGCTGTGTGCTAAATCCAAGCTCTGAAAATAAATCATGGCATACTTAATGGCAGCAAAAGCCAGAATTCAAGGGATGCTAATAGACCAAACCAGCTGCTGTATGGGGGTAGAAACCTCAATGGACAGAATGGCACAAGAAAGCTATAAACAAGGTTTTCATGAAACCAGCTGGAAATGGGTTTAGGCCATAATAAAGTAATGTACACCAACTTCTGCTTTCAATAGCATGGGTGTAAATCCAGCATAATGTCAATGAACTCAATGGAGTAGGGTTTGAGGTGGTTTAACGGAACAGAATTTGGCCCCATAGTATAAGCTGAAAATGCACACAAGTGAAACAGACTAGCTCCATTATCTCCCTGAGATGAATAGACTTGCAAAAAGCTCATTCAAGGTGAATCAGAGTTTGACAGATGAGAACCGAATTTCCCAATGCAAGATAGTCCAGTACAAAATAATTAATCTACACGTGAACAAGGCATTGTGTCTGAGTACCTGGTCAGTTGCTCCTTGAGATGGACAGTATAAGAGGGATAATCTTGGAGAATGTTATGTTTCGCCTTAGGACAGTTCTGACGGACTTGACCAGAAAAAAGACTTCATTTAGACCTGATGGCTCTAGACCACAAAAGCTTTTGTTTGAGTCTTGGACGTGATCCTATAGAGGTACATAGGAGAAAAAATTGCGTTTCAGGGGAGGGGTAAGTTCAACCTCCACCCCACCCCTTTACAATGAACTTGGACCCTGCCCAGCTTAACACTGTGTGACAAAGTTCTGAATCTGTATTTGTGGGTCCTGCGCTTCCTGGCAGATTTAGGGGCCTCAGAAACTCATCCAGGCCCCAGAGTGACCTCTCTTCCTCAGTAAGTAATTAGGAGAGACAGAAAGGGGGGAGCCCGGGCCCACCCTCTACTCCGGATTCCAGCCCACGGACCCTAATAGTATCAGCTAAGATGGCTGATCTTTTAGGCACAAAACACAATACAATTCCCTGGGCTACTTTCCCACAGCAGTCTCCGCTTCTTCAAACCCCACTTCACCCTTACCTCAGGGCCTCCTTCCTTCTGTACGATATGTTGTCCAACACTCAGTCTCACCAACAGCATAACTTCCTTCCACAGCCCACCTGACTAACTGGGAGGTTTTTATCTGGTTTCAGCCAGTCCCTGATTGGCTTCAGGTGTCCCAATCAGGCTAGCTGTTTCTACTCCTTTCTAGAAGGTTCTTGATTGGCCTGGAATGGCCTTTGTTTGGCTATTCAGAGAACAGGGACCTACACATCCTGAGGCTGATATACCTGCCTTCCAGCACTCTCCTATACCCTTCTGGTCTGACTCCGTCACAACTGCTATATTCTTACCTTTTGTTATTTGTACTACAGTAACTGCTAAGGGATACCTCCAAAATCAGGGCCCCATTGTTCTGGATGCTGAGCCAACCTATACAAGGAAATAATTCCTCCTCCAAAGATCTTACAATCTAAATAGACCAATAGGCAGACAAACATCGAGAGAAAGGAGATATTATTTCCCTCATTTTATAGACAGGGATTGAGATTCAGAGAGATTAAATGGTGTGTCCCAGATCACACAGGAAGTCTGTGGCACAGCCTTGACTTAAATTCAACACTTTGAGTCCTACTCTTGTACTTTAACCACACGACCAGCCTTTCTCTGTGGGGAGCCCCTGGAATTCTGGTATGGATCCTAGCAACTGTCGTCCTCTCTGGGTCTGGTTGGTGGAGTTCAAATGATGAGCGCCTGTGGGCCTCTGTAATCGGGAATGTCTTGCACTCTGGGTGTGGTGGGGAAGAAAAAGGAGCTTGGACAGATCAGTCAGCTCAAGCCCAGGAAAGATAAGTCATACTGGGTTATGCAATTCAGTCACGTTTAGTGTAAGGGATTCTGGAAATGGGAAGCGAGTTGCAGAGTTGGGGGACTAATAGGGATGTGTAGGGTTTACAGAGGTAGGCAAAATAATCAGAACCCAAATGTATCTGACATTGATGTTCCAGAACAGAATTCCGATTAGCTCAGTATCCATGCTATGCATTCCTCATTATCTGGTTCCCCATCCCATGGACCATCGGAGTTGATTGCCAAGTGGTCTTCACACTCACTAGGGGTGAGATTCAAGGGTTACTTGTCACTGTCACGGTCTCTGCATGAGGTGTGTTTTCCTTGTTCAATTGTGCGCCTACTCAACACATAGCAAGTCCACAGGCTGAATATGGAACTTTACTCATTGGGTGTTTGCTTCATTGTCTGGCTACTAGGAGCCAGCCTCAACTGCCAGACCGCCGTAACTCAGTCCAGGACCCCAATAAATTCTCTTAATAAAATCAAAGCCAGTTACAAATACAACAATAAAAAATGGTTCACCTTCTGAAACTAGCAATTATAAAACCTTTCTGTGGAAAGGTCTCTGAAGCAATTCCTATTATAATAGCTGCAGCTGAGCTAAGGGTGGTAAATGACCACAGTATTCCTTGGAGGCTGTGGGTATCAGAGGAAAGATGCATGTGAGAGAAATGCACTGGCTGAAGGTAGAGCATGTTTTTGAACATTAGTGGTAGTTTTGTAACCTAAGCATGTTTCTGATTAACATCAGAGTCCTTCAGATGAATGGAATGTAAACCACATACCAATTATTGGAATCCCATGAAGTAAACTCCCTTTTCCGTCTGCCTGTCTATCCATCTATCTGCCCACCCACATGACTACAGTCTCAGAAATATTCCTCCTTAGAGACTGTGGAAAATTCTACTTCTGTTTGTTCACTTTATCCTTGATTCCGTGGTACTGTACTAAAATTGAATAAATGAAATTACAATGGACGCACTTGGACACTATCAAAGAAATAGACCTGCTAATTAAAAGGATATTTCCTGGCACCAAACCAAAACACACAGGCAAGTCCTGAGATCTTTATTCAGGAAAACTTCTGAGGATTTGACCCATAAAGTAAAACCTATTAAAAACTTAAGTCCAGTGCATTAAAAGATAGGAATAGAAAATGTATCTCCCTAAAAATGCATTGACCAGTTAAATGAAATAGAGAGAGAGATACTGCATGCCAAATCGTTAATTACTTTGTACTTTTACAACATCCTTTTATTTATTTAAGATTCTCAACCTATTCTATTAGCTAAGCTTCCCATCCCTTTTGTAAGGCAAGTAAGTATAATGTCTATTTTGCAGTGGGGAAATTGAGGCACAAGAAGTGTAGTGACAACATATTAATGCCATAGGAATACAACCCAGACATATAGTCTCCTGCTGTAATCACTAGACCACACTGTCTCTCCTAACTATATACTAATCTTAACCATAAACTAGCAGATCCCTCCTACAGGAAAGATGCAATATATCTGATTTAATTAGTACTGTCTACTTCTGACATCTGATTCTACCTACTCAAGGATTGTAGACCTATGATAAGGGTAATGTTGTGGCATGGGGTGTTTTTTTGTTTGTTTGTTTCCACTCTAATTGCAATACAAGTCAGCCTGAATATAATATGGCAGCCACTGGAAAGCTGGAAGAAAACTTTAATCATAATAGTTCTGTAAGAGTTGGTCCACTGGCAGTATCATGTCCTATTTCACTGTAGCTGTTTTCTGATGCTTTGCTGGCCTCTAGAGGGACAAGATGTAAATACTGTGGAGCACAGACTGGAAATAAACTTTAAGCACCACATTCTGTTCTTATTCTCTCTCCCTAGGCATCTCTTTCCTTCCTATAATGCTAGTGAATTCTGTGAAAGAGGGATGCTTTGTAAATATTTGAGAATAATTTTCATTATTTGTATAACTCCCTTTCTGTATTGGCCTTACGTTGAGGACACCATCCTTCTGGTTGAGGAGGACTGGATAGGAGTTCCTTGGGATCCCATCAATGCCGCCCCTTAGTAAGAAAAAGGGAGAAGTTCTGCTGACAGAGCAGTGGCGAGAGAGTTTGTGAGGTGGAGAGATTCTTTAGGCTCCTACAGGGAGGCAGGAGAATACCTATGAATAGAAGTGCAGAAAGAAGAACAATGTGTTTAGTGTTTATTCAGATCATTTTAACTTCTAATGCTTAGAACAACACTATTGAATACTCTCATTCTCAGTAAAAAGCATTACTATATTGTGAAAAGGAGCAGTGGTTTAAATCTCTCAGCAAGCAGTATGCCTCCCGTTTCTCTTCCTACTCTCTGCCTCACTGCTTGCTGAACTAGGTTACTAAATTTCCTCACCCCACTCCTTGGCTCCCACTTTCTGCTTCTCTCCAGAAAAATTTTAACTACATGTTTTTAATTTGCTTCAAATAGCAGAGAATAACGCCCTGAGTAGTGGGGCCTTGGGAGCTTCATGGGTTTGTTTAAAATTAAATGTACATATCCCTAAAATGTCAAAGTACCTTTCTGAAATTTCATGACCTAGCCATGTGTCTTAGCACATTTTTTTAAGGCCCTGGTTATTCTTCTTCCAAAACCAACAGTACACATCCTTCAGTTCCCCAGCTCCTTTCCTTCCCCCTTGTCTCCACTACCTCCTGCCAATTCCCTCCCAAATGAAATGTTCATATCTCCTGATATCTCCATTCCCTCTGTTCCTACTTGCCAGTTCCCTTCCACTTCAAGTGAGGTCCCCTGTTCCTATTTGTTTGGCCCCAAACCAAACTAATTAGTAATTCCTCTGCCTACTGAAATGATAGTCACAGGGTATGCTTGAATTGGCCTCTCTTTTTTCCTTTGAAGTGAGGTGATTTTCAAAAGCTTTCATTATGTTAGAGAATCCCTTCTAATACCTCTCTCATCTCACAGGGCAGTAGTCACCAATATGCAAAATCCACTTCATCAGATGAGTGTATTCATCTGATGAAGTGGAACTTTGCCAGTGAAAGCTTATGCTCCAAAATATCTGTTAGTCTAAGGTGCTACAAGACGTCATCACTTTTGCAGATCCAGACTAACACAGCTACCCCTCAGATACTGTGCAAAAGACTCACACAAGGCCCTATGCACTACTTAAACTCTTATGGCAAGGATTACATGATGCAAGAAAGCTTCGGGTAGGCCTCTGAACCTGATCCTCCAATCCTTCCTCAAGCAGAACTCCAATTTAAATCAATCACTATAGTAATCTAAGCTTCTATTTGAAGTTAATGTCAAAACTCACATTGATTTCAACAGGATCAGGATTAAGATCCTAATCTTGCTTGGGAAACCATTCCCTGTCCCTGTCTCTTAGGGAAGGATTTTCCTTTCATTACACTTCAGTACCTTTATTCTGCCACTCCTCCCAACAGTCCCTGGTTTCATGGGACTGTCCTGCTTTGACTCCAATAATCTTTTACTCCAGAGAAAGAGCAGTTTTCTCTGGGCCCCCAGTTTAAGACGACCTCCAAACTAAATCCTGTTTTAACCTGGCACACGAGGTCCAGCATTGCTCAAGTTTGACTCATCTGCCCCATACTCTGCATCTACCAACCCTCCATCTCCATCTATGGAGAGGTGGCTGGGCCAAACCTGAGACATGCTGCATCCCACTATAGCAGACTGAAATGTTGGGAGGTATTGTCTGCAAATATTTTATCAAAATATTAAAACTTACTGGTACTCCATAGCACGTAGAAGAAATGGGGGACCCCTTGCATGAAGCCGTGCTCGAGCAGGAGGAGGAGCAGCTTCTGGGCCTGGGAGCAGTGGAAATGGTACCCAAGAAATTCAAGGGCAAGGGGTTCTACTCCCACTATTTCCCTGTGCCGAAGGCCAAAGGGGGACTCGGACCCATTCTGGACCTGGGGGTCTCTGTCGGTTCATTGTAATGCTCAAGTTTCCCATGGTTTCCCTAGCCTCCATTATCCCCTCTCTGGATCCCAGGGACTTGTAAGCTGCCCTCGACCTTCCAGACATGTACTTTCATATCCACATATTCAAGGGACAGAGATGGTTCCTCCGGTTTGTGATGGTCGGGAACACTATCAATTTACAGTCCTCCCGTTTGGCCTGTCCACTGCCCCCAGCGTGTTTACCACGTGTATGTTGGTAGTTGCAGCCTACCTCAAGCGGAACAGGGTGCAGATTTTTCCCTACCTGGATGACTGGCTGATAAACTGCAGCTCTTGGTCGCAGGTGAGAGACCATGTGACTTTCCTCCTGTCCACATGCACCACCATGGGCCTGTTGGTAAACAGCGAAAAGTCCATGTTAGTCCTGGTACAATGCATAGAGTTTATCGGGTGCCCTCCTGGACTCCTTGTCAGTCACACCTTCACTCCTGGGAGACAGGTTTGAGACCTTGAAAGGTCTCATCGCTATGGTCACGAGGTTCCTGATGACCACAGCCAGGGTGTGCCTGCAGCTTCTGGGCCACATGTCGGTGTGCACGTATGTGGTCTGCCACGCCAGACTCTGAATGGAGCCTCTCCAATTCTGGCTGGCCTCAAAATTTTCCCAGGCCAGGTACAGGATAGACTCACCATCCCCGACTCAGTGATTGCCTCCCTGCAGCAGTAGTCCATCCCCGAGGACATGATCCAAAGGGTCCTGTTCAGGGACAGGGCCCCATGACTGGAGCTAGTGTCTGACATCTCGGACCTGGATTGGGGGGGCCCATGTGCGAAGCATTCAGACCTAGGATCTGTAGTCGGCCCAGGACTTGATCCTACACACAAATGTCAAGGAGCTGCAGGTGGTACACCTGCCGTGCGTTGCCTTTCACTTGCACTGGAAGGGGAAAGTGGTTTGGGTCCTCACGGACAACATGGCCTCGATGTTCTACATCAGCAGGCAAGGCGGGGCCCAGTCCTATGCCACAAAGCCCTCAGGCTGTGGGACTTCTGTATAGCCCACAACACCTGCCTAAGGCCCTTCCACCTACCCAGCGCTTGCAATGAGCGGGCAGACCACCTGAGCAGGGATTTCTCTTCCCAGCACGAGTAGTCTCTCCACCCAGAAGTGGTTCACCACCTCTTCCAAGTGTGGGGACCATTTTGTGCACTGAATAAGGCAGAGGTCCCACAGAAAAAATAGTGTTTGATCATGTAATTAAAGACTATAATATATATATACAAAGAGGCTGAATTAAGATAGGCATTTCCTAACTTCTGTGCCTCTAAAAGATCCACGAGGAAATGGACAAAAGTTCATATTTAAGGCTATCAGTCTCATGCATTTCCCCTTCAGTCACTATTTTATATAACATAAGCAGTTTTGCAGTTTGTATGTCATTTTATTCTCATTGCCAGAATCTCTTGGTACTCCTTTCACTCATCAGACAGCAATGTATTCATTTATAACAAAAACAACATAGCTCTCTAATGCATGCTCCTTTTTTCCATATGTTTTGCCTCTATTTGCCCCCGATTTCTTGTACATTGAAGCCAAATATGGCATTTGGTGGTGAAACAAGAGACTATGGCTTCTGTTGGGTTCTTTGGGATTTGCAACCTCCAGAGGTTTTTATCTAGCTGTTCAAAACTTCAGCATTTGTTTAATTCCTTTCATTTTACCTTCCCATCCCTGCTCAGGTACCACTCCCCTTTCCTTCACGCTGTGTTTGAGATGGTTTAAGGTAAGGACTCATACTGCATATTTATTTTTATGGATCTAATCAGTGGCGCTCACAATTGAACGTCAGTCTCTTTATAGTAGCTTTTTATAAACTTCCTTTTTTTTCTCTGTAATCATTTCTTTGGCAAAAATATTGGAAATGCTTATTTCAGTTGAAACTGAAATTATTGCGTGAATTTCTGTACTTTAACTAAAATAAGTAATATGCAGATAGATACTTCCTTTGAAAAGATCACTTCAGAGGTTGACTTGGTGTATCACAAAAGGGCCCTTAAATGTTGTCATGCTAAAGAGAATATCTATTTTTGTTACTCCTGATGTCTAATAATGAACCTTACTATTATATGCACCGCTTCATCTTCAAAGTGCTTTGCAAACATTCATAATCTGAACATCTGTGGACCCTGGTGCCTACCAACCTTCCAGAATCCTTTCCACTACTGAACTTGATACGTTAATCCTTCATGTTATGCCGCTCTGCAAAACAATTGCAACAAAACCCTGACACGTGCCAAACTGACTTGGGCTAGTCTTTTCTTTCAAACTATAATTTTATTTCTTCTTGGCTGAATGAGCACCAGTTTGAGATTCAAGTATGCTGTAACAAAGTCATGTATTTTTTTTGTGTGTGACGAAAAAGGAATGTGATTCAGCCATATTAAATTGTAGGTACACTGATGTTAAAGGTGGTTTTCAGTCAATTTCACTTGGCGATGCTAAATTGATTGCACAATGAACCTTTTCTGTGCAAATTGGTGTGCATCAGGATTATCTTAACTGAAGTCATTGGAATTATATCACTGAAAAGCGAGTTTGAATGAGATGGGCATGAGGTTCAAAATTTGATTTTGATTACTCTCCAAAGTTACATTTAAGAGGTGAGTCATATGGTATGAACCTTCAACTGAAATGGAAACAAATTACTTGCACAAACTCTAACCAAGCAAAAGTGTTGAATTTCAATCAACTCTAATTGAGAACTGAACTTTACTAAACAGCATTTTTAAAAAAATCTCTGCCTACGTCGGACCTATTGAAGATTGTTGACATGGATTCATTTCAGCCTGGTATTGGGAAATTGGGAAAGAATACATTTTATGGAAAAGTTTAACGGAGAAGTTCATGACAGGCAATATGTTATCCATTACATTGTAAATATGATTACTGCATTTACATTGGATCACATCAGAAGTCAAATGTCATGTGACATACTCACCATCATAAACTTTTAGAGAACCTTTTTATAACATGGATATCCGTCTCTGAAACTGTATGCCTGCTGTCAGTGTTGATAGCAGCAGCTCTCTGATCTTAAGGACCCTGAGCAGAGGGCACAAATGCCAAATTTTCTGAGGTGTGGTATTGTAATGAAGAACCAATGGTTCACTGTCGCCTGCTCCAATTATAGCTGCATAGTTTGGTGCTTCTCTAGCTGTGCTGTTATGAAATCACTAAGGGTGTTTAACTACACTATCTGGAGGCTCGTCTGTGTTTAGCCACTGTATCCTACTATCTTTTATACAATCAAAATCAATTTGATCTTTTTTATGTATTTTATTTACATTTATTTTTTATTTTTTGCACCAAGTATAGATTCTTTTAAAAAGAAAAGGCAGCAAAAAAGAAAAAAAAAGTGCTTCTCAGTAATTACCGGGCAAACTGTTCTCAACAAAGAATCACCAACCTGAATTTTAATTCAGAAGTCAGACAAATCTGACTAATCTATTTTTAATTTTTTTTTTCATTTTTGCATACCCCTATTGTGATACACTGTGTATACATGGGACTTTTCTTCATAAGGAAAGACAGAAGCTTCAGGATGTGTTGATAATGATCAAGGATGCTTTATTTTTCACTCACCAAACACACACCCAATTTTCTGTTAAAGATTCTGGTTAGTGTAGTCCAACAGACCATCTCATCTGGCATCTTCATTTCTGGAGATTTACAACCATGGCATCCCGTTCTATACGATCCTTGGCTAACTTCTCTATGGATGCACAGTCCTTTTGATCCATTCAGGATACCATATTATCCATCTAAGATCTTCTTTTTCTGACTTGAGTTCTTCTGCCATCAACTTTCCCTTCCAATGCTCATAAACATCTATTGCTTGCTGAAACTCTTGAAATGTGCTGTGAAAATTGATTGATTCTTTTCATAAAATCTCTGACTAGTGTTAGATGAGTTCCAACCATGTCCAGTACTTTGTCATTGGTTACTTGGTCTAGCCATGTCTTCTCTAACACCACCATTCAAAGGACTGTAGTATCTTTATGATCAATTCTTTGAATGTCTGTGTTTCACAGATATAATTTCACACAGACCAAATGTACGTTTTTAACAGTCAAAATTCAGTCTTCAGATTTATTTCCCTTCTCCTCAGACCCTCAAACTAGGGTTTGTAACCTGTCCTTTAAATGGGCTTCTGTACCCAATGACTGGAAGATAGCTAATGTAACGCCAATATTTAAGAAGGGCTCTAAAGCTGATCCCGGCAACTACAGACCGGTAAGTCTAACGTCCGTACCGGGCAAATTAGTTGAAACAATAGTAAAGAATAAAATTGTCAGGCACATAGAAGAACGTAAATTGTTGGGCAAAAGTCAGCATGGTTTCTGTAAAGGGAAATCATGTCTTACAGTTCTTTGAAGGGGTCAACAAATATGTGGACAAGGGGGATCCAGTGGACGTAGTGTACTTAGATTTCCAGAAGGCCTTTGACAAGTTCCCTCACCAAAGGCTCTTACGTAAATTAAGTTGCCATGGGATAAGAGGGAAGATCCTTTCATGGATTGAGAACTGATTAAACGACAAGGAACAAAGGGTAGGAATAAATGGTAAATTTTCAGAATGGAGAGGGGTAACTAGTGGTGTTTCCCAAGGGTCAGTCCTAGGACCAATCCTATTCAATTTATTCATCAATGATTTAGAGGAAGGGGTAAACAGTGAGGTGGCAAAGTTTGCAGATGATACTAAACTGCTCAAAATAGTTAAGACCCAAGCAGACTGTGAAGAACTTCAAAAAGAGCTCACAAAACTAAGTGATTGGGCAACAAAATGGCAAATGAAATTTCATGTGGATAAATGTAAAGTAATGCACTTTGGAAAAAATAACCCAAACTATACGTACAATATGATGGAGGCTAATTTAGCTACAACTAATCAGGAAAAAGATCTTGGAGTCATCGTGGATAGTTCTCTGAAGATGTCCATGCAGTGTTCAGTGGCAGTCAAAAAAGCAAACAGGATGTTAGGAATCATTAACAAAGGGATAGAAAATAAGACAGAGAATATCTTATTGCCCTTATAACAAATCCATGGTGCGCCCACATCTTGAATACTCTGTACAAATGTGGTCTCCTCATCTCAAAAAGGATATACTGGCATTAGAAAAGGTTCAGAGAAGGGCAACTAAAATGATTAGGGAATTGGAACAGACCCATATGAGGAGAGATTAAAAAGGCTAGGATTTTTTAGCTTGGAAAAGAGGAGACTAAGGGGGGATATGATAGAGGTATATAAAATTATTAGTGGCGTGGAGAAAGTGAATAAGGAAAAGTTATTTACTTGTTCCCATAATAGAAGAACTAGGGGCCACCCATTGAAATTAGTGGGCAGTAGGTTTAAAACAAATAAAAGGAAGTTCTTCACACAGCGCACAGTCAACCTATGGAACTCCTTGCCTGAGGAGGCTGTGAAGGCTAGGACCATAACAAGGTTTAAAAGAGAACTGGATAAATTCATGGAGGTTAGGTCCATTAATGGCTGTTAGCCAGGCTGGATAAGGAATGGTGTCCCTAGCCTTTGTTTGTCAGAGGGGAGTGATGGATGGCAGGAGAGAGATCACTTGATCTTTACCTGTTAGGTTCACTTGCTCCGGGGCACCTGGCATTGGCCACTGTTGGTAGACAGGATACTGGGCTAGATGGACCTTTGGTCTGACCCAGTACGGCCTTTCTTATGTTCTTAGATGTTTATTCAGTCTTGCTATTCTGGTGCTGACTTCAGTATCTGATCTTCTATCTTCTGTAATGATGCTTTCTAAGTAGCAATAATTTCTCACATGCTGTACAACTATGTCATTTAGTGGAATCTTGCATGTTTTTTCCAGGATTCTTGCATCACACCATATTTTTTTGTCTTGTCCACATTCCACTTTTGACCCTATTCTTTGCCGTATGCATATATAGTCTCCACTAACTTCATCAGAAAGAGTACTAAATGGTGTTTATAATGTTCTAGAGCAGATCCTGCTGTAGTGAGCTCTAGGGACAGTGACTTTAGTGCAGTGCAGTTCTGCTATGCATGGAAGTCAGGCTTTGTATCTTCTGAGCGCATGGCCTGCTGCTCTACAACAGCTTCCTATGCAAACCCACATAGAAGTTCTCAAAGAGGTAGAAGAGAGGTATGCAGTGGGACAGGAGCTTGGATGGCACATGGAGTTACTTACTTTGGCTCCCTGGAGCTAGGATATAGGTGCAAAGAAGATAAGCCTGGCATCAGAATTTCCATTCCACAGGAATTTCCAATATTTCATTTTGAACAGGGGAAAAAAAAGACCATTTCAAAATTTCCCAGGAAACAGTTCAGAAAAACTTTGAATTGGAGTTATTGTTTTGATAGTGATGAAATGTTTAGTTTCAAATTTTATATTGATTCATTTCAATGTTTATATTCTATTTAAATAGTAAATATATATACATATAATAATGTAATTTAAAGGTCAAAAGCAAATTACTCAAAATGATAGTCACAATAAGTTTTTTAGTTTATTCCAAAGAAAACATTGTTGAAATTAACACATTTCAATAAAGGTTTAAATTTCAACAAAACTGTGTTTGTTTGACCAGTTCTGAATGCGGCCTATAGCAATCTCCTTGTTACTACTTGTTGCAGTCATGGTCCCAGAGCATCAATGCTGCCACTGTGGCATGGTCTGAGAGGAGTATTCCTTTCCCACAGCCCCATAAAATACTGCTGCAACAAGCCTAGTTACTCAGCTTGGGATCAGGATTTAGCATATTTCCACATTTACATTCGCAGTTCCAGCTTTGGTGGTAGAAATGCTGAAACACCACAAGAAATGCTGTTTCCATGACATTTCTGGCTTAAATAGAATTCTAGTGAGTGAACTATTCTCATAAAATTTCCATCTCCTGTCTGCATACTCACAATTTTGGAGGTTTGAGGTAAGCCTCCAATGAGCATGCAGAATTCTGAGATCAGCAAGTTGAATATTAGGTAGCTGGCTGAAAATAACTCTGAGAAAGGCTAGAAGCAAAATTGGTGGTAAGAGGGAGGCATTTTGAACAGTTACTGAAGTAGTTCAGCAACAAATAGTCAACTCATTTCATAGCCTTGGAATTGTCGCTATTTTTGATAACCAAATATTAGTGACTAAGGAAAAAAAATACTGCCTTCCACCTTCTGACTGGGAAAGAAATTTTGCCTACCTCCTTTTACTTCCATGATGCCCTAGTCACAGTGATCCATGTTTTACTGACTTCTAGGCTGAATTGCTGTGAATCAAAGTACTTGAGAAAGACTGTTCCAAAAATCTCTAGTTGGTCCAACATGCAGCAGCCTTCCTCCAGAGCAACATTGGCTGCTTCACAGCCTCACCATCCTAGTGCTCCATTTGCTGTGCTGGTTCACTTTAAACCCACACCCACACACCTGGGTAAATTTTCAAGGTATTCAACCTTATCTTTAAAGCCATCCATAGCATTGGATTAAGACTCTTTCCCTTGGACCTCTCTCAATGGTCACATTCCACAGGAGCAATGGTATCATCAAACTCAAGAATCAAACTTGTGAGAGTTGGGGACAGAACTTTCTTGGTAGCTAGCCCAAGACTGTGGATCTAGTAAGAAGTGAGGATGGCCATAGACCTCACCACCTTCAGAACAAAGTGCAACCCTCCTTGCCTATGATAACTGGCTTACACAAACTGCAGTTGGCCCCAGTGAACGGGGGCTTGATGGTCACTGGCAGTAGCCCATAGGCTGAGGCAAGGTGCGGACAGTGGGTGAGGGTTCCCTGGGGAGGGGAGACCCAGTGAGACTGTGGAGGTCCTGCAGGGGTGCAGCACCCCAGGAAAAGGGCACTGGGGTCCAGGAGGTGACGCAGGGCCCGCGGACAGCGGGACACCGACCTGCAGAGTGTGTTCCAGAGCTGGAAGAGCTAATTCTCCGGACAATAAGCAAGAGGCACTGCAGGGGTGAGTCGCTGCTCTTCTACACCCTCCTTAAAATCCATCACTTCAAGCAATGCCCACTCCCTTCTTATTAATAATCATTCCTCTCAACACCATTTCTTTCCTGAACTGTGGTTCTGCATCACATCTTCAGTTTAGTATGTCTTATTTAGACTTCAAGACAGGGAAAATAGCTTTTTTTAATAAATACCATGTCAATGTATAGTGCTGTATAATTTATAATTGTAAGTGCTGGATTGTAATGGGACATCCACCCACACTGGCCTGTAAGGGATTAATGAAGCCCTACAGAGGCTTCTTGAATAGGAGGGAGGGCTCTTAGTAGCAGAGTATCAGGGCCTGGAAGGCCCATATAAGGAGAGCTGCATGGCTGAGCAGGGTCAGTTGCTCCCTGCAGCTCAAGGAGGGAGGACTGGCTGTCTTGCAGATGGTAGAAAGCTAGCATCCTGGACAGCACAGTGCTAGGCAGGAACAGGGGAGTGAGAGAGAGAGCTCCTGGCTGGCTACCAAGACTGGCTTGCTGAGGCCCTGCGGTAAGGATGAAGAAGGTGCTGGGGCTGTAAAGAAGTGACCCAGGAAAAGAACTGAGAAGATGGAGGGAACGCAGCATGTGGGTGCCATCTATAGGGACCCTGGGCCAGGACCCAAGATAGGGTGGGTGCTGGTTCCCTCCAGCCACTCGCCACTGGGGAAGTGGCTGGATATTTGGACTGCAGAACTGGTCCCTGGATGTGGAGAGTGCAGAGTGTAGCACGGATGGAGGGCTGTGTCACAAAGAGGACACTGTAGTCCTTGGAGTGATGTGGGTCTGGAAAAAGAAGTGACAGCAGGCAAGACACCACCTGGGGAGTGCATACTGACCTGCAGAGTTGCTCCCCAAGATGACCAGCAGGAGGTGCTAGCATAGTGAGTGAAGCCCTGTCACAAGGACATATTTCAAATGATCTTTCCAAGTCATAAATGCAGTACTTATGACCATGTGCTCAAACATTTCATTTTAACATTTTTTATCAATGTTTCTTATTTTCAAGATGGAAAAATATTGGAACAATTTTGGGAAACCCCAGATCCTCTCTTTTTGCTTCTTTAGGCAGTTTTGAGGAACCAATGTTCTCTCTACTGGCAGAAAAGGTATATTTTTGCCATACTCAATGGGAAATACCATATTTTGTAACACCATGGAAGAGCGAACAATGACAACTGCAACTAACGGTGGTTTCAGAAGGGGCTAACAATGACCCTTTCAAAGGCAGTTGTGAACTAAACTGATACACATAGATATTATTTTGATACAGCAATGAATGAGTATGAATGTTCATCTCAAGAAAATATTTGAGCACAGCTGTTGCTCTCTTGTCCCATATGGTTGCTTTTAAGAGTGGCTTAAACTTGAAGCAGTTTCCATTTATAAAAATTCTTTAACAAAATCCTTTTTTTCAATAATAATATTCATATGTGTCTTCGCTTCTGATATTTTTCTAATTAATTAACATATTGAAACATAATTCCCTTGTCTCCTTGCTCTGTTGTATGCACATTTTATACTCCACAGCTCTGAAATCCTCTTAACTGTTGCAAGAGTGTGGAAAGGTTAGGTTACCTTGTTCTGTTCCAGAGATCTTAACTTACATTGTTATGACAGTGTGTAACATGTCACATGCCAGATGTGCTGTCTCTTCATTACACACTCAGACACATCCCCATATTTTTAATGTACTCACTGAAAGAGTTTCCTGCTATGTTTGTCCCTGCAAGGCTGTTCTAAACTCGTAGATCAAAATGGCCAGATGATTAGTTAATGTATCACTTAAGCAGCAAAAAAAAAAAAATATCCCATTAAACATGAGTGTGTTCAGGTGGTAACATTCTCATTTCTGGGACACCTGGTTATTGGGTTCAAATACCACAATGGGACTTGGGATCTACCTATATTGACATTGAAGTGCAGTTGCATACAGTATTTTTCCTCCTCCTTCGAGTGATTGCGCGTGTATTCCGCAGTAGGTGCGTGCTCACCACGTGCACCGGTGCCAGAAGTTTTTCCCTTAGCAGTATCTGTAGGGGAAGTGCCCCCCCCGGCCGGAACCCCTGAAGTGGTGCCACCTTCGCATGCTATAAGGGGCGCTGTGCACTCCCCTACCCTCAGTTCCTTCTTACTGCCAGTGAAGGTGCATCGGAACTTTGTTGCTCCAGTGTTGCTGCAGCTCGTTCTTAGTGTTCTCCTAGCACCTGTAGAACTAAGTGACTACAAATTAGTTCAGTTAGTTAGAGTGCCCGGTCCGGGGCATGCCCCAAGCCGCAGGTTTTAAGTTGTGCGACCCTTGCAGGCATTCTATGCCGAGGAGTGACCCACACATGCACTGTTTGGATGAGACCCATATCAGCACTCGTTGCAAGATCTGCAAGTTGTTTAAGCCCCAGACGAAAAGAGAAAGGGACATTCGACTTCAGGCCATCCTGATGGAGTTGGCACTGACCCTGGCTCCGATGCACCACTCTGAGCCAGCATCAGGCACCACAGCGTCGCATCAGGGGATCACCACGGACCCTTCATCAAGCTGGCACCCCTCCCCATCCTTGGAGCATAAGAGGGCCAAGAAAATGCCCTCTTTGCAGCGGTATGATGGTGCACCAGGGGCAGAGGCTAGGCCTACGTCCGGCAGTCCTCGATCCCCTTTGGCCTCCAGGCCTCTGAATCATGCTGAGTAGAGCAGTCTGGCTGTCCAGAAGGGGTTGCTGTAGCCAGTCGCGGCACAGACATCACCACCGCTCCTGCTCAGAGTCCCGTTCAGAGTCTCTTCCGTGGTACTACCTCCATAGTCCTGGGCATCAATCGCCAGCACTGTGCCGTCGCGGGTCCGCCCATCGGAGTCTTTTCAGGAACAGCAGCTACCATTGGTACTGGTCCTCTGGATCTAGGTCACAGTCCCTTGGACGACGATGTTCCCGGCATTGCCACTCCTCCCAGACACGTTGAAGTGGACACTCATTGGTCAGCCCGAATTCAGCTAGGAGCCACTCCTCTGTCAGCCACGCCTGCCAGGGGAAGCAGCCTCGGCCTTCGGTGCTGCAGCAGGTGCAGTGGCACCAGGCCTCATGGTTGGCCCAATGGTACAAGTGGGTACTGCGGTTCCAGACGCAGCCACATGTGTGGTTGCGCTTGGTGGCTAGGATCACAGAAGCATCATCAGCCTCCCCCTCCAGGCCCCCATGTAAGACCTCAGTGGGGCGTACGTCTTCGGTGCCGTGCCTGGAGGCCAACCATATGGTGGACCCTCTGGTGCCTATGGACACCCAAAGCTCAGTGCCGATCTCCTCACCCTCCCAGGAAGTGACGATAGTGGCCCTGCCCCCTCTCAGTCCCAGAGGAGGACTTTTGAGCCAACCAGGGCCTCCTTAAAAGGGTGGTCTCAAACCTCCATCTCCAAGCTGAGGTGGTGGAGGAGCCCTTGCACTCACTGTTTAACGAGCTGTCCTCTTCCACCTTGGACAGGGTGGCCTTGCACCTCCATAATGGGGTGGTGTAACGAGCAGGGTGGATCTGATCTTGGAGGTTTCTCCAGAGGGAAGGTACCTGGGCTGTAACCCGACCACAGGGCGGAGGTTAGGAGAGGTGAGACTCTCTGCCTGAGTGTGTATGTGAACGAAGGCTGGGGGAGTGGCTGAGGGGAGGGAAGAGATCGGGTAGTTTCTGTAGAGAGGGTTAGAAGCTGGCTGGGGAAGAGGAGGGAGCCCTAATCTGGGGTCTTACCTCCCTGACCCCCAGAAGGGCCTGACTAAGGGGTCCTGTTTGTACTGACAAGCTCTGAGTTGGGTTGTGTTCCTGTCATCTCAAATAAACCTTCTAATCTACTGGCTGGCTGAGAGTCACTGTGAATCCCAGGAAGTGGGGGTGCAGGGACCAGACCCCCGCACACTCCGTGACAGGTGGCAAAGATCTTGCATGCCCTGTGGCAAATTCCAGCCTTGTTGGCTTCCATATCTAAGAGGGAGGAGTGCAAATACTTTGTACACTTTGTACTGACTAAGGGGCATGAGTACCTGTTGAGATTCTCATTAAATGTCATGATTCCAGGAACTGTGGCCTCAAGAGAGACACCAAATATCATCAAACTCTCAATAAGATCATGAGAATGGCAACACTGAAATTACAAAGCAGCCTCTTAAAATACCTAAAAATGCTTCAAAATCTACATGGATACAGACTGGCCAGTTATGTGGCCTCTGATCCTGTCACATTGCGGCGGGTCCCAAAGCCCGTGGAAAAACAATGGAATGACGGCAATGGCTTCAGATCAGGCTTTGAATGAAGATTTACAGAGCGAACTCAATAATATACATCCCAGACTATCAAATAAAAAAAAAATAGGGTGAAGGCACATAAGGCCTTCCAATTCTGGATTCCTGAGTTCAAATAAAAAGAGGTTGATCTTACGCAACACCCTGATGTTTTGATGTACATCACAAATACTACCACACATTTATGCACACTAGCAGTTTCTAGCTCCTGAGAAACCAGATGCCTACAATCCTACTTGATTGTACTCTTTTCTTTCTCCATGTGGCCTTGGGAAAGCCCAACTAATGGGCAGCTCTGGGCAGTTCCTCTCTAGCTGGCTAGGTTTGCGAAGCAGCCTGTCTTTATTTTGAGTGCATTCTGAATTCCACGAACCCAGATTTCAGTAAACCACTGATGATATAATTTACCTTTGAATTACAGAGAGGTTCTGTTAACCATGGTTTTAGTGTCTATAACCAGTTCCGTCAATGTTCTAGATACACTAGTTTGCTGAACAGATTTCAAAGAGAATTTATTTTTCAGCATGTCCTGTGAACTCTGCCTGGTGATCTAACTTGCAGCTATTGATCACACTTTTCTCACACCTGTCCTGGCTGATTTCAGCATTTAGTACTAGTGGATATTAATAAAATCTTAGTCATACAAAGGACACAAGAATATTTCTCCTTTCTTTCTGGATTTTTTACGTGTAAAATTGCAGAAATTACCTAGCAAATTAAGCAGCTACATGTAAAAATAATATTTAGGTACCAGATAGAGACCAGTTTGCACTTTCAACAGTGTTAACTGCGTGCATAAATATGGTTATACATGTATGCATATATTTTTATGTCTGGACTTCCTTATTTTAAAATTTGAACTTTTTTTAAAATATATATATACACCCACTAATTAAAGCTGATAGAATGGGGATAGATTTTTTTTCCCTTACTATTTGTTCAGATTCCAGTTGAATTTCTGTTTGAGTGTCTTGTGATGCTTTAGCATTTGCTGTCTGCAAACATTGAATGCTAAAGCTTAGCTAGAGCAGATATTTAGGAAAAGCTTTTATTCAATATTTGAATATTCACTGGAAAAAAATTCAACTTGTAAAATTTTCATTTCAAAATTCACACTAACCAATACAGCATGAATTACAAATTTCATATTTGAATTCTCAGTTACACTGTGTTTTCCCCTTGGAAAAGCACTGTATGCCACAACTACAACCTGAGTATCATGGATCACTGAAGGATCTAGCAAGAGCATCCTCATATTGCAGACAGGTTTAATAGATGGCAGGCACACTCCCTCAGAAAGGGAGAGACTCACCAGCTCTGCTAGGTGCTTCCCCAAACAACCATTATCACTTCAGTTTTGTCTTGGATGGGCCTCAATTAGCCAACATTGAAGACCCAGTTGCGTTCAGGCTCTTAACTGCAGCAGCCAGTCATTTGAGAAGGAGACAGAGTATGATCTGACTACTGAAGGTACCATAACCCATGTTTCCTCACTAACCATCCTAACAGCTTTGCTTTATGTGCAACACAGGGTTCCATGGGTGGTCCACTACTCTGTCAGCAACTCTTGTCAGGCCTAATGAACTCACTATGTACCCAGCACACTGTTGTCGTGATATTACTCAAAGGTGACAAAGAGTCCTGTGTCACCTTAAAGACTAACCAAAGTATTAGAGCATAAGCTTTCGTGGGCTAATACCCACTTCGTCGGATGCATACAGTGGAAGTATCCACTGCATGCATCCGATGAAGTGGGTATTAGCCCACTTCGTCGGATACTTCCACTGCATGCATCCGACGAAGTGGGTATTAGCCCATGAAAGCTTATGCTCTAATACTTCAGTTAGTCTTTAAGGTGCCACAGGACTCTCTCTCACTTCTGCAATTCCAGACTAACACGGCTACCCCTCTGATTCTACTCAAAGGTGGTATGTAGTATATCATTGGAAAACTAATTACTCACTAATAATTAATTTTCCTGTGTGATATATGTACAATGTGAGAACAAAGAGTTATACACATGCTAGTATTATGCTCTTAAAAGTAAGCAATGCATAAGCCCTGGCAGCCCAAGACAATAGAATGTATACTTGATTGGCTGAGACAATGAAGATGAATTTACATGAGGGGTAAACAAAGCCATCAAGCTAACAAGGGGGAAGAGATAATAATTCAGCTATCACTAGTAAATGCCACCAATGCAATTAAGCAAAGTGTGGCCCAAAAAATGGAAACCCCATTTACATACAAGTCAGCAGAGAGATCAGATGCCCACAGGCAGGGAAGGACAGCATGAAGTCATCTGAGTCTGGGGACAAAAGAGTGAGTTGGGGAAGATATAAGGAGACAGAAGAAGCCATCATGGCATCCATCACTGAACAGACAAAAGGAGCCAGAGTTCTTGCAAGCTGAGAAAGACGGGTTCTCCAACCAAGGGGGCTGAAGTCTCTGGGGATTGAATATAGGTGAGAAACCTGCTTAGACAAAGGTCTTTCACCTAGGAAGACAAGGGAAGCCAGTACTTTGACCTTCTGACTTCTTGTCTGAAGGAAGGTCAGCCATGGCTATAAAGAAGAAAGATTGGTAAGAAATCTTCCTTGAACAAAGACAGTAGCTTGTTAAGTCTTAGCCACTAGAAGGCATATTTTACTTTAATTTGCTTGTAACCACTTCTATCTTTATTCTTTGTAATTGAAATAATTTTTAACCTACCTCTCTTTGATCAAATACATTGGTTTTCCTTTTAATTTAAACCAAACCCATGCTATGTTTGAATTGAAGCAATGAACACTAGTTAAATAGTAAGCTGTGATTTTATCTCTTCAACGGAGCAACAAACCTTAGTTAGTTCTCTGAGTGCTCTGGTAGAGGGCTGGACACTTCATGGCAGATGCTTGTGGGGAAATCTGGGTTAAGAGTGTGTTAGTCACCCTTCAAGTAGTAACCCAGGCTTGTGGAGACCAGGGTGGGGTGGTTGTGTAGTAAGCAGGCTGCTTGGGACAGTGTGCTGAACTCAGGCTGTACAGCACACAGATACTCCAGGATCTGCATGCTTGCTTGCTGGGTGTTGGTGGCCATGCTGTGAGCCATAGCAGCAGAGCATTTAAGGCATGCAGGATTAAACGGCGGGCAGTGACACAACTTCTCACTGGTCTGAATTGCACCCGGAGGAGTGAGTATCCTACGAGCCTTTGGGGGTAGAAGAGCACTTGTGGGAACTTCTCCCAGAGAAAGGAGAGGAGCCACTTGAGAGCAAATAGATCAAGAGGTACCTGATAATGCTAAAAGAATAAAGCATTCACTTTCCTCTCCAATCAGGAGAGCAGCCCACCACTACCAACAGCACCACATCAAGACCTTGGAACCAGGCTGTTTTGGAGTCAAAGAAAACTGGCAACTTCATATATCATCAGAATTCTTTTGCAAGACTGTCAGGTCAAGAGATGGGATGAGATAGGAAGATTGCAATATTCTGTGTTCTGCTTTTCAGAGGATGATATTCTATTTGGAGGAATATGCCTCTGCAGTCCATTTCTACCACATCAGGAGAGACTAACCCACATCTGGTTCTCAAATGATGTAATGAAAAGTGGCATGGGGCCTAGTTTTTGTTTTTATTTTGTTTTTTTCTCACTAATTAAAACTAGAGAGAGAATTGTTCCCCACTTCTGTGTAGAAGTTATTTTTCACACTAATTTTGTAAGGAAAGGAGAGAGCAGTTCTTCAGTCTCACCCAGAAGGCAAAATTTAATCTGATGTTCATTATCATTCTTATTATTTCTCAGCCAGTAATCAATAACAGAGAATATAATTATTGGACTGTTCCAGGACCCTCATCTTTTCATTCTTTACAAGTAAGTTTGATTCTTATTTCAAGCTTTACATTAGCTTTTGATTTAATTTATTTAAGTATTTTGCTTCTTATGGTACCTTCCTCTAAAGTATCATTTACAATGTAGTAGCCTAGGTCTAGGTACAACTGCCTTTTTTGGGTCCCTGGGAACACTACACAGTGAAAGACCAGAAGTGTGTGGCTAACCTCAACCATAGAGTGCAGGAGAGTCATACAAAGTGTCTCCAAAAGAGGAATGAACTAAAAATGAGCATGCACCACCATATGAAACTCCTAAATGAGATGCTAAGTATGACTGTCCCCTGGACTCTCAGGCATTGGCCAGTCATACAGAACTATCCTTTGCCCCCCCGCCCCCAGCACACTCTGTTTTTCTGGGGATGCTGAGTGAGATTCAACATGTTTCTAGTGCCTCAGTGACTGATTTGGAACTATTAATAAACTGTTTATTCTTGGGTCCACGCTACTTTTACACCCTCCAGGGGGTTTTGTGTCGCTTTATTCTCTCTTGCTTTTGTGAGAATTCCAAAGTTCTTCAGCAGGGGACTGTCAGTTCTCTGTTGCCACGTTCAGATGATGAACATTTTGCATATCTATCCCTTCTGTTTGTAAGCCTAGTTTCTACTCTTGAAATTCAGGGAAGATTCCCTTACAGAGATCCTTTGTCCTTCTTTAGTCCAAAACTCTTGTTACAATCAGTGAGAGTTTTGCCTATGAACTGAGTAAAAGCTCCTTGAATTGACACTAAATCTGTTTAAAAGTACAATTCAGACAACTTTTCTTAATATTGTTTTTAGATGAACACATTCTAGTTATATATTATAACTGTGTTGTTTAAATATATTCTTTATCTATTCCCCTTATCGTACATAGGAATTTCCATACTATATCAGGCTATTGGTCCACCTAGTCCTGATATCCTGTCTCAGACAGTGGCCAATAACAGTTAATTCAGAGAAAAGTATAATAAACACTGTAGTGCAGGGGTGGGCAAACTATGGTCCGCAGGCTATTTCTGTCCAGCCCCCCAAGCTCCTGGCTAGGGAGGCTAGCTCCTCCCCTTCATCCACTGTTTCCCCTCCCCAGTGTGAGCAGCGCTTTGGAGGTGGGGCGGGATTGTGTGACATCTGGCTCTGGGCCAGAGCCCCTGCTGCTCCTCCTACCCCACTTCGGTCAGGGGGCAGGAAGTGGGAGGGGGTTAGATAGGGGGCGGGGCCAGGCTGTTGGGAGAGGCACAGCCTTCCCTAGCCGGCCCTCTGTACAATTTTGGACCTCAATGTGGCCCTCTGGCCGAAACGTTTTCCCACTTCTGCTGTAGTGGGGTTCACGCAGCCTGGAGTGGCTCAGGACCATGAATGTAACTTCAGGGCAGACTGTCAAAAAGCAAGGCAGAAACCCCAGATTAGTTGTATGTTTTATAATTAGGAATCACAGTTGTTACTGGCTTGGTGAAATCTAAAGTACTGTCACAGACAGTTCCCTTGGGGAATCCAGTCTATCTTTGCTGCCCAGGCAAGTTGCACTATATGATAGATGGTCATTTTACACCACAAATCACAACAATACTCTGGTTACTCCCTGTCCCAAAGGGCCAGTCACTTACCCCGGGTCATTTGTACTCTAATCTCAAACCAAGACAACACATGTAGCCAATCCTGTAATAAACTAATTAAAAATGTAAATACTAAGAAAATAAATGAGTTATTTACAAGATTAAAACAGGAAACCTACACAAACACACACAAGTTACAGGTTTAGATTTACAAAAGGTAAAATAAGTTTCTGTAACAAGAAGCTTTATGGGCCCTTTAGGGCTGACCCATGTCAAGCAGCATAGGGTTCTCTTGCTTATATTTAGGAATCTTTGCCCCTCGGAATCCAGATAGCATAAAGAGATCTCGATTCCTTCGGGTCAGACATTTTACCCCCTTCAACCCAGAATCCAAGCTGAAGTGATGAGTTTCTGGGAAAACTTCCCCTTCCTGGGGGGTTCAGGAACACAGTCAATAAGATATCTGAACTTTTGATACTACTCAATGCCTCGTTTACCTTCAATGGATCATCTTGTGTGCAGGACGAGCACTTTAATTAAAGTTTCTTTTCATATTTGGTGAGTTATTCAATCACAGAAGTTTACAATGCAAATGCTCAATCTAACTTTATACCATGCAATACAGATATTATAAGTAGGGTTAATACATGCAGCATCCTAATAGAATTCCATAAAGTCTAAATATAATCTTATAACAATGTCTATTTTAACTGTACCAACACTCAGGCGAGACAGAGTGGTTTGCAGCTGTGCATTTGTCAGGGTTCATTGAGGCCCTGGGCGTTGGCATGAACTGGCACCTGGTCTGCCAGGGTCACAGTGGACATTTATGGAACTTCTTGCCTATAGCAGATGTTTCTTCTTAGCTCTAGGCAATTAATGAATGTTTTTTTCCCTGAAGACTGAGAGTTTATACATAATTCTTTGGTGTTTGCCTGATGAGAAACTTGCTTCTCAGAGGCACTGATTGCCTTCAATTCACAGTGAAGTCCATAGAAGTTGAGGGAATTCATCATTTTATAGGATCGAGCCTAGAGTGGTTTGTATATGAAGCTCTTGGAAATCAATTTGTTCTTCATAAATGTCATATTAGAACACTAGACCTAATATTCTTGGGAGGTGGGGGGTGGGGAGCGAGAGAGAGAGTGTGTGTGTGTGTGTGTGTGTGAGAGAGAGAGAGAGAGAGAGAGAGAGAGAGAGTGCCCTTATGGAGAAGTGGTATCTTTGCAGAAGCAAGAAAAGTTCACAGTCACTTGTGCTCCCTCTCCTTACTGTGACCTTCATTTCTTGTGTCTCTTAGCATCTCCTCTCAGACATTCCAAGTATGAAGAGAGCCATAAAAATTAGGCTTGTTAAGTGACAGGAGAGATCACAGGCTTTCATTCTTGTTGAGCTCCTCCAACAACAGCTGCCATCGGGCTCACCATCACTGTCTAATATGGAATCTGATTTATGAAGCTGCTCAGAACAGGAAGGGGGACAAACGTATTGTCCTTTCCCACAAATAAGGCAGTGGGACAGGGACATTGGAAAAGCTATTCTGGGCCATCACTAAATCCTCAAGCTAAAAATATACAAAGGTTATTAAAACTCACTTTAGATAAAGATGTCCAGTAATTCACAGGAACAGCTGTAATCTTATGCATAGTTCAAAGATGCAGGAACACTAATGCACTTCAATAGCCAGTAAAAAATACTGTAGAATAATTTTTATTTCAAATCCACAGTGCTTGTGAATTACAGGGATAATAGATACATAGCTGCATTGAAGCAATACTGTCTAAAATGGAGTATTTACTCCTGAAAACAAATTAGCCATGATAATATCTAGCTTTTATAGAGAGATTTTTATCAGTAGTTCTCTAATTGCTTTACAAAGGAGATCAGTGTCATTATCCCCATTTTAAAGGTGGGAAAACTGAGGCACAGGGCAGTGAAGTGACTTGCTTATGGTCACCCAGCTACCAGGGACACAGCTGGGACCATAACTCAGGTCTCCTGAGTCCCAGTCCACTAGATCACACTGACTCCCACACTAATATGATAAGCCACTAAATTAAATAAAAGTAGACATTTGATTTTCAAAATGAGAACTGCGTGTGTGTGGAAAATATTTTAACTTTTTGAGTCAAATCTTTTAGTGTGTGACTTTACTTGAGTGGCTTTGAGCTCTGAGTGATGAGGGAGGAGTGGGGAGATGCATATTAAACTTAAATGAAAGCAGACTATCAGTCTGCCTTTCCCTGCATTATGGGACTTTCTGAAAATGTAGATTAATTTTGTGTGTCTCCTCCCCCTACTTCCATTTGAAAGTCTGAGCTGCCTAAAATATCAGATGCCAATTTATTTGGCTGCCATTTGGTTCAGATGGATGTAGAGAACAACCTTCATTTACTGCACATTGCTATTTCTTCTTTGTTGTACTGTACTTAGGGCATGGTTACACTTACAAGATTATAGCACTATTGGTTATAGCGGTCCCCTTATACAGTAATATGAATAGCGCTATTGTATGTCCACACTGAGATGCTCCAGCGTTATAGCATGGCCACATTTGTGGCACTTAATACGGCATTAAGAGCAGCGCATTAGGGCATGTATCCCACAGTACACCTCTTCCTGATCTGGCGCAATGCCTTGTGGTACGGGGGGCGTCACTTGCGGGGCATTCTGTATCCTGTTTCAACTACCCATGATGCTTTTTGGCATATCCCAGCAATCCCTGTGTTTCCTTCCACCTCCGGTGCCATCTTTCGAGGGTTTCAGCAAGGCGCGCTCCGTCTTCCATTGTCGTGTGCTGCAATGAATCCAGAACTGCTGAGGAACATGCTGACGACAGTCGCCAGCACATCTCTGTGTGCAGTGGAGTTAATCCTTGACATGCAGGATGACAGTGATGAGTCTGAAGATGAGATCGAAACGGTGAATGCGTTTGACACGAAGCTTCTTGTCTCGTTAACGGACATGCTCACGGCCGTTGAACGCCGCTTCTGGGCACGGGAAATGAGCACTGAGTGGTGGGATCGCATCGTCATGCAAGTCTGGGACGACGAGCAGTGGCTGCAAAACTTTTGAATGAGAAAAGCCACTTTCATGGGACTGTGTGCTCAACTCGCCCCCGCCCTGTGGCGCAAGGACACCAGACTGAGAGCTGCCCTCCCGGTGGAGAAGCGGGTGGCCATCGCGATCTGGAAGCTGGCTGCACCAGACAGCTACTGATCGGTGGCCAACCAGTTTGGGGTTGGAAAGTCGACCTTTGGAGTTGTGCTGATGCAAGTGTGCAGGGCCATTAATCGCATCCTGCTACGAAAAATCGTGACACTGGGTAACGTGCATGACATTGTGGCTGGCTTTGAAGAAATGGGTTTCCCTAACTGTGGAGGGGCGATAGATGGGACCCATATACCTATTCTGGCGCCCTCCCACCTAGCAGATGAGTACATTAACCGAAAGGGGTACTTCTCCATGGTTCTCCAGGTGCTTGTGGATCACCGTGGGCGTTTTACTGACATTAACGCTGGCTGGTCTGGAAAGGTGCATGACGCACGCATCTTCCGCAACACCGGCCTGTTCACGAAGCTGCAAACCGGGACTTTTTTCCCAGACCAGAGGATCCCCGTGGGGGAAGTGGAAATACCCATAGTGATTCTTCGTGACCCTGCTTACCCTTTAATGCCCTGGCTCATGAAACCCTACACAGGGAGCCTGGACAGAAGTCAGGAAAGGTTCAGCTACAGGCTTAGCCGGTGTCGAATGACTGTGGAGTGTGCTTTTGGGCGTCTCAAGGCGCGCTGGCGCTGTCTTTATGGGAGGCTAGACTTGGCCGAGGGTAGTATCTCCGCGGTTATTTCCACATGCTGTGCCCTACATAATCTTTGTGAGCGGAAGGGTGAAGGCTTCACTCAGGCATGGTCCTTGGAGGTTCAACGCCTGGAGGCCACATACGCCCAGACAGAGAGCAGGGTTCTTGGAGGGGACCAGTGCAAGGCTGTTAGGATCAGGGAAGCGTTGAGGGAGCATTTTGAGGCTGAAAGCCAGTTCTAAAGTGAGGTGCAGATGGAGGGAGGGAGGGAGGGAGCATTCTTTTAATAGGAACAGGCATTTGCTTTTCTGTAGCCTGTAATAATGTATGTACACTTAATAAAGAAACCCATTCATTAAGAAGAGAATTCATTTATTGAACAGGTACTTCGGTTGCTGAAAGAAAATATTGTGATGCATGTGAGCGGGAAGCCGGGGGAGGTGCAATGGGGGTGGCATGGGGTCAATCAGAGATCAGAATATGTCCGGGTCTCTGAGTCTCCAGTGCCCTCACAGTGGCCATGTCCCCCGAACCCCATTTGCGGAGGGCAGTAAGGCATGTTATTAGGGGTTGACTGCAGTGGATAATGGTCTGGGGTTTGGGGGTTGTTCGGTGAAGACAGAGGGGTTGGAGGCAGCTGTGGATGGTGATAACCATATAGCTGATGATAGTGGCCTGGAGGGTACTGAGGCACAGAAGGGGAAGGGATTTGGGGCAAATGATAATTGGAGTGGTGGGCACGGTGCTTCTCCTCCTGAAGGGTGACAATCCGCTGCATAGTCTTCAATTGAAGCTGCAGTAATGAGAGCAGCTTATCGGTGCTTTTCCGGCGGTGAATCGCATTCTCCTTCCGCGCCTTCTCCCTCAACTTGCTCTCATTCTCCCTCCACCTCTGTGCAACTCGATTCTCCGTTACAGCCTGTTGCATTGCTTGCTGTACAAGATCCTCTTTGCTCCTTCGTGGCCGCTGCCTCAGTCGCCTCAGCCTCTCAGCTGTTGATAAGAGCGATGGCGCAGGGCTCAAGGACGACCCTTCTAAAATAAAAAGATACATTTAACAGTGGTTGCCTTGTAAAGAGCAGACATGCCTATGATTCCCCCGCATTCCCCATTTGTCTGTCCCGCAGAGAGCACAGATACAGCAACGGAGCCCCGCCATGGTGAGTGCACTCCAGAGGCAAGGGAAATGATTTTTTCCCTGCCCCAGAAAAGCTGTGCCCGGGGAGGGGGTGGGGAGTGCCGGTAAGTTGCAGGAGCCCCACTCTGAGCAGCAGGCAGGGGGAAGGATTTCTTCTCTGCCCTGAAAAGCTGTGGCGCGGGGGGGTGGGAGTGGAGTGCCAGGAAGTGGCAGGAGCCCTACTGTGAACACTGTTCCAACATTCTCCGTAGGTGTTTGTCCTGGAAGATATCTCGTTGCTTCAAGTCACTGAGGAACAAAGGGAAGGGATTTTGATGAGATGCGGCTTCCACCCAGGGCCATATGCAGCTTGCCTATGTGCATCAATGCTCCCCCCACCCATTGTAGCACAGTGGCGGGGACTAGTGACCATGACCGGGACGGGGACCACGCTGGCTCTCCCGGGAAACCTGCGCAGGCGCATTGCAAGCGCTCTTATTGAGACCTTTGAAGAGATTACTGATGATGACTACCGCAAGGTGATAGACTATATCAATGCTGTATTCCACATGTAGGCAAGCATGCAAGCATTCCTTTCCACCCCAAGCTGCAAGCCTTCCCCATAGAAAAGCAGCTTTACCTCCGCAATCCGCTGCTGAGCTGGCCCCTGCAACCACCGGACGCTGTGGCTGGCTACCCTCCTCCTGGCTTTAGAGGAGAGCTCCTGGCTGCTTGCCCCCCTGCCCTCCTCCTGGCTTGAGAAGAGCTCCAGGTGGAATGCCCCCTGCATCCCTTTCCACCCCAAGCTGCCAGCCTTCCCCATGGAAAAGCAGCTTTACCTCCGCAATCCGCTGCTGAGCTGGCCCCTGCAACCGCTGGACACTGTGGCTGGCTGCTCTCCTGGGTTGAGAAGAGCTCCTGGCTGCATGAGTCCAGGGACTCCTCCGTGCCCTGGGTCGCTGCCGCCTCGTCCTCATCCTCCTTCTCTTCTTCATCCTCCTGGTCTTCGTCCTCCTCCTCACCCCCCCCCCCTTCACTGGTGGGCTGGGAAGTGTCCATGGTGATAGATGGAGTGACCGTAGGATCACCACCAAGTATCGCATGCAGCTCCTTATAAAATCTGCAAGTCACCGGGGCTGCCCCGGAGTGGCCGTTTGCCTCGCAGGCTTTGCAATACGCATTCCTAAGCTCCTTTACCTTAACATGGCACTGCAGAGTGTCCCGCTCATGGCCTCTTTCCGCCAACGCCCGTGATATCTGCCCATAGGTATCAAAATTTCTGCGGCTAGACTGCAGCTGAGACTGAACAGCCTCTTCCCCCCAACAGCTGATGAGGTCCAGCACCTCGCTATTGCTCCATGCTGGGGATTGCCTATTGCGAGGAGGCATGGCACGTGGAGTCATGATGATCAATCAGAATGATCACCTGCAACAATTCCCTGAGACCACGCCACGCAATCAGTCAGATCAATGAGAATGATCACCTGCAAGGATTCCCTGAGAGCACGCCATGCTTGGCTGGAGCAAACAGGAAGGGGATTTTCAAATTTCCCTGGAACTTTAAAGGGTGGGTCTGACGTGTGGTCACCTGAGGACAGGACAAAAGAGTTTGCAAGTGATGACCAGAGTGGCTCAAACGGGAATTATGGGACGGGCTGGAGGCCAATTAATGCGCAGTGGGTGTCCACATTCTTGCTTTAGCGCTACAGCAGCTGCGCTGCAGCCCTTATTCCCCATGCGGAGGTGGATTAACAATAGCGCTTTAACTCAGCGGTTATAGCGCTCTACGTGCCTTGCCAGTGTGGACGGGGAGGAGGTTATAGCGCTCGTGGGGGCTTTATAGCACTATAAAGTGCCAGTGTAACCAAGCCCTAAGTTTTCCAGCTGTTGTTGCTGATTCAGTGCACTAGAGCCTGTCCTGACTCTTAGGGAAATGGCTGCTTTTTTCTGTTAACTTCTTTCATCTGATGGCTTCTTTTCTGTGTGTGGTCTCTTCTTTCCCCCCGCAGAAGGGACTTCATAAAATACAGGAGAGGGCGCTCCTCATCCCAGGGTCTGTGGTTCACCCTCCCACGGCACATCACCCCAGATTGGTGAGGTAGATCTCCACTAGCTGGTGGTCGGTGAGGCAACTGGGCCTCAAGCTCCCTCCTAGTACCATTTTTTCAAATTCCAAGCTGAGAATGAGCAGAGAAGCACTGGCCAAAAGACAGCCAGGCTGTATCATGCTTATCTGTCTGGAAGTGGGGGATAAAAGAAATCAAGAATGAAGATGTAACTAATAGACATCTCAAGCTTTTATATGCCCTAGCACAGAGAAAACATTCCCAGATGCCATGAAAGTTGTGTCTAGGAAAAGAGTAAGGCTCAAAACCAGCATAAGGAAAGTTGGTGCTAACATGAAAAAAGTCATTGGGGGGGGAAAAAGCATATAAATTAAGGGAAGAAGGCAGGCAAACAGAGAGTACAAGTGTTTTGATTGTGAATGGGCTGATGGGGCATTCGTTGGGTTTGCAGTCAGTGAATAACTAAGATGGTCCAAAATGTCTTGAATCTGTTCACCTTCAGGACATGCTGCAAGGTCCATCTGTTTTCTCAGCAGCAGCTTGGCCCCTTCTTTCCTCAGATAGTACTGGAGAAGGATGCCGGGGGGGCTCCTGGAACTACTTGGTTGCTTCCCCAGGCACACCAAGAGGCACTGTAAAGATGCAAGAAGAGAGGATTAACATTTTTAATAGGCAGAGCTGGCCATCTTAATTTTAGAGTAGGTTGCCAAACAGTTTTTGCATCTCCATCCTGAATGTAAGAGATTCCAGGCTGCCATGGTTACATGACCATGTATAGGCACAGCCTAAGGATTCAAGGATTGCTAACACCATGATATCTTGGGATACACCCAAAACTTTACTGATTCATTTTACTTAGTGATCATGTGGGTATGTTTGTACATAGGCAGGTAGGAAATTTAAGGGCCTCCCTGCTTCCTGTTGCAGAACAGAAGTGGAGCTCTGCTGCATATTTCTTTCAGTCTTAGCCTTGGACCTGTAAACTGATTGCCCTTGCCTCAAGAAAGTGGTCTGGAGAGGTACTTTTATTTTAAATTACCCCCAAAAGCTGTGATTCGCCTTTACAAGGCCCAGTGACTGGTTCTATTAACAAGGACCTCATGGTCACCGTAGCAATCTCCAGATACTCTCCAAACTTCCCCGCCTTGATCATTTCTTTAATTTTCTTCTCTTCTGAACTCCATCTCCTAATATTTCCCCAGTCATCTAACTTCTCTTCCAAAATTAATTAAAGTAATAAAGGGACCAACTTATGCCAAAACAGTTACTCAATACGGGTGTGTATGTATATATGTGTGTGTGTGTGTATATATATAATAGTGTGTGTGTGTGTGTATGTTTGGATGGTTCTATTATTTTTGTCATTTAAGGCACCAGTAATTTTAATAGCACTTTATATGATATTTTCTCTACAGGCTGTAAATTATTTTTGTGACATTTCTTGCATGTGACTCTTTCCAGATATATAGGGTCTGAGTCTCCACAGTGTTAATGTAGTTATATGTCAGTATAACTCCATTGGTATCAGTGGACCTATGCTGCTGTAAAAAAGGTGTTACAGTGCAGAAAGTCTGATTATTTGCTATTGTAAAAGCAAGTCTGGCTTAGAAGGGAAAAAGCGTTTGTAAGGTTGTTTTTTTTCTTTACACATCAGATAATTTATTTTATCTGTAAATATTTATAAAATATAAGTTTGTAGCAAACTATGTCAAATTATGATATTGAGTCTCTAAAGCATCATTACTGAGGTAACAAATAATAGTTTTACAGTGAGTGTTAAAAGATTGATTGTAGTAGTATTTTTCTTTTTTTTTAAAACACAGTTTCGGTTACTAATGGGCCTTTATCATTTTCATTTCATGTGCTTGAAGCAGCTGTATCTGTCCCTGGATGAACAATGGCATAGTGGAGAACTGCAATTTGCAGAGAAATTGAATTCAAAATCATTTTCAAATTTAATATTAATCTTCCCCCTCTCGCTCCCTTTTTCATGTTCACTGGAATTTTGCTTTGACTGGGAACCAAAAGTTGATGAAAAAATCTTCACTTCTCATGTTTGCATCCTGCAAATGTTATGTCTTAAATACTTCTTTTTTCCACATGACTTCATGTGCTAGCAATTTGACTTAATGAGTAGCTGCAGTAAATGTACAGTATGGAAATATTGTTATAAGTCTGCTAGAGCATTCCCATGCTTAAGCAAAGCATTGCGTTGAAAGAGATGTAAAATATATAATTACTCTGAGGCCTTGAACAAAATCCTCGTTCTTAGTTCACTCTTATCCTTTTTTGGACAGTGTGAGTAAACCTTAATTATGCCTTGTTTTTAAAGAGAATTGCTGAGGGCCTGTACATCTGGACTTTGCTTTCCCTATCGTCATCTATGGATATGTTCAAGCTATTAAAATGAACACAATTCACTGCATATTGTTTATTTTAGTTGAAACCCATCCAAGTTCCTCACCTAATGATGTATTTAAAAGATCTCACATAAGCATATTGGTAATTTTATCTGGAAATTCAATTTAGCAGATGCAGCAAACAAGATGAACCCAGAATTAAAAGTGATTAGATTTCCTCTCCTGAATATTTACAAATTTTAGATGTTAAATCTGCCTCGCAATCTCTTTCAATGCCATCCTGTTGCCAATTTGTTTCTCATTGCTTAGAAGAGCAGAAAACCATGGGTGCGACTTAAATGTGGATTTTGCTGCTGCTGTTGCTTTCCTCAGAACTGAACCATTTGGTGTTTTTTTTTTAAATGGTTAATGAATAAATTATGTGTTGACTTATACCCTATACAATTTCAGTTCTTTTGAATGTCTGAAGCAGTCTTCATAGTGTAAACTGATGCACTGGTAATCTGTACCCCTTACTGAAAAGAATCCATATTGTCTACTGATGGGCAGAAACAAATCCACAGGTTAATGGTGGTTGAACTTTAAATGGTTTGCAAGTTGAGAGTCCAATCCTCCAATTCTATTCTGTCAACAGAAGGGGGCCAGCTAAGAAGGAAGTGCATGCACCACTTTTCAAAGGTGTGACAGGGCCCCTCTGCCTGGTACTCCCAGAGCATTGCAGTCAAGTACTACCATGATGGGTATGATATAAATGCTTGGGTAGATGGATGGATAGACTCACTGGCTACAGCAGCTGTCACTGGCACAATGCCACCACTGAGAGATGCAATCTATCTGCTATTCAGTTTAAGACCTGCTTCTAAGAGGACTCAATTTTGATTAGATGACGTGTTGCTGAACATGATCTCTCCTTACAAATTAAATGGTTATGATATATTAACAATTCCCCAAAACTGAGCTGAGTGAAAAATACTTTTCTTCCTGCATACATTTTTTACTTTTTTTAAAAAAAAATAAATAAAGTGATGGTGGGGAGAATAGAGGCATGAGGCAGCCAAACAAAAACTCCCATGTAGCATCAGAGCAGCATTTCCAAATTGAAATATTTTAGTTTTCGACTTTAATGTTTTGGTTTTTCAGGTGTTCAGTTTTTTAATGGAAAGTCAAAGTTTTCCATGGAAAGCAGACCCTTGCTGTGGGAGAAGGTTGTTTAGTCAAAAATCCAATTTTTTTATCCAAAAACAGTTTCAACAGAAAATTTTCAATCAGCCCTACCAAAAACATTGTGTCTCTCTCTCCTAATAAGCATTAGAGCCATGACTAACAACATTTGCTCTGAGAAATCATGAACTTAGGGTAAGTTCCGATCTGAGCTCTGAAACTCAAGCCCTTATTATCTTAATGTATTTCAAATTCAAACAAAATGACTCTTCTTCATATTTGTTGTACTGAAGGATGAGCCGACTACAAAAAGCTGGGTAGTACACTTTTGAGTTTGAAACAGAACTTGAGAATGCTTGTTTAAGCCTTCCCTGATCTATCCAAACCATTTTATCCTTCAAAACAGGGGTTGAAACATTATGAAAATACCCTAGTGGATTTTCTGTTTCCTGTTTTGCCTGCAACCATGAGTTACAGATATGAGTAAGACTGAAAATGTAATGAAAAAGACTAACGGGCTAGAGTTTGTCTCAGGTCACAGGAGTCAGATGAGTGGAGAGTCATTTTATTGGAGCCTGTTCCTCGCTGTACTATGTTATTCTGGAGAAATTCTACCCTGTTTTGCTCAATACCACTAGTTTAGATGGTTCTTTCACTTAACAAATTACTGAGAATATATTTTTTAATTATTTAAAATTCCGTTTTTAAAACAATTGTCGCAGAAGAGCAGCAATAGCACTGCCACACTCTTTTACAAGGCCATAAAATTCAGTCCCCTTGTTTGCATAACCCATGAGGGCTTTGGTCTCAAAGTTTCTCCAGTTGGTGACTGGATTACTGCCTTGTAAAACAGCATGACAGTACTATTACTACCAAAAGAAGGGATAATCATCCAAAGAGCCAATTGGCTGACACCTTTTTTTTCCTTTGGCCATAATATTTGTGTTCTTGGAAATAGCATATACAAAAAAATGTTTGCCACTCTCACAACTAATAATTTACTTTTTTCCCCTGCAATATGAAATCTATTGTATATAGTTTGCTTAATTTATTACCAACTTGCTAATAGTATTATTCATTTTTATATAGCACTGTAAATGTATGAGGCATGTCACAATAAGTAAAATGTTTAAGTATGTATATGGCTCCTTTACAAATATTATTAATTTACCCTCCCAAGACTTCTGTGTGGTAGGGAAATATTATCCTCATTTTATGTATCAGGAACTGAGGCTCAGAAAGATTAAAAATTAGATTGTGCATCAATTTCTCATCACACTGGTGAGCATTTACATATAGTGGCCTAATGAAGTCATCAATGTGAAGAAGGGATGCATAATCTAGCCCTTTGTGATATGCCTGGGTCAGAGCAAAAGTCAGAATGGAACCCATATTTCCTGAGTCCCAAGCCAGTAGCCTTAACCACAAAATCATTCTCCCATTCATGTGAGAAGGAAAGGACACAATGCCTGCCCAAAAAGCTTACACTTTAAAGGCACGAGTGGGACTAGTGCACACAATAATATGGCCTGGTCTAGACAAACATTATGTTGTCACTATAGTTGTAGTGTTTCCACAATTTAGGTGGGTTTCCAGAAACTTCTGAAGCAGCGCAAAACAAGAATTTAGAGCAACCGCCCAATTTTTTCACACAGTCATGAGAGGGGCAAGGGCATGAGAGAGGGGCACAGAGAAAGAGTAGTGGATAAAAGTCCTCGTAAGAATGGTTCCTTCTGCTAGAGCAAAGCAGACGACCATAGCTAACTGGATAAAATGGAGTAGCTCCCGGGCTGTTCTATTCTGTGCCAGATCTAAGGAAGGGAATCAGGTAGCCAGCTATTCCTCTCTTTGCTGCACCTGAGATCTGGCTTTGTGCCTTTGATATATACACTACTGCTAATTACCCAGCTAGATGAGCAATATTTATTTTCAAATATATAATTGCTTGTCTGAATCCAAAGTTGCCAAATTTCATCTGTATCCACATTTTTATTCAAATTCACTCTGAACTACTACCAGAAAGCTGCTTCCTGGTTGTCTTAGGGCTTGTCTTCACTGCAGTGTGGAGTTATAACTCAAGTGGAGCTCCTAACTCAACTCCCATCCACATATAAAACCCCCCTAACTTGAGAGTGGTGATGCCTTTAACTCAAGTTGGCTGAGCCATCAAGAGGGTATAAGTTCCAGTTAGCACAAATGATCAGTGGCTACTACGATCATTCTGTGCAGTAATCCAATCACCTCAGGGTATATCTACATTTTAAAACATTACAGTGGCACAGCTTCAGTGTAGACACTACCTATGCCAATGGGATGGGTTCTCCTATCACTGTAAGTAAGCCACCTCCCCAAGAGATGGTATCTAGGTTCATGGAAGAATTCGTCTATGCGAGCACTTGAGTCAGGTTACTTACACCATTCAGGAGTGTGGATTTTCACACCCCTGACTGATGTAAACCAAGATAATTTTCTAGTCTATACCAGACATCAGCATTATTTCACAATGTGACTGCGCTCACTCAAGTGAGGCTAACATAAGAAGAGTTAACGCAAGTGTGGATAACTTGAGCTAACTCTGCAGTGTAGACAGCCTTAGAGAACAGAGTGCTGATGCATTTTAGCCAGACAGAAACCAGTGTATGGGTAAAAGTAATTTTTAAAATAATTCATTCATAAATATCCTGGTTGCTACACAATGGAAGCTTAAATTATTTTCAGACTTCATCAGTAAGCTTTCCTGGAACAATTACATGAAGCACAGGCAAACCCTGATTATCCAAATGCCTGTTCATTTAGAACTTACATAAGACACGAACAGCATAATTTAAAAAAATGGGGGGAACTAGGCTTGCAAAGCATATTGTTTCCCAGAAGCATTAAACATCCTACAATTCATTGCCTTTCATAAATATATAAACTGCTTGCATACTGAATTGCATGTGAGTCCACCCATCCAACTCCCCCACTGAAAGACCCAAGATCAGTTACTGTAGCCAACATTTAGAATGGTGTTGGCAGATGCCAGAGGGAGCCAGACCTAACCCATCATCAGAGTGGTTGTTGTGACACAGAGCTTTCAAGGGTAAATGGGAGGATTCTGGGATATGGTCTCAATATAAATGTTTTTACAAGTATCTGGAATTTTGTTATTTAAATTGTGGAATCAGTTGCTCCAAGGGAAAATGGGAAAAATGATGTAAGCCTACAGATCAAAATCTAACAAGTTTGGTCAAATACCAGATTGCTTTTTTTAATTGAAAAGAAAAAAACATTCTGTACTGAAAAGACAGTCTAATTCCCACTTGGTAGCATGCTCTGCATGCCTTCAGGCTGTGTCTCAGACAGCCCTATTCACAGCACTGCTGACACAATTCAGAGCTCTCCAAGGGTGCCAGTCTAAGAGTAAGGCCCAACACCAATAGCCAACGGGGCTGTGTTTGCCTTGCATAGTAAATAAGACCTTTGATTATCATCTTCAGGGCAACAAATCTGAGTGGATCATAATTTGATTAATACCACCTCAGTCCTAGGGGAAATGTTGTGTATATATAGTTCTATCCAAATGGTCTTGAGGAGAATTGACTCTAGACTGTAACATGGGAACATTCCCGGCCAAGCTGTCAACACTTCAGAGAGTTTCTTGCTTTCATATAAATGCTTGAAGGTGCGTCTTTCTGGTTACTAAAAATCTCATTTGAGTTCATTTGCTGCCATCTTTTAGCATCTTAAAGCTACAAAACTGACCTTAAACTCTCAGCTGATCACTTTATTAGTCCTCTGTATTTACACCTGCAGATTTTTATAGGATTGCATTTTCAATTTTGTTCCAATGGCTTTTTAGTCCATCTCTATAACAATAATCAAAATAGCTTACATTTTTAAGCCATGCCTTTCCTCCCAAAGTATCCTAAACCCATTTACAATCTACAAAAGCTGCCATTTCTGTATACAGAAATGCCTTTACCCATCAGAAAAGTGCAGCGACCTGTGGGGTGGAGCACAGCTGTTTAAAAGCATACAACATTTTTGCATTTTAAAGTGGAAAGTGAAGAATACTGCATCCAATTGAAACTACAGAGGGGCTTTAATTAGGCAGATAGTAACCTGACCTGGGCAACACCCCAACTCTTGCAAAATGTGCCAAAGGGCCCTTTAATCTTAAAATGCTGTCAGGACATCAGTTTTATGACTTCTTCAGCAAAACCAAACCTCCAGCATGGTGGCCCCTAATTCTATGCAGAAGGGAAGGGAGGAACCAAGTGAATAATCTATTCCAAGCTGCACTCTGTATTTTTCTTAAAAGTCTCTCCTCTAAGTGCTGAGCAGGTCTCATTCTGCTTTATTTGTGAGATTTGAGAAAATTATAGCCCAAGGTGGTACAGCTGCAGCAAATCTCTTGATTGTACTCACAGAAATCATGTTCTTTATAATAAAAGAAAAATAGTAATTGTTAGTGATGATGGAAGTAAAACTAAGCTTGTGTGAACACACTGGGAGACGTTTTTGTTTTCAAACAGATTTCTTTATGATGACTCAGTATGAATAATAAGCTCTGTTATGACAAGTTGTATACTTGGCAACCTCTAAAAGTACCTACAGCAAACTAAGCTCGTGCTAACCATTAAGCAGGTGCTGGTATGCCCTTCTTGAATAGAGATGCTTTTTGAATCAGAGGCTATGTGCTGAAGATATTTTAAAATACTCTGGCAATGTGAAGATTTGAAAGTAATGACTTTACTGGAATATCTGAGGTGCAAATCCTTGAAGAGGATAATATCCACAGCAGCCACAGCTTTTGTGTCTATGATAGTAACAGTAATTGGTTCTTATATAGTATTTTTCATCAAAGGGTCACAAAGCATTTTCTGAAGAAACTGCTATTTTAAGTACCCCCATATCACTGGAGGGGGAAATGAATTACAGGGACAGCACTTGCTCACACTGGAATTAAAATGAAGTGCTATCCACCATTTAAAACATATAGTTTTAAAGCTAGAAGGGACCTTTTGGTCATAGTATGATCTGATTAACACAGACCAGAGAATTTCATCTAGTTACTCCAGGGGTCTCCAAACTACGGCCCGGGGGCCGGATCCGGCCCACGGCTTCGATTTGTCCGGCCCTCCAGCTGAGCAGGCCGCTGCCCCTCCTCCCCCGCGAGCTGCTGCCGGCAGCCCCACGTGCGGAAGGGTGAGTGCCCCCACAGCAGCAGATGGAGGAGTAAGAGGCAGGGTGTGTGGCAGCGGACAGAGGAGCAAAGGGGTGGGGGATTTTCCATATATTTGTATATTTTGAATTTTTTCACAGTCGTTTCGGCCCGCAAAGCCCCTTCAAAAATCTAATATGGCCCTTGTCTCATAAAGTTTGGAGACCCCTGAGTTACTCCAATATTGAGCCTAATAATGTGTGTTTGACTAAAGCATGCTTTTCTTCTTCTCCTTCTCCTTTTTTTATTATATTGAATTTTCCTCCCTCCAAAGAAGGGGAGAACAGAAAACTAAACAGAAGAAGGGAAGGAAAGGAAGAGGGGGCAGAGAGAGGAAAGGAGATAGACATCTTTGATTAATTCCTAGGGGATGGAAACTAAGACTTATAAAAATTCAGACCAAATCTCTTCAAATTTGTCTGAGTTCTCTCTTCTCCAAAATGTTGCCCACTCTTTAGCTGCCAGATCAGCCAAGATGCTTCATGTGCCAATATATATTTATGCCTGTATCTCTAATTTTCCCTCCATGCATCTGAAGAAGTTGGTTTTTTACCCACAAAAGCTTGAAAAGACTCCCCTTGACTTTAGTGGATTGTGAATCTGGTGCTAAGTGAGAAAAATGAAGCATACAGTATATGGACAAGTCAGTCCAGAATGGCTGCCTATTACACAACTAACTAATATTTTAAGGGGGCCTATGCCCAAAATCAAATCAGTGGCCTCACATGCATCCGGTGTGAGGAAGAAGCCCACATGCTAGTGCATTCTGAGCTGGATGCTTATTATTGTTGTGTTAGAACTGCAGAGTGCTTGGTACTTTACCAATCAAGTGACACTGTAAATGGAACAAGAAATTTGCATTAAAGGGAAAATGTTGGTTTAAAAATGCATATGCAAGTTAAAAGAAAAATATTTTCTTTTCTGAATGACTAATATACCACAGAATGTAAAAATGAAAGGATTTTTAAAAATTAAATTTATTGTTCAATGTACATTAGAACATAAGAAGGGCCGTACTGGGTCAGACCAAAGGTCCATCCAGCCCAGTACCTTGTCTTCTGACAGTGGCCAATGCCAGGTGCCCTGATGTAAGTGAACCTAACAGGTAAAGATCAAATGATCTCTCTCCTGCCATCCATCACCCCGCTCTGACAAACAGAGGCTAGGGACACCATTCCTTACCCATCCATATTGTGTTCATGTATTTATTTGTTTCACTATATTCAGTAAATGAAAATAGTCCAGACCGCTTTAGTTTTTACTAGTGAGTTTTATTCTGTGATTGAACTGTAATACTACAAAAGACTATTTAAATCCAAACCCAAAATGAGAAATGTTTCAATGATTTGATTTATTTTAAACTTAACCTACATTTTGAGGCTAAATTAACAGTGTCCCTAGGAATTCAGACTTTTATTCCAAAGTGAATTCAGAATTATAAGGCCTTCTTCAGGAAAACTGTAGTAAATGGTAAAGCTAGGGTTAAAATTCTCTGTCTTGTCCATCATAGTGGATTTCTAAAAGAAAAACCCAAAACTTATTGACGAATATATCTAATGCTACCTTTATTTTCTTTTATCAGCATGAACTGAAGATAACCCACTTAATTCTATTTGCTCACCACATGCTGTTTCCATGTTAGAAAGTCATTCATAAAGAATAAGTCATTGCCAGGTTCCTTCTTTCAGAGAAGACAGAGCATGTAATTCTTGCAGGAAGCTAAACTGATATTTCATCTCGCAACAATAAGTGTCCATAGCAGGGTGAAGATAACATCAGGGTCCTGGAGGAAAAGGGTAATCATACCTGAAAAGTACAACATGATCAAACCTGTAAAGTATGTCTGCAGGAAACCTTAGAGGGCCTCGATGTCTTTATCAACTCTATCTTTTTAAAGTACTAAGCTGATATAAAAGCAGGGGGAAATGATTATGGAATTTCAGTGCATTATGCTATTATTTACAAGGCTGTGGGTCAAAAGGAGGTATATCATAGATGACTTTGGCCTATGGTGTTTTAAAAGGATCAATGCACCCAAAGCCTAAGTGAGGGGCATATCTTTAAAGTATAAGTCCACAATCCTACAAAGACTTACACATATGCTTAACTTTACACACTGTGACTAGTTCCATTGAACCAGAGGGGTAGCCGTGTTAGTCTGGAATTGCAGAAGTGACAAAGAGTCCTGTGGCACCTTAAAGACTAATTGAGTCTTTAAGGTCTAATTGAGTCTTTAAGTCTAATTGAGTTCAACAGGATTATTCCTGGTGTGTAAAATTAAACATGAGAATTGGATCCTAAAGAGGGGAGGGGTGGACTGCGGAGATGGTGTACAGATTTTGATCAGGGTTAGGATTGTGTTCAAGGCAAAATCAGGGCGTGGATTCATGTTCAGATCCAAGGTCACGGTGTAGACAGTAGTGCTCAGTAGTGTAGAAAGCTTGAGATTGCTGGTCATGCAAGATTTCTGCAACTTCTAATAGTGGAAATCTCATGCAAGATAACAGTTGTTCTTGTGAGATTTCCAGTGCCTTGGGCCAGAACATCACAAGTATAGCCATCATCAGGGAATGTTCTCTATATCCTAACCCTAAAAAAAAAAAATAGGCCCCTTCAGGTTTTGGATGTGACCCAAAGCCATGGGTCAGATTCAGATCTGGGGATTCATCCCAGTCTCTCCACCCCTCAGGCCAATCTAACTCTTATGGAAAAATCCTATAACATTTAGTAGGAATGAAGGCAGCAGGATTCTGTATCAATTTGATATAGTCCTATAGGGAAGTTTGATCTCCTTCCATAGTGTTTTGAACCATCCTATTCTGTAGCAGGGATACAATTCACTATTAAGTTTTATAGAATGATTTAAAAATCCTCTGTTACTTTCTAGACACCTTTTCCATGAGGGCATGTTTTTTCCACTCCCTTCCCAAGATGACATTCAATAGGGTGCATATTCAGGCTTGCAGTTTAAGCCCTCTAATAATAATCTAACATTTCATACACAGAGAGGATGCTGTCAGATTCTCTGCAGTGGAATATAGAGCATTTGTTTAAATCTAATCCAGGTTAGTAGTGAGTGCCCTTACATATCAGTGTTTCTCCATAGATCTCAAAGCACTGTAAAAAGTTGTGTAAGTATCAATATGCTCATTTTACAGATGTGGAGACTGACTCACAGAGGGGTTAAGTGAGTTGCCCAAAGTCACGCAGCATGTCAACGACTGAACCAGGAACAGAACTTGGATCTCTTCATTCCCTGATGCCTTATCCTTGGTGTAGGTCAGGAGTTACTTAAAGTTGGTTCACTGGTAAGGAACATGTCTAAGTCGTACACAGGTGAGAAATAAGATTTCATATTATAGATGAAAATGTGTAGTGGTGGATCTCCTAACTTGTCTCCTGATTCAAGTAACAGATCATAAATTGGTGTGTTTATAGACCACAAAGTATTTGTTGTTCTTTGTTTCAGGGTGTCCTAACATGTTTACCATCTGATTTTAAATTTGTTCCTGCAGATGCAAAATGTATACTGAATTTTCCTCTCTCTAAGGAAATTGAAAAACAAAGATGCTGGGCTTCCTCTCTATTTGAGAGAAACCATGTATATCTGTAGGCTAACCTGTTTCATATTTCATGCTCTGTTGGTGCTTTGCATTATTTAAAATTAATTTCAGATCACAGACTGCTGTGGAGTTCTAATACTGGTTTACTGAGCTCATTCTAAAAATTACTGGTGAGAAGTTGCGCCAGACTAGGTTGTGATGCCCCATACTATGTAAGTCACTGGCTGAAATTTTAACCCCTTGGGGTTGTTAGCAGCAGTAGGAGAATTGGCTCTGCATACAACTGCAGCGGGGGCTGTGAGCAGTTCAACCGTAGCTGAGGTTCTGACCACATGTGTTTTGCTCTTTTTCCATGAATCCTTTTGGCTATGTAACGCACATGATGATGGGAACTATTAAAACTAAGGGAACACTTGCAAGCTATCATAAGAGGTGGAGTCACTTCTACAAGTGAAAGGGAAACATTGCTGTTTCTCAGTATATTTATAGAAAGGTAACCCCATCACCATTTGTGCTTTCAGGGAGGTCCTTCTCTTGATAATGATAGTGTGTACTTTAGCCATCTGTGGTGTGGCATATTGGGCACAACACTGAGATTCACAGTTCTCTGAACCCAAAGCTTCTTTTGAACATTACAGTCATACTCAGTAAAGCTGTATGTGGTGCTAGGCAGCTCACCCAGAGAGCTAGATACTTCTTGGGCACTATCCTGCACTTCTCCATGATAAGCTACTGTTACTATAAATACACTCCTAACTGTATGCTGTGTCTGAGCTGTGATTCTTGAAAAAGGATTCCATACTTCTGATGGTTGATTCACTGATCATTATGTTTAATTGCTACCTTATCACAGAAATTACAAATGGAAAAGACCTGTTAGGTCAACTGGACTATTTCCAGGGATCAATGCAGGATTGTTCACTATGCTGAAATATCTGCTGCTTAATCTGGGATCAGGGTTTAAGAGAAAACTTGCCACCAGATGGAGGAAGCAGGATAATCAATTAACCTTTCCAAGAGTATTGTCCCTCCAGGTGATTAACATGGAAACCCTTTACTACGATGACCAGATATCCTGTTTTTAAAGGGACAGTCCCATTTTTTAGGACTTTTTCTTATATAGGCACCTATCACCCTCCAAGCCCTGTCCATTTTTTCACAGTTACTATCTGGTCACCCTACCCTTAACCAAACATTATCAGGATTTCAGACAGATTCAATGTGAATGTCCCAAGGAGATTCTGGGAGGTCCTAAGTTTACCCAAAGTGGTTTGTTCATCTATGATGGGGTTCACCCCTCATCAAGACTAAAGGGATGAGGGAGCAGTGCTGAGACAAAAAGGTCCATCCTTCAGCAGCTGCAAAGCATGCTTCGAAGGGAGGACCTGCTTAAAATAGGACTCTGGCAGTCAAGTCTGGAGGGAGTGAGGGAGAGGCTATCTACAGGAAGGAAGCCAGTTAGTGCCTTCTGGGACAGAGGAATCCACAGGGGAAGGACCTACACTGTGGATATGGCTCAACTGGGCAGACAGAGGCCTGAACCCTGTTTCTCTTTCCTTGTCCTTGACAAGGGAGAAATCACTGTGAAGGAAGCTGGGAAGATCCTGTGGACTATCTGAATCACTGAAACTGCTTGAATAACCCTTCTGTGAGGGAAGCAGAAGGCTGTGACCATGCCCCAAACGGAAGAGAATACAGAGGGAGGGCAGGTAGGAATTGGCCCTGTGGAGGCTGGTCTGTGGTATCAGCTAGAGGGAACAAAATCATTCCCCAAACATTCCACCTTGGGCTGCTACATCATCTCAAAATACTAGCACCATGAGTATTAATGTTGTTTATTTAGCATTTGTATGTATGACACGTGTTTCACAGATAACATTATGGATATACATTTTTACTTAGTAATTTTAAAAGAAAAGAAATGTACAATCAATACTTTAACATTATGAGTAGCAAAATATTCTCTTAACTGCAAAATGTCATCAGACATTGATTTCCTGATAGAAAGAAGTGGATGTTACAGACAAGTCTTGCCAATGATAGGGGAAAAACCTAGTGTTGGTGGCTTTAAAAAACAGTCATTAAAGCCACCATCTTTATATAAACAAACATGGCTGTAAAAGGTAAATATTTTGGGATAACACTAAAGCCAGATGCAAAAGTTTCAAATTAACAAGTCCAAATACTGTGTATGAATAGGATAAGGCAAAGATATGTTTTTTTAAAATTTTATTGCAGCCCATGACTTCTGTTTAATTAGAGGGCATGTTTGTCCAAGCTTTTTTCTCTATCACAACATGTCTCTAAACTGACATGCTACCCTAAAATGGCACAGATACTGTTTTAGACAGTAGTACTTCTTGCTGCTAAACAGCAAGTGAGTCACCAATTTTGTTTCTTCCAATTATAATAATTTGTATTTATGCCACCTTTCATCTGAGAAGTTCAAAGTACTTACTAGTTACTGGAGAATGAAGTCTCTCAACAACCCTAGGGGAGGTAAGTAAGTATTGCACATGGTAAACTGAGGCACAGATAGGCTGTTACATTCCCAAGCACAGACCGACAGTTGCAGACATGAAGAATAAAATCTGGTTCATCTCACTTCCAGTTTGCTGCTGAAACCACTAATTTGCACTCTTTCCCATGTTAAAAGTGCTTCCTCTGATCAGAGTCTTGGGTGCATTAATGCTATCTGAACATCTAATGAATATATTTGTTGAATATGTTTTTATTGTAGTTTTCCAGAGCTCTCTAAAGGCGAACAAATTTACAGCATTTTTTAAACCTGGCACAATCAGATGAGGTGAAGGGAAACCTGGTACCCCCAAATACTGTGAGATATTGCCTTCCTATCTGCTCAAATTGGTAAATTCAGGGACTGCACTGCATCACTGTTAGAGCTTCTTGGTGTCATCCTGGTGAAATAATTTCCTGCATTTCCAGGCTCTGTAAAATGCTGGAGCAATTTCTGCTCTTGCAATCACACTGACTATGGTCAATACTTCATCTTCTGTCACTCATAATATACAAAGAACAGGAGCATGTCTGTTATGTGGATGAGTCATATTTGTCATGCACAAAAATCTTGTGTTTGGCACTTAGTAATCAAACCCATTTCCAATTACTACAGTTCTGATATGCAGTTGGGAAATTTAATCTCTGTCTTCTCTATTTAACTGGTGCCCTGTGTTGCTGTCTCTTGTGGATTTCCTGTCTCTTTAACAGCACTTGTCAGCTGTCATAAGTGCCAGCTCCTGCCTGTGCCATAGACTGTTACATTAAGCACTTCATAACCAAAGCAAATTGGAACACTGTTCATATGCCTAAAGTCTACTACCTCTCATATGCTATCACCCTTAAAATTAAAACCTGCAGTTGTATAAAAGCAATAAAGGTTTGGTTTATGTTGGGCTTTTGGCCTTGAGGATTTCATTCTGTTTTTAATTTCTTTAATGTTTTTGTATGGATAGTTGTTCTAATGATTGATAGTGCTGAGGACCGAACTCCTTTATTTAAGAACACAGCACGTACAACATGGGCAGCAGGAGTGTGTAAGCTTCACTGTGTTAAGCACAAACACAAGATATAGACATAATCATTCTCCTTTACACTAACGCCCCTTTACATTGCTCTGGAGGCATAAAAGGGTTTTAAAGCGAGTGTAAATATAAGTTGTCTCTGCCTTAAAGCTCCTTTACTCTTCCAGAACAGCAGTAAGGGGGCTTAGTGTAAATGAGAATAAAGCTCACAGTCTCTGCCCCAAGGAGTATAAAATGTATAAAAGGCAGACACAGGGAAAAAAACACTAAATGACCCAGAGGACTGAGTGTTTGCAACACTTGTTCATCAATCATCATCATCACAGAAAACCCCAAAGGGATGTGGCCTTCTTATAGATCAAGTGCCACCTGGATCAATCTCTGGCAAGGTTCTTAAGGTGGTCTGGCTAGATACTCAGTTAACATCCATCACTGGCAATTTTATAGCACCACCAAAGTTTTTGGCACCCATGTGATCATTGGCTGTGTAGCGACATTCTGTGGTAAATATGTTTCAGAATTCATGGGTTGTTCATTCTATTAATATGTCCAAACCAAGAAACATCAAAACCAAACTAGTGCTGATTGAGGTGGTTTCTGGGTTCAACTTTGAATATCCTTATTTCTGATTTAGTCCTGCTACTTGATGTGGAGCAGCTGCTGAAAATTATGAAAATCAAAAACATCAATCTAGCATTCTTTAGCCTGCTTCAGCTGCCACATTTCAGTTCTGAACAATACTCAGTATAACCCTTGTTCAATGGATCTGCAGCTTTCTATCAAGCTTGATGGCACAACTTCCTTTTGGAGGCCACTGAAGAGACCAAAACATGACAGAAGTGACAGAGTCCTGTGGCACCTTAAAGCCTAAGAAAAATATTGAAGCATAAGCTTTCATGGGCTAATACCCACTTCTTAGGCTTTAAGGTGCCACAGAACTCTGTCGCTTCTGCAGATCCAGACTAACACGGCTACCTCTTTGATTAAAAACATGACAGTAGTTGCTGCTGTTCAAGTGTCCACATCTTTTGAGTCTCCTCCAGAACTGTCTGTTATACTGCCCAAATATGTTACCACCTGCTTGAAGGCCCCATGCAGCCCAATTAATACTGAGCTGGTTGTAATCTGGAACTATAAGCTGCTTGATGGTGGTGGTGGTGAAGGACTTAGTTTTATAGAGATTAATAACCAGACTAATACACACTGCTTCTTGCCTGACCATGTCTGCCATCAGCTGCAGTGATTCACCAAACCGAACCAACATGACAATGTAATCAGTGGATTTGAGAACTCAAAGCAGCTCAACACTACCACCAACTGCCTCTTCAAGCTTATCCATCAATCAGTTACTGTACTGAACAACAGTGGTGACAGAAGACAACCTTGCTGAGCTCCCGTGGAGAAACCACACTGTGTTTCTATCATGACTTGAACACAGCTTTCTGTCCCATTATAGAGCTCTTCTGTCAATGACGCTCTCTTCCCAGAGACACTGAGTCCCCTCACCAGACCTCACAAGCTAGCTCATTAGACTGAATGAAAGGCCTGAGGGAAGTCTATAAAAAGTGCTGTGCATGATTTGTTTATCCAGATCTTATTAAATTAATATTTGTGTCTAAAATATCAGTCTGTAAATCTCATCCAAACAGGCTGACAAAAAAAAGTTTTCACGTTCTTCCTTCCACTCCCAACAAGAAATATGTCTCTTCTCATCTCTTCTCTTTGTAGAAATCAAGAGGTCCAGTTTTGATTCTGAGGTTGAATATAAACATAAGTTGGTTCTTATTTTACCATAGGTAGCTCTCAGACCCCCACAAAGTTAGTTGGCGTAATTATACAAATAGAGGTGATGTAATGTTAATATGAGAATGACTATGTTCATTGATCTGTTAAGCCTTTGAGCATGCCCAATTAGAGAGATGTTACCAGAAGCCTGAGCAGACTCAGACTGATCTATGTGTTCAAGGAGTTAATAAAAATAAAGTGCTGTTCCTGACAAACCTGATTCTTGAGTGTCTGCTAAATATTACAGTCCCTAACATGGAAATTCATTTGACATCTAAATATGTTTTTGACTGAGCTGTTAGTGGTTCAGAATATGCAAAAAAATCTGCAGTATGAATCAGAGAGGAGAATTTACCCACTAGGGGTAGACAATGCCCCTTATAAGAACATACAAAGCACTTAACTTAGTGCAATGAGTTTCTGGTCCATGAGTAGGGCTACAAAGTACCATAGTAATAAAGTAAGCCATATGGTTATTATTTATTTATGAACTTTGCGTTCAAGAGTCTTTCATTCAGAGCTCTTTAAATGCTCTCACTATTGTTGTTGTTTTATTATTTCAGATTTATATTACAGCAACATCCTAAGGCCCCACCCAGAAGCCCCAATCAGAGACAAGACCCCATTGTGCTCAATGCAGTACAACCACATATAAAGACACAGTCCCTGCTCTGAAGAGTTTACAGTCTGAGAACAGATCTTACAACGTTAAAAGCATGTTAGAGAGGAGGATCTGGTTCCAGCCCCCAAAAGCTTCCTACTTAAATGAGGAACATGAAAGCTAAGTAAAACTCACTTTGTAATGGAATGACCTTTGAAAGAAATGAATGATTATTAAGCAAGACAGGCTTTTAAAAAAGTCATTTTCAACCCATAGTTCCAGGCATTCACAGAAAAAAACAAATGCTGATTCTGAGTTAGTGTAAACTTCTATTGATTTGTTTCTTAACAATTAGATATCAATAGCTGTATGAGATCCTGGAAGCTCTGGATTGTTCTTTGTCTTCCAATGGCATTGGCTGACAGATTACAATAAGATAACGGTTAGCTCTAAATATCAGTTTTGATCTGCAATAGGCAAATCCATGCTTGTTCTACTTGTTTTTCTTATTGTTTAGTAGAATGTACACTAGAAGAGTTAAGTCATCCAAACATGATTCACATTCTACAGCCCTGATATAAAGCCCATTGAAGTCAATGAATATCAAGTGTCTGCTCACTTCCTTTCCTCTAAATGAGCTATTAGCAATGTTTCCTACAATACATTTCACACACTATATACAGTATGTGTGCATGTACTGTGTACAAGACATTTTTTTCCATATATGTTTTGTGTTTCCCTGTGGTCTTTTGATCCTCTTGTGTAAATTAAGATTTGCTTACTACAGCGAACAACTACTGTACTATAAAACCGGGATTTTGTAATGGAGTTTCCTCTAGCCTGAGCCGCTGGAGAAGGGGAAACAGCATCTCATAGACTCAACAAGCCTGGTAATGGATGTGATGGTGACTCAACACTTGACCACATTCCAGAATTCCAGTAAATTATTGAACGTGAATGGTAGTAGTCAGCGTGGTAGCCCACCAAATATGTAAAATATCAGGGAAAAAATCTTTGAAGGGAGACTGTTAGAATGAGAAACAGTCTTCAGAGGGAAGCCTCATTTATTAAACTGAACAGGATATTATACTGCCAGGGGGAGAGGAGGGAGCTTTGGTGGAGAGGAGGGAAATGGGGGCGGGGGGTTGATGGGGAATAAGCAGCTAGCCTTCCTAATAGGTCTCTCTGATCTTTAATGTCTCCATATTGTATAATTCTATTCATATACTTTTTGTTTTTAAAAAAAAATCTCCTGTGATAAGTGCATAACAATGACTCTTTTAGCCTGGGCAATGAGTTTAATATGTGTTAATAATTTGTAAGGTTTTAGCAAGAGGTGTTAATGTCTAGACGACAGCCAAAAATGTATAGAAATGCACGGCATTGCTATCACCTGTCATAATATCCTGTATTGTCATAGGTCTAGATGAAAGTGCCTTAGTGTGAATGGCTTATTTACTGCAAGAATTCAAAGGTTGTTTATCTCAATTAGTTAAAGACCTATAATTACAGCAGTTTGACCTAGAGGAAGGTAATTACTCTACAAAAGCTCTCTACAGGAAACCAGACATTAGCCTTGGCTAATTAGGCTGACATTCACAAGCAGCCCTTATCAGAATGCAGATGGATTGGCAATAGCAGCATGTGAAGAGCATCTACAAGTACTGCATGAGTTCCCCACAGAAAGTGTCTGCCAGTCAGTGATGTCTAGGAGTGGAATTATTTTTTGCTGTCTTTTATATGTTTCTTTAAGAAAGTCCCTTTCCCAGGGACTGTTTCTCATGAAGAAAGATGGAAGTTGATGGCAGTCTGGGGAACAGGATCAATTTATTTTGGAAAAAACTGTATGAGCCTGGTTCTGTAACTGCTTCAGTCATTCCTTGCCCTTATGACAGTGGTTAGGCATCTCATCCTTATTGGCACATTCTTCAGTCTTCCCTCTGTTGACAATTTATATTGTGTTAATCTCTCTGAGGGGTTTATATTTAGGCTCTCTGTATATGATCCCAATGAGCTCCAGTAAGGAAGCTGATCAAAGAAAAAAAAGACATTTCATTTGTGCTAAAAGTTGCATCATTTGCATGCTAAATAAAACTTTTTATGGTTTGAATTTACACCTCAGTCATTTATGTAAGAGTGAATAATGATTCAATTAAGCCATGTGGAATTGTTTTTAAAGATACTAAGAATGTAGCTCTGTTTAAAGAGTTTACATTTTCAAAGTGAATTTAGCATTTTTTTAAAGCAGCTGGACTGCCACTAACAGCAGAACAATAGAAGTTGGTCCAATAAAAGCTATTACCTCACCCACCTTGTCTCTCACAAACAGCTGCCACGTTTTGAGTTTATCCCAGTGGGACAGACACCTCCACTGTGCTTTCATATTGTCCAAATTGCAAGATTATGATCCAGCATCTTTCTACTGAGAGACAATGATGCTGAGACAAAATGGCATTGTGTTGTAGCATGAGGATGTTCCATGGGTATGGAAAGTGAATTTTAGACTTGTTAGTATTCCTCAAGCAGTGCTTACAGGACATAGGGTTTCCTAATGCAATCATGCCGAATCTGCAAATGGTGAACCTGTGAATTTCAAGATGGGTGGTAACCCAAATGAGGCCATCAGAGAGTTTATCCATCCCATCCTGCCAGAATGTCTCAACCCTGAGTTGTAAGGACCACCTCTAGAGATGAGAGAGTTATTCAGTCACTGGCCTCTGCTGAGACTGTGAGCAGTAGAGGAGTCAAAACGCTATCAGTTGTGGTGATATGCACTTCAGTCCCTGTAGGAATTAGACTGAGACAATCAACTTATTTCACTTATACAGCCAAGCAGCCTTCAGATGATAACTACTGCCAGCTACAAAGTCATACCAGTCAGGACCAGTTTAAAATAGGCAATTTACCAATGGAAGGCTCTAATGCAGTACAAATCTCTTCAACCAACCATTCCCTTTACATTGTTTCCATGGAGTGTGTGTTTATGTGTGTATATATATATATATATATATATACACACACACACACAGGGCAAAACTCTCACTGAAGTCAATTGTGAATTGTGAACAAACAGGCTCCTACGGAGGTTAAATTATTTTTTTTGGAACAGCCATGTGTGTGGTTTTTTTCCTGCTATGTTTTTGCACATGGGTTGAGGCTTTATTAGACAGAAGTGAGGATGTAAAGTCCACTTGACCTTCATGCCAGAGAACAGTAGATGTGCAAGTTATGGTCCAATACCATTGTTGTTATTTATATAACTAAATATACCTGTTTCCAAGTTATTTTCTTTTTCTTAACAAAAGACAGACACAAGCCCTCGGAAAGAAGCCCTCTTCAAATGTTTGAATTAAAAAGTTTTATTAAATGTCAGTTTGTTTGATTAGTTCATATGAAATTTTAAATTCAGAATGATGCAATGTACCAGTGCATCATTTAGTTCATCCTGCCACAAATATTCATGATGAATGCCGGCATGCTTTTTGAGTGAGGAGAACTGGGATGAAGATGAGTCAAGAATAAGGAGGGAGCTCTTAATGGCCCCATACATAAGTGATCGTGCATGTCACTTAGATGTAGGTTCTTTCCAGCTCCTTCCACCAACTTCTGAACAATACAGTATTTGACTCTCCACTAGCCAAGCTGCTCTTGCTTTTCTCCCTGAAATAGTCCCTAAATTTAATAAAAGAAGAGCCTAGAGTATCTTGCGCTTTTTTTTAATGAGATACAGCTGAAATGTGGAATAGGAGTGAATAAGTCCTCCCCAGCAGAGCAAACATTTTCTACAAGTTTTTTAGATTAACATTCTTACCCACCCTTGCAATAGATGAGATGGGGGACTAAAGGAAGGCTGGTACAAGTGTTAATAAATCAGTTTCTGCTGTTTGTTTATATTCGTTTACTTCCCAGTCACAGCTCAGGTTGTATTTTTTTGCTGAAACAAGAGGGTAACATGTACATGTTAATCGTTGTTTGAGCCTCCTGGACAGAACAAAACAAAGGAAACTATGTTGCATTGAAAAATGTCAACTAGTCCTTTAGAAGAATGTAGTTAACTAATGAAGGTTTGCGGAGTCCTTACAGAATCATTTGGTGGAGAAAATGAATGAAGTTCCTCCATCTAATTGCAACACTTGCTCACAGGGAAACTTCAGAAATATCTTTGGAGTGTCTGTTATATTCACAATTGCTCTCCATTATAATCAGTCTAAAATGTCTTGAATTTTACACTTTTCCAACAAAAGCCAGATTCTCAGCTGATGTAAACTGATAGAATTCCATTGAAGCCTATGAAGCTATGCTGATTGCCCATTGGGGAGCTGGCCCTTGATTTGGGACATCTGCATTTCCCTGCTAAAACTGATTTGTCCATTGTAACAGTGTGTTTACTGTAAGTGAAGTGCATTGTGCCTTGGTCATATCCAATTATAGTAAACACTTAATTTTCTGCTTGGAAAAGTGTTTGGACTCTATGTTAATAAGAGAGAGTAAGTAGATTGGTGTGTTTATACTTTGGGTCAAGCACAACACATTGCCAGTTCCCAAGGTTTTTTTTAAAAAAAACACTTCTACTATAATCACACACACACACAATTGGCACTGGTATAAGCCCCACTTTGGGTCAGCACAGTGTATCTGCTTTGGGGGCCCTCCCAGCATGCTATAAAAACTCCACAGATCACCTGCACCACAACAACTTTTTTTCTGCATATAAGAGCCAGGGCCAGCATGGGAGATGGGGAGTGGGGTAGCAAACACAGTTATTACCCATGGCCCTACAGCAGTTGCTCAGGCTCAGGCTTTGGCTTCAGCCCTTGGTTGTGGGGCTTTGGCTTTCTGTCCTGGGTTCCAGTAAGTCTAATGCTGGCTCTGTTGGTAGACCCCCCTGATACCTACTTGTGCCCTTCTCCAAGGGGCCTGAGACCCCTAGCTGAGAACTACTGCCTTAGTATAATTACATCCGTGTGATTATATGGTATTTCCTTAATGTAGACAAGGCTGAAAGCCCTGGAAATTGACGTTATTTCCTTTTCACAGAAAAAGTAGGGCAAAGGCAGCAGTGGAATGCTCCCTTCCCTCCCATCCCAAATGTGTTTCATCTGTGGCCTGCAGAGACCAATCTAGATGTGAGCTGGTCATAAAGTGCTAAATCCTCCAATTCACAACTTTGAAGGGCTACATGGAGAGGGGAGATCTGGGACTCCCAAGCTGCTGCACCATTGCACCATTTTCTCTTGGAGATGTGATGCCAATTTCACTACTGCCATGGGCAGGTACAACTCAATTGACTTAACTGAAACTACTCACACACTTAAAGAGAATTCAGCCCCAGGTCTGCATAGAGCATGTCTGGGAACCAGAAAGGCCATCAAAAACTGTGGAGGCTGGAACTATAGAGGAAAACCCTATGGCTTCCTGGGTTCCTTTGTAGCAGTAACATGCTTCCACATGACATCTCCACCTCATTCCAACGGCAGTGCCACGTAGCACACGCAAGCCTCTTCTAACTTATAATTTATAATACGTTATACATCATGGGATCGAAGAACATAGTGTTTTAAAATGCCGGTACTTTTGACACCTCCTATCCCCTGTAACATTCCAGCTATGAAGCTGAGCTCCATCATCACAGCTGCAGAGACCAGAGAAGCAGCTCTCTATGGAGGAGAGAGAAGATAACAAGTATCAAGTTTCCACTCCATACAGCACTTCACCACAGGATTTAGGCCTTTCAGTTTCCCACCATACCTTGTAAGAAAAAAAAAAAAAAAAAGAGGGGAACATACAGCTGTTAGGCTCCAGGCCTGTTCAGTCTGTGGCTGCTTTCTGACTTGCCAACAAAGCTGTCAGTTGTGGTAGTGTTTTTAGGGTGTAGATATGTCTCCACTGGGAACCTTCAAGTCAATTCAGATAGGTCACCAAAGAGCCATCAGCAAACCAGGCTGGAGTCAAACTGGTAACGTAGAGGTGAAGGTTCCAGGTCCCATTGCCAAATCCCTGAGAAGCCATTCCTTCTTCCAAAGCCTGTTCAAAAAGACTGCCTGTCATGCATATGCAATGGAAAACTGTATCCTGGCAAAACACAAAACGTAAATATTTAAAGAAAAAAACACAATGAAACAAAATGTGATGCATTTATATTTCCATGGTTCACTGCCAAGTATCTCTCAACCTTTTACCCATCTAGTGTTTACTGCGCCACATGTTTTTGAAGACAGTGGATTAAACTCCTCCATCATTGTGGAAAACATCAGTGTGTTTGTTCTGGCCTTTCTCTCCCTGCATTTGTTGTTAATTTACAAGTTTCTCACGTCCCTTTGACGATTTCTGTCAGTGTGTTTACATGTTTTAGATTTCTAAAGGAATGTATATACTGTGTGTAACACCACCCAGGGTCTGGTGCAGATTATCCCCACAAAGAATGAATGTAGCCCAACCAAATTTTAGTGGACATTTGAGAACACAGACCAGAATTTAAGCATCTGAGACACATGCTGAGTTCAAAACTCCCTGATGTCCAACTGATGCACATCTTCAGATGCTCAGGAGCACCCTCCCACTACAGAGAAGTAAATCATTTACGATACCAACCCAAAACTCTATTTAAACCTCAGGATGAATCTGACCCTGAACCTTTGTTGAGAAACAGCATTGTTGTCTAGAGGAATGAGAGTCAAGCACTTGTGAGCCCTAATCCTGTCTCCAATATAAATTTTTTTCAGCCAGTTACTTCACTTCATCACATCTTCCTGATCTGTAAAATGAAGATAATAGTACAGACCTACCTGCCAGGGGTGCTATGAGAAATAGGAGAAGAAATTAGTTAAAGATAATACAGTACTTTGAATATATAAAGTGCTTTCAGACTTTTAAGTGTTAGGCTCATTAATGTTGTGGTTTTAAAAAATCAGTAAAATGTATTAAGCGCTCTGACACAGTTGCTAATGACAGACAGGCGTGGGAGCAGAAAATAGAAGGCAAAACAGACCCGGATGAATATTGCCAAAAAAATTCCTCTTCTAGTCCTTTGAATTTTTAAACAAATTTGTTTCAAATGTCTTTGCAGCTCTTTTATAGCAACTTGCTATAAATATTCTGGAGAATGAGTTTATTGGTGAGAATTTTCATGGAAGCGACAATTTTTTTTTTTTTTTTTTTTTAACAAAAAAGTTCCCCAGTGACCATATTCTGATTTTGCAAGCATAAGTATTCATGCTAGGAGCCAGATTGCAAGAGTGACACTCGTCCCAGCAGGGAAGATGTGAGACATACTTCTCCCTTTCGGCCACTGGAGTGGTACAAAAGGACCAAAGTCAGGCCACGTTATTCCTCAAATGTTATGAAATGTTTGGTTGAGGTTCCCCACTAAGAAGGAGAAGGAATTGATCCCTATAATCTTTTAGCATATTCACCTTCCCTACGCCCTCCTTCATCCCATACACATTTCTTACTTGGTGGCAGGTCTTCTTGGATGGACTGGCTGACAGCTTCTCTACCTCCAGGACTGGGGAGTTTTGGAACTGATTAGTTGGGCACTCACAAGAATACATGGCTGCAGTCTTTCTTGAGGTAAACAGGTAATCTGCTCATTCACCTCAGGGCAGTGGATGAGCTGCCCCTTTAAACAAGACTCCAGACCAGGCCTGCACAACTCGGAAAGCAGCGAGGGCCATATTACTGCAAAAAACCTAGCTGCGGGCCGAAAAGCCCTGCTTCCATCCGCTTCTCCCCACCTCACCTCTTGGTTTGCCCCACCCCTACTTACCCCCCACGGGCTGCACAGTGAACCCGTGCGGGCCACATGTGGCCCCCGGGCTGCATGTTGTGCAGGCCTGCTCCAGACATTCCATTGTCAAGTGAGAACCTTGTTCTCATGGCAACGCAGGCAGTCTGACCAATGCTTTTGCAACTCTTAAGTGTTTGCTGATCCCAACACCTGGCCTGGAGGCTTCTGCATCACCTGCTGAGAACTATGCCTGATGAAGCAGCTACTATTAATAGCAAGAGGAGAAATAGCAAGTTATTGAGTCTGTGTCCAGCATTATGACTACTTGTGCCTATCTGGCCCCCTGACTAATACTGAACACCTGCTTGCAAGTCCTCACTACATTCTTACCCAGCTAAAAATATATCAGATTCAGGAACTAGTCTACAATGGCAACGTTAAAGTGCTGCCGCAGCAGTGCTTTAACATGGCTTGTGTAGTCAAGGCAGAGCGCTCTAAAAATACCCACCTACCCAAAGGGCGTAGCAACCAGCACTGGAAGCTCAGCTACCAGTGCTGGTGTACTGTCTATACTGGTGTTTTACAGTGCTGAAACTTGCTGTGCTCAGCAAAAATTACCGAGCATATAAAATATTTGGTTTGGTTACTGTTGACCATGGACAACTGCACTCTCCTCAACAAATGGACTCAGAAGAAATCTATTCCCCTAGACTGTGTCTCCTGTTGACTGGCAGGAAATGGAATCTAACCCCGCAGTGTTTTGTCAGGATTCATCTTGGGCCTTTGGTCCCCTGCTCCTCCAGCCAGTAAAATGTGGGAACATAGATACATTTTTGGGAGATAAACCTTGAAGGAAACAAGTGCTTGTGCTAGACTGAAGAGCTGCAGAAAACACTTCTTATGATCCATGAGGAAACCACATCAGAGATGGAATTGGGCAACAGTGTTTTGGCTTTGGCAAAGTCTCTATTGCTATGTTTTCTCCTTGGGCATAAAAGAAACTAACAATCAGCTGCCTATCCATGAAGACCCTGTCTCCCGCACCCTCCCTCCCACCCTGGCCTACACTCATGATACATTCCGTCAGCACCCTCTCTCCCATTCTGAGCCACGCCTCTGAGACATCCTTTTATCCACCAAAACTGAAAGCCCTATTCCCTTCCCCACATTCCTATCGTAGCCTGCACCCCTTAAGTGGAGGGGGAGAGAAGCAGCAGTGACTATTCGGATCTGGATGGAATTCAAAACTGCAAAGCACAGACTGGATATGTTAACCTACCTGCAAGTACCCCCAAAATGTATGTACATACGTGTGGTAGGATTTGGGGGCATCAGTGTTGGGGCCATCTATATTCATGTTTGCCATTGGGTTATTCAAGCAGAAGAAAAACGCTGTTGATTTTGCAGGTGCAGGATGTGTGTGTGGTGCGCTGGGAGGGGAACATGCATTTGTGAATGTCTGTGCTAAGTTATAGACAATGTCCTGAGAAAGAAAATATTGGCATCTTCTTTTCAACACAGCCACAGGAATATAAAGGTTGTTTAAAAACTAGATAGGCAATGTCTGGTCAAAGTGCTGTCCAGAGAAATGACAGGTGTTTGTTCTCATGGACTCTCTTCATGTCACGGCTTGTCTGAATATTAAAAGGGCTCATTTGTCTGTGAGGGGGTAAAGAAGGTTCAGGGTCACATTGTTCTTTGCCGTCTTTGTTCCCTTAGAACAAAACAAGGAGTCAAACTTGAGTCCACAGAGAGGAGGCCAGCCAAACACCATGCTTGGGAACCTATTTGCATTTGTAACTAGTGTAATGTTAATTACATTGAAATAGATTCACAGACATACTTTCTGCCCTGGTTTGGGTTTTCTATGAAGCTGAGTTTTGGAGAGGCTTATTTCATTTTATTTTTCATGTCACAATTTAAATGCTATTCCTTATTAGATGAACACCACAACTGTGCTTGGAGCCTATCACGAAAAGACAACATACCAGCTAAAATATTTTGTAATAGTCCCGTGTGCAGTTTTGCTTTTTCATTAAAAATTTACCACAAGTAAAATAGTGCAACTGCCTATGAGCCATGGATTAGTGTGTAACCTGACATTTTATTACTGAAATATTATGGTTCAGTTGACCAATAGCCCAAACACTCATCTGGGAAGGACCAAGCATTGTCTCATCAGTACTCAACATCACTGCCACTGCCATCGAATAAGTTCTATTTTAAAAAGTGACTCCGTGAACATGGCTTTATGGGGTCTCCATGTTTTGAAACTATTCCAGATCAAGTTTATTCAGTTTACACATAAATAGAATCATTTTCCTAAATGCCTGCTTGGCTAACCCAATCTGTGCTTTGAGGAGGGTCTTCTTACAGGACATCAGCACCAGTTAAGATGCTGCAAATCTTATTTGGACATGCACATCCACCAGGCCATTTTCACAGTCATTTCCCAAAGCAGAGATATATCTTAAGTGAAAATCACCTCCCTTGTAACACATATATAAAGAAACATATTGTTTCTTAACTGAACTAAGGAGAAAGGAGAGAATCTGTATGACTGTGCCATGGCTAGGAATGCTATGTTTATAAAAACATCCTTCTACTGTGCAGGGTGTGTTATTGAGTGATTAGAGCAGGGAACTAAGGGTATGTCTACACTGCTTTGTAAATCCAAGACTTGTGGATTCTGTGTGTCCAAGCCTGTGCTTGAGTATCTGCACTGTACTGTAAACCTGGGTTTACATTTGCTGGACCTGGGTCTCACAGCTGTGTTAAAGCATCCCTACTGCACTATACAGAACTTCTGCTTCAGGTTGGTGGCTTGAGCTGCTTCCACACTGCAAAATAACAGGCCTTGTATTAGAGTCAGAGCAGGACTTGGGCTCTGATCCATGCCCCTTCCCCCTGAGGATCTTGGACCCAGGTCCTATGTGCTTGTTGACCCACGTCAGGCTGATTTGTATGTGGAGAGAAGGAGGCCTGGATGCAAATCTGCATCCAAGACTGGGCTGCAATGTTCCCTCTAATTTTTGACAGTCTTTGTGCACAAAAAAAAAAATTCTGTGCAAATTTTGGGCAGGCCATGTGCACAATAAAATTTCTTCTGTGCAAATGTTTGTGCTTTTGTGCAAATTTTTGTGCACAGTGTTTTGCCATGTGCGTGGGGTTTAGGATCTGTGTGTGCGCGCAAGTGTGCACAGGTTAGAGGGAACAGTGCTGGGCTGTACAATGTAGACGTACCCTTTGATTGCTCTCAACGAGCCATCATAGAACGAATCATCTGTCCTGTTGTGAGCAGTGGCACCAGCCACTTGCAACCAGTTGTGCATTCAGTATCTGGTACACAAATGCATTGGAGTTGGGTCTGGCAGCTACATTTTTTGAGATTTTCGAACAGCTTTAGCTTCAGTCTTTTCTTGTGGGATTAGTAGCGCTCTCTATCAGGGAAGCACCAGATGTCTCAGCCCATACATGATGTTGCCACCACTCCTGGCTATATGCCCATTGACTGGGACCTCTTCATTTCTTCAAGGCCCTTTCTCTGCTGGCAATCCTCCTGAGGTGTTCAGACAGAAACCTAATATTCCTTTTACGTTCTCTCTCTTGCCAGGATCCAGCCATGGCTTGAAACAAACTCCTGAACATGAGGTATGAGTGATCTACCACCCGCCTTTCTATAAACTCCTCTCTGTGTGCAAGCCTGAACTGTCCTACGGAAGATTTCCCTTGATTGATTTAAAATGTTGCTGTCTGGAATAGCCTCAGGAGTTATGCATCTTATTCTTGTGGGGACCCTCAGGAGACTCCAATTAGCGCACCGCTAGGCCTGCATATTTCAGTACAACACTATGTAACGTAGGCTACTCAGTCTAAAATAGAAAACATCTGAAAAGTCCATTTCAGTTCATTTCACATAGATTTCTTAAAATAAAGGATAAAAATTGTCTTAAAACCAAAGTGGACTCCTGTTTCAAAGGAAGGGGCAGCCTATTCCAGCTATTTGTAACCATAACCGTGGAATCCTGATTCCTATAGCCTGTATTATTTCTGAGCACTTTAAACTACATTGAGCCAGAGTCTCTGGTTTGCTGTTGCTTTTTTGTATTGCTTCGTTAATGTATGGGGACTGTAATGATGGCTTACCATGCCAGCTGAGAGAAAAGGAATCCTAGAAATGAGTTTTGCTTTGGGCCCTACTGTAGTTGTTCAGGTACCGTGAAAGTTTTGGTTCACAAGGCATTTGATGAAACACCTTTTGGTCAAATTTTGGTTTCATAATGAAACTCTAAATTAATCTCATTGTGGATGGTTTGTGCAACCCTAAGGAAACCATCAGAAAGACTGCTACTGAGCAGCCAAACCTCTGTTATCACTATATGCGTTTTCCTACGCTGTCTCCTAAATCTGGGGATAAACGGATTTTCTTTTATGTTGCTTCTCTGAAGATGGGACAAAGAAATACACCTAAATAGGCAGGAAAGCCTTAACTAAGGAATGTGGAAAAATAAATCATTCGGACAGCAGGCCTGCCTCTAAATAGAATGTACACTTTAGGGAATGTCTTAATTCACACCACTTGTTATTATCCTAAAGCCAGCTGCTGTGTCATTACTAACAGGAATTGATATCTGAGCTTTGAAAAGACATGATGTATTTTTAGGGTTAATCTCCCAGACACCCAGGCAGGGGCTGATGGTCTCACTAAATGTGAGGTAATTCTTGGTAGAGAAAGATTGGAAAGATTACTCAAATGGTAATTGGTTTGTGTGGGGGGCTGTGGAAAAGTCTTTGTTCTAAATCAAATTATTTGTAATCAATTGTATCAAATCATAGAGTCTCTCCCCTACACCCATGGCAGAGGACTGTGGTCAACATAGCGGGGGTGTTAACACTGCACTTCCCAAGTGTGGAGTCTGAGTGATTGTGTTTCCCTGCATGTATAATGCTTCTGGTGGTACTGGTTTCAGAGGGGTAGCCATGTTAGTCTGTAAAATGGCCAATCTTCAACAAAAAAACTTCAAATACAGACTTCAATGAGAAACTGCAGAACTGGAATTAATTTGCAAATCAAATTATGAGTGAATAAAGACTGGGAGTGGCTGGGTCACTGCAAAAAATAATTTCCCCTCTGTTGATACTTCTTGTCAACTGTTGGGAATGAGCCACATCCACTCTAACTGAACTGGCCTCGTTAGCACTGACCCCCACCCCCACTTGGTAAGGCAACTCCCATCTTTTCATGTGCTGTGTATTTATACCCGCATACTGAATTTTTCACTCCATGCATCTGATGAAGTGGGTTATAGCCCATGAAAGCTTATGCCCAAATAAATTTGTTAGTCTCTAAGGTGCCACAAAGGCTCCTCGTTTTTTCTGGAGCTGAGGCTCACAGTGCCTGTAGTGTATTCTCTGTAAAACAGGTGGCTGCATTTTGTTGGTAGGCAAAGTGATGGGATATGGATGTACATAGGGCTGAATCTTGTGTCCTTATGCTCAGTTTCTCACCCTAATTACCTTTGGATTTAACCATGAATTCTCAGGCATTTCCCCAAAAATAATGTTTTAATTGAGAAACACTGCTCACAGGCACCAGCGAAACAAAAATTTCATTTTGATTTCCCACATCAGTGAGAGGTATTCGATGATATGTAGACCTGAGCCATTCTGAATGCTTTTGAAAGGGATCCTCTTAGCAGTGTTTGGTAGTCTTTCTTGTGGTACAAATCGCTTCTCCGTGCTGTGGAATGGCACATGGGTGGGAAACAGAGGTTTGGTGGATGCAATAGAATAAATGGGAAATACATTGGCTTAAATCTCACTTATGCACTGAGGGTCAAGTATAGGCTTGTGTTAACAAGTGCAGATTCATGGTTTTGCTCCCTCTTACACCAGGATTGAATTTGGCCTCTAGTCTAGAAGAGAAACAGACTGACCATGGGCCAAGTGCAGCAAGAGGCTTGAACTAAACCCCTGAACTTTGGAGAAGTTCAGCTCTAGATCTAAACCTGCAGGCTTTACAGGAACAAGGGAAATCAAAATGTCCTGGGACTGCACTTTCCTAGTCTCCCTTTTGAGAAAAGATGCTTTAAAAGTCACCTCTCTGATGCACTCCTCATTGGAAAGCTGAATGCTGACAGGATGCAGGGGCCTCCACTGACACCGTTTGGTCAGTGATTATTTGAAGGTTAGGGCTTAGTGGGTGGCACTGGATCTCTCTGTGAACTTTTTCATCTTGTTATTGCTTTTAGTTGTTTTTTTTTCTTCCCCCAGAGTGGCTGGGAAGCGGTGGTGGGTGGGAGGACAGCACATTCACAGCTAGCCTGAGACACTGACCAGTTTATTTACTTAAACAACAAACATCCAGCCTGCCATGAGTGCAGTGACAGAGGGCAGTTCCTGAATGGGATGAGACTGTGTGTCTTCGCAGGCGCCCACCCACGTAGACTGAAGGGTTTAACAGAGCTGACTTCTTCTTGCAAGGAAATGACAGCTTGTGTGTTCAGAAACGTCACAGGCCGCCCAACAATGTGTGTGATGTGGGGATCCCACAAACTGTTTGCAAATGGCCAGAGGCAAAACACTGCTCCTTATTTTCCTTTATTTCTTTTCCTCCTCCCTCTTTCCTCCCACCCACTTCTTTAGAGCTCTCATTCTTCTCACCATCCTGCTTGCAGCTGGCACTAAGCAGCAGAGGGGAGTCTAGCATTCCTCCTTGAAAGGAGATGGGGGGGGGGGGGGCGGGAGAAGTATATAAACAAAATAAACAAAGCAACAAGAACATTTCTAGGAGCAACATCAAAACTGACCTTTTGTCTTAACAGCAAAAATTAACAAAGAGGCTCTTCGGAAACTAAATGAAATGAGAGGGGGATAAACAGTAACCTTTGAACTATTTTGTGTCTGTGTGTAGCTGACAGTGCGGGGCCTTGATTTTAACCAGGCTCTGAACTCTGCTGGACTATAAAAACATATTCCACAGTCATCATCCTCACTGTGCAAAGGCTGGTAACCTCCCAACCCAGCTGTAATTGAAGCAAAATAACCTTAATTTTCCACTGTTTTTCTAGTGAGCCCTGAATTTTGGATTTCTGCTGACAGCTGCTCAGAGTGGCAAAGCAAGACACCAGTGCTCCAGGATCAGCGTTGGCTGCCTGCTGGTTTTCCAGATTGAATTGAAGGTGTTGGTTTTGACCTACAAAGCTGAAATGACTTGCGACTTTCCTACTTGAAAAACTTTCTTCTCATGCCAGCAAAGGTGCTCCAGACAGGTCTGTCTCCATTTAAAAGAAAGGTGGCTGGTGGAAGAACTGTCTTTGTGAAGGGCCTGCTCTGTGGAATAAGCTGCTCCCCGCTGCTCAGTCCAAAATACCTCCGGTCTCTTGACCTCTGGGTCATGCTGCAAGTCTGCCTGAAAGTGGCACAGTAATGCAAGCTTCTATTCTTCCTGGGTCTTGGAGCTGCCTGATGTAGCCCAGAAAGGGAAGAGGACCAGATAAGGAAGTGGACCAGACCAGGGCGCGGTAGATGTGCTGTGTCAGAGAGGATCCCCTATGTCACCTCCACCAGTGGGCCTCTATAGAAAAGCAGCCATAGTTAAAGCCGTGCACTCCTGTCAGAAACATGTTGGGACGGTGCATGGAAGCAGGCCACCACCTGCCCATTACCAGCAGTGATTTCCCCCTCCAGTGAGCTGTCCTTAACAGTTCAACAGGACAGGAGGTACAAACTCCTTGCCTCTGCACCAACAAGAGTGAATCACACCCTGTGTCTTTTAAACTTCATTTTAGCTGCGATGGCTAAGTTCCCACCATTGCTCAATTCCACTAGTGTCTGTGGCAGAAGGGACCTTCCTTTCACTTCTATGACTAGGATTTTCAAAAGCATCTATAGGAATGAGGCACTCAGCTGCCTGTGAATTTCAATAGGATTTTGGAGCCTTGCTTCCTTAGATTCCTTTGAAAAATCAAGTCTATATTTTAAAAAGATCAAGAGGTTGAGCCAGTGCCCCCAATTCACAGTGGCAATGGACAGCTTCCTCTAAAATAATGCAGGAGATGATAAATCTGTGCCACTAGCAGGCAGTGAGGGTGGAAGGGTTATTTCTGTTGCTTTTGTAGCATGTAGAGGCATCAGCTGAGATCAGGACCTGACTCTGCTAGGCGCTGTAGAAGTATATAGCAAGAGACAGTCACTACAGTGAAGAACTTATAATCTAAATAAACAAGACAGACAAACGGTAAAAAGTGTTAACACCTTTTTCCCTTTAGAGTTTTGACCAAAGGGAACTTTGTATACTTGACAAGCATCACGGTAACTATTTTTCCCTCACCCTTCTAAACAGAACAACTTTCCACTCTGCTGTTCCTTTCCCAGGACATTTTTGATAGTTTTTTAATGCTGTCTTTCACTCTTTTTCTACCCTAAACGCCTACTCCCCAAGACAGAACCCTTCTGACCCACCCGACAGCCAGTGATAGGCCCAGGCAATTTGAATGAATGCAAAGACACAATCCACTCTTCATTGGCGTGATAATAGATTCTCAGGGGGCTATGGTGCTAAAAAATTAATATTACTTCCCCTTCTCCCCAGACAGGCGATTCTTGAGACAGCTGTTGGACTAGATCTGGCCCATATTTATGCCTGATTTTTGTGGGTGAGCCATGAAAGCGAGCACTTGTATGTGATATTAGAATAGAGTTCATTGGGTTGTATGATAGAGTGGACTAGGCCCAGAGGTCCCCTGCTGGAGGCCCGAGGGTGCTGCCACACTCATCTCAGGTAAGGAGCAGTGGAGAGGTCCTTTAAGCAGGCTGGAGTAGCTGGAGGTGAAGCGGCCAATCAGGGCCGAGGGCCCTATAAAAAGGAGCTACATCATCAGTGGTAGTTTAGTGCCTTGCTAACGCTGGAGGATTGCGGATGGCTCAGGGAACTGCAGCACAATAGACAGCCTAGTGCCACTAGGGACTGAGGGAGCAAGAAAGAGCTCCTGGCTGTTACTGGGTCCTTAGAAGAACACTGAGCTAAGGATAAGGAATTGGTGAAGGCTGGGGTCATGGCGAAGTGGCCCAAGGAAGTGAAGACCTTTTTAACTAAAGGGACATGCTATTCTTAGGATTCCTGGGATGGGAACCAGAGTAGTGAGTGGGCCTGGGTCTCCCCCCACCAAAGGTCATTGGGGAAGAGCCTACAACTGGACATCAGTAAACCCCCAGAAGGGGACTGAACTATAAGAAGGCCTACTTGAAGACGGGGGCCAAAACAGACCAAGAAGGCAAAACCATTGCATCCAGGGAGGAAGCCCTGATATTTTGGCCTTATGGTAGGGCTGGCACTTTTGACCTGCAAAGCTGAAATTACTTGCGACTTCCTGGTTTGAAGACAGTGGACACACCCAGCCAGAGGGGGTGCTTGCAAGAGGTGGGAGCTGACCCATTACAGGATGTCCGAAAACAGCTCTTTAAGTTGGAACCATTGTGTCTTATCCTGCCATAACAAATATTATGGAGTGCTAACAAAGGGCAAGTCTACATTACGGGGCTAAGTCGACCTAAGTTACACAACTCCAGCTATGTTATTCTTCAGGTCTGGGAAAGGTGCTTTGAGCAGCCCACTAAACTTAAGGTAGAACAGATTGTTTAGCATAGGTAGTTAGCACATATTCTAAGAGGGGCCATGCAAAGTGGAGTGGTGCTACAATGGCCAAGTACTAAATATTATCGTTCAGCTGAGGATAAACCATTTTCAAAGACTTTAGAGTATGAAGCAAAAAGGGAGGAGTCTGTAATGATTCCTCATAGTCTTTAATAGGAATCCCTTGTCAATATCAATCTACAGTGCCTAGCACAGTGGGAGCCCAACTGGGTAGAGGACTTTAGTTGCTATTGTAATATACATGTTAAATAAAATAATAATAATATATATACAGTCCCCATTTGTTTATTGGCAAGATTCATCATGTCAGATGATGCTGGACAGAATGCAGTACTCTACAGTTTATTATATATGGGTCTTTCAAATGAGACCTTGAACAACAAGGTCCCATCTATTCTGCATGGAAATGAAAGATCCCTTTGCTCTTTTTATAAAAGCAGAGGTATGCTCCAAAATCCTGGACAAAATATCTCCAGGCTACAATAGTGCTCAGTGTGCTGAACACTCATGGTCTGCTTCTACCCCGGAGCTGACTGCTTTTTAAGAATGGTGCATGATTTTTAATGCCAGCCAATTTTCATTGGTTTGCTTACTGAAGCCAGTAAATGGGATGCTAGTTGGCATTTCAGCTGCTGTCTTCCCTCTTTCTACAATATCAGTTGTTTTAATAAATCTCTCCATGCGAAGAACTTTATATGCATTATCAAGATGTATATCTGAGACGTGTAGCCCTAACTCACACACTGCAGCAGGCAGAGAGCATTTTGGTTATGCTGCTGCTACAACTTCTCTCATCGCTGCTACTGTTTGTTGTGCAATGGATACTCTCTCCTACACAGCATCAGTGAAGCACCAGGCAACTGTTAAATGCTCGCTGCAAAGTGCACGAGTAAAGGGCATTTATAAACCATCATTACTTTGCTTTGTCCCTCCATAAAACATTTGCTCTAAGCATTTACGATGCAGGTATCTTAAGTGGTCAGATATTTGAACTGTGGCAAATAAACTCTTCTAGGATTCATTAATAAATCTCAGCACAATCCCAATCTCAGATGGTCCCAAAAAACTATTTTGAAAAATGATTTTTTTTGTCTCTAATAAGTAAGATAATAAAAGGCTGTGGAAAAACATGGCAAAATTGGACAGAGACAGACAGACCCACAACAGAGCGTGTTGAACAGCTGCAAACCTATAGAAGCCACACTGTTTCCTGCATTGATTGTTCAAGGAGCTGAGTTTATTGAACCCAGGGTGATTTGGAGCAGCTTAGAGGGAAACTATTGACTGAAGAGCCCTTTTGTATGGGAAGCCATTGTTCGGTAAAATTTTATGACTTCACAGCTTTTTAACAAGAGGAATTTTAACAAGGAACGTTTCCTTCAAGGTTTCTTTATGAAGTGAGTGAGCCGAGTTCCCCATTTCTCCATTTGCAGATTAAGCTGTGCTCTAAGAAGCTTTCTTGTCTTTCAGGTACTGGAAAAACAAAAGGCTTGGCATGGATTTAGCTGATCTAAAAAGAAAAAAAAATAAAGGAAGAAATTGTCAGTTTGATTGACCTTTGTATGTACTTTATAGAAGCTGCTGGGGGTGAGTGGATGTCTTCTACTTTGTCAGTAGTTGCATTATCAAGAATTTCATCTCAGTAAGTCTGGACAGCCTCCAGAAACAGTAGCCTGTCTATGCTGAACATTTACTAAAAATTTCCTATCATTGCACTACCAGAGCTGCACCTCCACTAATGGTAGCAACAACAGAGGAAGTGCTAGTGTAGACATGGCAACAGTGACCATCCATGTTTTCACCACAATGTCATCTAGTCTTGTTTTGAGCAGGGTTAGATAATAGTGATATAAATGCCTGTACCCTGTCTGCACTGGAGCTCCTGCCATTGGTACTACCAGGACACAGATACAACTGAAAGCAGAAATGAAATTTTGGTCAGTGGGATTCCTTCCATGGAGTTAGGACTTAAGGATTCATCCTCTTTTTTCTCCTCTGCTTCTCAGACTCCATATTCTAAACTGACTCCTTTGACTTGTGAGAATACAGAACAAACCTGATGATCCAACATGGGATATGAAATTATTGTGGACAATCACATTAATATAACAATGATCTTTTTGGTTTCAGGAGCCTGGTGAGTCATAATTTCTGCAGAAGAAAAGCATCCAGAGTTTATAAAACTTTTCAGGAAAAAGTATTTTGTGAGTGTGTAATATACTGTGCAGTATTAAGTGGTCATCCCAGCACTGGAAATGTTATGTGCTGAAATCAAGCCCCATATGCAAATGAGAGTTTGGATAAACAAGGTTAGGTTCCATGTTAACATATTTTATACAACTATTGGACTAAACCTGGACTCTCCTGTTGAGAAGAGTGTAGACCGGTCAGAGTTCTTCACCTGGGAATGGCACTGAATCAATGGCATTCTGATGGAAAAGGGTCACCTCCACTCTCAGCAACTGCCCCAGAGGTGCTGGCAGCTGTACAGCACTGATCCTTCTCCCACACGTGAAGTCTGTGACTCAGCCCTCTGCTGCCACTCGTGCATGGCAGTGAGGTTGCCATGGAGTGATGTTACGGGAGGCAGTGCTCCATGGGGCCTACCGTACCACAACAGCTACAGCATCCTGAGCAGAAGAGAGAGAGGAGACAGAATGGCAAACACAGGAAACTCATGTTAAGCCTATGTGGAGCTTGAACATGGAGTGGCTTCTCTGCATCCAGCTGGACCAGCCTGACCACCTCGGTGTCGTTGTGGCCTGCCCCAGAGTTCATATCTGTAGGGTTAAGAGGCCTACACAGCCCATAGGATTTGGCCCATTGTAAGGGTCTTTTAGAAGTATAACAGTTGATACATATACTGAGTTCTCTTGCTGTTGATTTTGTTTTAATTAATTTGAAAAACTTCCAGAAGCACTGTGATGAAGTGTATTACCCCTTTAGGAGCCAGCCAAAAGCCACAGTCAGAACTACCGGCACAGAATCACGGAGGCTTCCTGCTCCACCCAGGGACTGACCTATTTAAACAGGAAGAGGAAGCTGAGTAGGGAGTAAGAAGCTGTAGAGCTGATAAGGGGTGGTGAGTGCTCTCTGATGGCTGTCCTGGCCGGTTATAAAGACTTTTGTTTTGGACTTTTAAGTTGTGGGAGTTCTGAACCTGAATCCTTAGGTGAGACCCTTTAAATGGTTTTCCAAGTGTTCCTTTCATGGGGCTTTGCTAAAGGGAGATGAACTTATGTTAATTAGTGTGTTTGGTTTCTTATTGTCCTGATCTGAGCAAGACCAGTTGTTGCCACCCAGTTGGAATAAATCAGGGTGAGGTATACATGCAATGCTACACCTGCCTATGAGGGATCCATTGGGACAGACATGGCCTCTACAAGAACCGTTTCTAGAATATTCTACTATGGCAATGGTGGAACAGTAACGGATGTTCAGTATTTCTAATGCTACAACATCCATCCTGGCAAATGGGATGATGTGGTCTTGACAGGAAAGCAGGTGTCAAAAGTACCCTTACTGGTATTCTAGCTCTTATTCTAATCCACCATAATCCTCCTTGCTATTAGGTTACTGCCAAAAGGTTATTCTTGGCCTTCGTATCCAGGCTCATAAATTGAGGGATTTGTGTCTTCACCTCATATTAACTTACAAATACCACTTCTAAAATATTGTTCTTCTTGACTAACCCACATGGGACAATGTTTGATATCAATCAGTTTGACAGTTTTAATGTATCTTTGACTTACTGTGCTGGAAGCTAAGTAAATTTCCCTTTCCTACAAGAGAAAATGTTTGATATTGATAGCTCAGAGTACGATGCATACTCTTCACAGCATTGTCCTGCTTTCCCATTTGTTGATAACTGTTATCCAGGTCATGTGTGCATTATGTTTCAGACTCACTGTTTCATCCAAAAATGAAGTTCACAACAATAATAGTAATTAAAGTTGGAGCAAAGGACATGCGGGAGATGAAATATCTTGAACTTTCTCAGTAGATCATACTACTTCACTCTCTAGTAATTGTATCAGTGTAAAATGTGTTCTCTCCATTTTTTTCTGGCATCAGTACTTGCCAGACAATGGAAAAGGCTACATGTGTGACACTCATGGTTCAATCCTGCAAGATGATGAATGCTTCCTGTGCAGTGCTGAATTCTCAGCTAACTTCAGTGCACAGTGCTGGATGCAATTCACAGTGGATGATGGAGGTTAGGAACAAACCCCTGTGAGAAATGACAGTTTTAATATGCACTGAATTTGTGAATTACTGTACAATATTGAACAGTCATGAATACAATATGTTACCTTGTATTCGTACCACAGTAGGGCCACTTCATTTTTGTCTGAAAACTTCATGCATACCTTAAAGTAGCCACAATGGAAAACATTTGGTTAGAATAACATGAGTTGTTTTCTTTCCAGCAACAGCTAATTAAAAGCATTAAAAACCACACGTGTTCTAGTAGAAAAGAAGCCTCAAACAAAGGCACCTATAATTCACTGACACTACTTTGCAGAAAGGCATCCATTGGGCTACTAAATGGTAAACAGTGGCAATACATAATCACTGCAGATTCTGCAGCTGCAAGTCCAATCCTAATCATTTTGAATTCTGGATTTGATAAATGCTACTGTATGTGTGGTCCTAAAGAATGGATGTTTATACTTTATTTTTTCTTGTGCAAGCAGGATAATTTAAACAAAAAAAATTCAAGACTATAAATTTGTCACTTTTCTTTTTAAACTCCTTTGATAGCACTTCCATTATTTCATCAGACAATATATCTTCTTTCAAAATGCCTTTTTCTCCAAATATCCTATAGCATTATAGCCTTTATTTCTGATAGCATTACTAGCAATAGGTATTATTGTATTGATTATTGTGCAGCATAGGTGTGGATGGCCCCTGTAGCTAACAATTAAATCAAGGAGATAAGACAGTTCTGACAGGAAAAAAAAGTTGTCCCATAGGTTAGCAATCTAAGGTATTCTTTAATAAGTAATAGCTGTTTGTGGAATGTGTTAAGTGAGTTTATAGTTTTCTCCAGCAGCCAGCTAAGTCTTTATTTTTGGGGGGATGGGGGAGGGAGGGAGGAGAGGGGAACTTGCTTGTTTAGACACTGGTTTCCAAAGTTTAGAAGTTTACAACACGGTATTTTTAAAGAAAATGATAAGAGGAAGGCAAATGGAGTATGAACTGCACTGTAATTGTGACCAGGTGCATGGAAGTATTTTATTACCTTAAAGCAGCTGAAAGTCATTTATGAGCATGCAAGATATGTACAGGAATAATTTTGTGTATGTTTAGTAATAAATACCAAAAGGCATTGTAAATGACTTGACACCATCAGAAAACTGCCTCAGAGTATTCACTTTTATTCCGGATATTGAATCCTGAGTGTGTGTGACTGGGGTAAGGGGGGCAGAATGGGGAAGAGGAGAGTACCATACATATTCACACCTTTATTCCTGTGAATGCTAAGAGATTTATTCCCCCAATAACACGTGTGTGCTTTCAGAAGAGGAAAGAGAATAACACAGCCAGGGGGCTGCTCTAACTTATGCCAGAATTGAAGAGAGAAAGATGGCATAAGACTACCTTTGGCTCATTCCTGTGAATGCAGGCCTGCCGGACGTAATAATCAACAGTCATTTCCAGATGATGGCTGTTCAGTGACCTACTGGTACATTAAATGAGTTAACTGTCTCAAATTAGACAGATCAGCTGTCTGGCTATATGCCTACATCACAAAATACTGTCATCAACAGTGCAGATGGCACCTGTACCACTGTATGATGCTGTGCTTTTATCTTAGGACTTGTCTACATGAATGCTTAATTCATGGCCAGCTGAGGTATAAATCTGCCCTGCACTAGCTTGCCATGAATTAACTGTTGATTAGTTTGAAAGAACTAGATCAAATCAATGAGGACCAGCTCAAAGCAAACTAAATTGTTAATGCACATTGGCATCCACACAGACAGTTGGTCCCTGGTAGGCTCGTATGAGGTAGATTCACCCCCAGCTTGCTGTAAGCTAAATATTCATGTAATATGTTGTCTGATCTGAGTTTTAGAAGGAAGTTGAGTTCTTCCTATGCATGCTGGAGTTGGTACTTGCAGTGTTCCAATAAATCACTGATTCTGTAATTGAGCATTACAATACACTACCACAATTAGCAGTGCTGATTCTGTATCTGAACATTACAATACACTACCACAATTAGCAGCCTCAGGAGACAGCAGTGTCTGAAGGGGCATGGAGGCTGAATTACTCTTTCACTAACACAGTTGGTTCAGTCACAGTAGCATAGTTTGTTTGCAGCTAGTGGGAGGACAGTGAGTCTGATTTTTTTTCACTGACCTTCACTGCCTCTGCACATCCAGGTTTCCTCCCTTCCACTGAAGTAGAAGAGATAGAGTGCTGTACCACAAAAGAATCTGTTTTGAGAGAGGGTGAAATTCACTTCGGTGCAGAGAGCCGGAACAAGGCTCTCGATATCCTCTACTTAGGCACCATATTGGGGCTATAGAGAAGTGGGAAGTCATAGGGAAGGCAGTTGCACACAGGTATGTGTCCAGGGCAGAATGGGCCTCTGTACCAGCCCACACATGGTGGTGTGGAGAATGGCCTTCCTCCATAGCCAGGAGATGGGCTATGAGATCCATGTTTATATAGATATAAGGGCCCTTGCATAATGTGCAAATGTATGGAAGGGCTCTAACCACTTCTCAAGCCCGCAATGGGCAGTAGTGGCTTTGGAGGAATGAGCTGGAACTCCACTGCCTGGCTCTGGGTTGGGAAGGTGAATTTTGTTTCCCAGAATCCTATGCTTTATCAACATATTGGTTGCAGGGGCTTAATGCAGGTGATGTGAATGTCATCCAATGGACCTATGATGAGGTTTGGAGCACTTAGAGAGCTCTAGATCAGACCTAGACTTGTGAGTGCTTATCTGGACTGCATCTCTAATCCTTAGCTTATTCCTTGGGTATGCTTGCCTGAAGCCCTCTTTAAAAATACTTTTATGAGACTGTTTCTTCCCAGGTAAAAAACAAGCACACATTTGGCCTCTTCCACCTTAACCCTAGCCTAATCTCCAGTGCAGATAGCTGTAATGAGCTTTCCTCTGGAGAAGCAGACCACTAGCTGAGATGGAGATGGAGGCTTCTAAAAGCCTTTCTCTTATTTGTAAGGCAAGCATGTCTTGAAGTGGACATGGCTGACTCTGTTTAGCCAGTCTTTGTGGATGGTCCATGCTGGATGACTGAACCATGCTGAAATCACTGTAGCCAGACTGAGGATGGAGAGCCCTACTAGAATTATTTGACTGGGTATGGAGGAACCATTTTGTGCTGGAAGTGATGGCTTCAGAGGTATTTAGTGAAATAGGAAGAGGCCTTGTCTAGGTTGGCCTAGATTCAGCAGTTGGTGTCCCTGCCCTCTTAAGTGAAGGAAAGAATGTACAAATTGAACTAATGAAGATTTAGCCTCCTTAAATCCCAGTTAGGTAAATTGCTGCAACCCCTTGCACGTTCTTCCCTATACAAAGGGTCAGCACTGGCTGCTGACTCAAGGCTATATGTGAGAGAGAAAAGCCAGGAATTCCTCAGACTACCCTGTAGTAACAGTCTAAAGAACTTGAGTCCCTACTGTTCAGTTTCCCTATTCTCTCCTCTAATCCCACTGTTATTTTTATGGAGAGAGAGCAGAAACCAATGAAGGTGCCTGTTCAGCTACCAAGTCAACCATTTCTAGCTTGTTGTACTTATGGCCATCCTAGTGAAGGAGTGGACAGTGAAGAGCTGGGAGAGGAGAGAGGTGAGTCATGGGACTGTGCATTGTGTGTAATGAATTTGATGGAAATTGAGAGACAGAAGCATAAAACATAAGTACTTTTTATTTAATCAACTTAAGTGCTTGTGTGTATTGTGTCTGAGGATGCCTCGACAGTCTCTCCCCCAAACCTCCCACAAAGGTCATTATGTAGAAGACAGGATGTCTTCTGAGCTGCACTTTTCATTTCCCACTGGCAGGTTTTCTGGTGAGTGGTGGTAAAAGAGGTGGGGCTGTTAAGCCTCAGACTACAAAAGTGAAAAAGTCAGATGGGTAAACCTCAATATTGTCAGTTAGGTAAGGCCAGAGAGTAGTAGGCAGAACTATTGCCTGTATATATGAAAGTGGATCCCAGCACAGCTGGTTGCTATCTTCTCTGTATAATCGAAAACACTGAGAGGAGGGCGTGTGATGTAGTCTAGTGACTGCTCCAAGGAGAGGATAAGGGGTCTGCTCGTTATGGGAGAGACCAGTTTCTTAAGAGGAGGAGGCTAATGGTTTTGGTAGTGAATGACCAGCATCTTAGCACAGCTCTCCTGATGTATGCAGTTGTAATTTATCTACCGTGGCAGAATTTAACCACTCCAGGGTATGAACTTTTTTATTTCATTTTTATCCCTGTCTCTGTTGTGGACAGTGTAAAAAGATCACAGGTTGCTTTAAAAAAAGGGACACTTATTTTCTGGCAAAAATTGTCACTGAAAATGTGTCCCTGTCCAAAAAAACCCCCCCAAAAACCCTGCTGAATTTTTCAGCCAGCTCTAACACGTAAACTGTCCTGCAGGCACTTGAATTCATTATGCATTTTCAGTTTTGTCATGCAAATTCCCTCTTTTAATTATAAACTGTTTGTGTAAAAGCCCAGCCTCTATTTAATATTGACTTGATTATAGCTTTCTTCTTCCTACTGTGATATCCTTCTTCCAACAAACTGTCATAAATCACTTACTGGCAATGGATTTGCTCAGACTGAAATTGTGCTGAAAACAAACTAAAGCAATTGATTCAAAGTACAACATGTTGATCATGTGCTTGCCATATGCATATATTGTAAGTCCTGCCAGGTCTATATGGTTATTCGGTATTAAAAGAATATTATTCAACTCTTACTGACATCCTCTGTGATTTCATCAGCACACTTTGGTTTCTGTGATCCAGATGGGATGGGTGACATGGTTTAGTAAGCCAGGCAGCTCTGGAAATCAAGGTGTTATCATACAGGCCACCCACACAGTGCCATTCATTTGGATCTGCCAAATGGAACATGTAGCAGAATTGGCATCTACTGTGCATCAGCAGCAGAGACATTTTGTCACTTTATTGATTGATTTATGAGGTGGGTGGGCTTTTTGGAAGAAAACTGTCTTCTAAAGCTTGTATGTATATAATCAACATATGATGATAGTTAGAGGCTGCTCTGTGAACACTTACAGCAGCAATCCTTAGTTTCTGATATTTCTTTGTACAGAGTGTCATTAAACATCCCTTTCAAAACTTTTGTCACTTCCTTTGGAAATTAAGTGGAATGACTTATTTACCCATTCAGAACAGATCACATATTGGATTTGGATGCAAGTGATTAAGAGTGATAACTTCTGAAGGTTTTTACGTTTCAATCACCAGAGTCTGAATAACTTCCTTACCAAAAAATGACAAGTTTTTAATTAAGACCCGTGGATGTGTTATAATCATAGATGAAAATGGCACCAGCCCTGGAATCACATGAAAAGGTACATTTAATAGTAAGAAGAGTTTAGCATAAACTATTAACAGTCAGGAGACGGAGGGCAGGTCTACACTACCCACCGGATCAGCGGGTAGCGATTGATCTTTCAGGGTCTATTTATCATATCTAATCTAGATCCAGTAAACTGATCCCCAAGCGCTCTCGCATCTACTCCGGTTCTGCACTGCCATGAGAGACACAGGCGGAGTCAATGGGGGAGCGGCAGCCGTCGATTCAGTGCTGTGAAGATGCCACAGTAACTCGACCTAAATACGTCAACTTCAGCTATGCTATTCCTGTAGCTGAAGTTGCGTATCTTAAATCGATTTCCCCCTCTTCTCCCCCACCAGGGCTGAGAGTTCAAGAGAAATCCCTGTCCTTGCAATCTCCACTCAGCACATTCTGTGTGACAGTATGTCATTTTAGAGGGTTGAGTTTTTCTGGTGGGAGACACTCCTGTCTGAACACAGGAAATGTTGGCACAGAAGCACCCCCAGATTGAGTGCACGATGGCTATCATGATTGTAAGCTTAGCCCTGTATCTTCTGACTCTGATTTGCCATAGACTATCCAATGCATTAAACAATCTTAAACAGGATCCTGGAAGGGGTGGGGCCTCCCGTGGAAGGGGCGGGGCTGGGGAGGTCATCCTTGCCCAGCCTGCCCTTCCATGCTGCCCAGTCCACACAGCCCAGGGCTCCAGTGGCAATTAAAAAGGGCCTGGGCTCTGGCCTCTGCTGTGGTAGTGGCGTCTGTGAGCCCGGACCCTTTTAAATTGGTGGGTCCCAGGACAGCTGCCACTTTTGCACCCTGCCACCCCTGGCGGCAGCCCTGGGGTGGGGCAGAGAAAGGGACAGTGATGTTAAAGTGCTGCTGTGGCAGCGCTTTAACGTCAGCTGTGTACAGGATGGTACCGGCAGCCACTTCTTACTGGTATGCTGTACTGGCCCCCACCAGCCCACTTTCACCTCTGGCTCTGATCTTTTATCTGCTTGGTGGTGGATGCCAAGATGGCTTCTCTCTCTTACATCGTCACAAATTTATTGTTTTGTCCCCAGACTAAGGATGGCCTCATGCTATTTTTCCTTCCAAACCCCCTCCTGATTTATATGTAAATGGAGTTTCCATTGTTTGTTTTCTGGTCACACTTGACTTAATTTCATTGGAGACATGTAAATAGCTGAATTTCCTCTTGTTGGAGGTGTAGGGGAGAGAGAGAGAGACAGATTTCTCCCTGTGTTTGGTCTTAGTCTTTAAAACATTATATCATTAAGTATCCATATTTCCTCATATAGTGTTAATAAAAGCATTCACAATGATATTAATCACCAGCCTGCCATTAACTTTGTGAAAAGACATCCCCTGATAAACTTTTCTAATACGGTACTATTGTATACAATCAGTTGATTCAATTACTTATTTGAGGTTCAGACTTTCTGTCTTTATAGTCGACATAACGTTTTCTTGCTGAGGCGAGGATACCATTCTGTCTTCCTCCCTACTTAATGGCTTTGTTTGCTTTATAAGTAAATGGACCTTCATTGTTTCTGCCTGAGAACCAGTCTGGATAAACAAACCTAATACATGGCCATTTGGCTAGGGTATACTGGGCTTATGCACTGCTTGCCAAACACATTTTTAGCACCACTTTTTTTTCTTGTACACAGCCTATCTATGATCATGCATGATTGTACATGATCATAGGGTTACTAGTTTTCCAATAATATCTTACATGCCACCTTTTAGATATGGAACATCAGTAAGTTGGAGTACAATGGAACTGGCCAGGCCAGCTGAAACTTACTCCCAGTGAGCAGTGAGCCCCTTGCCTGCTTATACTGGGATGTTGCTAGGGTCACATAACCCCAATATCAGCATCAGCACCCTGCTACTGTGTTCTTACACTGGGGGAATGCTCCTGTGTCCGGTGAAGCTGATCTTAGGGCTGCTTTGCAGCAGCATACTGGGGAATCAGCCCCTCTATGCTCAGAATAGAAATCTTGCCTTTAATTGACTCAGAACTGGCTCAAGTGATAAGCTTTATGGATCTCACAGAGACTTGGAACTCTAGTCACATTTGTAGACAGACAGCCTGGTAGTTTTTAATTATGAACATTTAGGATCAGGCATTTTTAAAATGAGCCCTGAGGTCTGTGCATGCCTTCAAGGCGCTTGCTGGTGGGGAATGAGAGGGCAGGATGAAGCCATGCTCCCAGGTCTTTGACATCCTGCCTCCTTATTCTTGCCTAGCTGAGCTGTCATATTCCCTTGCAACTAATGGGCTGCCTGGGCACTGTTTTCTGGATCCTTCTATCAATCAGCAGCTAGCCCGTCACCTACACTGCCATGTTCATCACAGGAGACACCATTCTGCTCGTATGTCTTTAAAGTGAGAAGGAGATCCCTCAAAGTTTAATGAACCTTAACTATGGAAGTCATTAGTAATGCATCTATAATATAGAGAAAGGAGTTGCATATGAGAACATTTCAGCCTTTGACTAGACTATAGCAGGGTGATGAACATTCAGTTACTAGCTGCACATCAAGGCAGTGGCTGCCAAAACCATAGCCAGAACAGAAAGAAGATGGATTTAAGCAGCACTACATACTGTAAATAATAAAACGTCTATGGTAGAAGGAGCAATGTAACTGTATTTGATCACCACCCAGGTATATAGTGGTCCTTCGTGTTGTTCAAAGGCAGTGATACAGTATTTATATAATGCCATTTACACTGTTTTTCCCTCCCAGATCTTTCAGTACTTCTGCTTGTGTGAAGCATAGTGAAAGATAAGTACATAGTCCATGGCAGTCCACAGATAAGAGCAAGTCTGATAGGGGATTTAGACCAGAGCCTGCTAACAGAACAGACATAAATCAGAATCATGTTTCCCTACAGGTGGAGTTCCTGCAGTGCTGGTCATTCCTCAATAGTATGTTATCAGTAGTCTTTCTGTCTGAGCATGCTCAGTTGGCTCATTCTGACATTAGGGTGAACTAAATTATATTGATAGGTATATTAACGCTAGGACTTAATGCTCTGCTGTAGCATTGAGTTGGAAAGTGCCAGAAAGTGCTGATGTCTGAGTTCTGCACAGAGTGGGACTCAGAAGCAGGATTTCAAATCCCAGTGTCTTTACTCTGTCTTTATACAAGAAAAACAGCCACTGAAGTCAAAAGTTGACTTTATCTACTACTGGACACTGCATTTGATCTCAGAAAGAGAAGTCAGATGAACTTACAAAAGTTAGCATGACATGCAGGGAAGGGATAGATAGTAATGGCAAAATCCCACTGGAATTTGTTAGACTGAGGCAATAGTGCCCTCTTCTGGTAAAGTTTGGAGAAATATAAAAATATCTGTTAAAGGAATTACACACAGTTGTTGTTTATTGGAACATGGCTTTCCCCTGGGTTTTAAAGCTAATAGGGATAAATATTAAAAACCTTGCTCCTAGAAGCAGATATTTGCACTCCTAGGGTAAACTTCTCAGAGGCCCAATGTCTGTATGGAAAATATATACAGAATTGTAAATGGATTTACTGTGATTGTGCATGCAAACTGCCATTTGTACACTACTGGCAGTAACTGCATGCTAGTTTAGACATACAGTCCTGCTTTCCCTTTAGTAGGATAGCTGCAAGAGTAAGCCTGGGGACATGTTCCTTGAAATGAATAGAATAACTTTTTCTCTTAGGGGCAGAGTGAACTATATAGATGACTATGCAGCCTGCAAATAATAAACATTTTAAAATAAGAAAAGCCTGTCTTCCTGAACATAAAACCTTCAGCCTGATTAGAACTGCTGTGCTTTGGCATCTGAGAAATAATCCCACAATCAGCCAGAAGAAAACTTTTTATTTGCAGTATAGGCATTCTTGAAAGGCAGATGAGCCAAAAGCAAGTGTATAAATATGTCCATTGTGTTTAGAATATCTCCCAAACGTGATTCTCAATTGTTGCCATAATATTTATTAGTTAATAACCCTACAGTACTGAGCGCACAACACTAAAGGTCTGAAATTTCAGCCATAATCCTGAATTCTCTCTTTTTTTTATAGTTGTCAGATCCTCAGTCACTTTAAGACGTTATTTTCTGCAGTTCATATACTCACACTACTTGTTTTTCTTCTAGACAGGTGCTGCAGGAATATTATAATTATGCACTGCTTTAATGCCCCTTAGTGGTGTATTTACCTTTAATTATTGTTACCCAAGGCGTGGGGGGGGGGAGCGACTCTGAGCAGCAAGCAACATTCATACATTTCAGAATGACAACAGAGAAATCAGATTACTGTACATGACCTATTGCACAAAAGCCTTCTCTGCAATATTCAGCTACTTTGAGTCATCAGGGCCAGTATTAGACTTGCTAGGGTCCAGGGCAGAAGGCAGAAGTCCTGCTTCATGGGACTGCAGCCTGGGGCACCAAGTGCCACCACCTGGGGCTGAAACCAAAGACTGAGCAACTTATTTTCACAGTCCCCCTGTGGTGTGGGGCCCTTGGTAATTGCCCTGCTTGCTACCCCCCTAATGCCCATCCTGGCTTTTATATGCAGAAAAATAATTGGTGTGGTGCAGCTAGGCCATGGAGTTTTATAGCAGGGGAGGGGAAGAAGGGCAGAAAGAAGAAGGTTGAGATCCCCAGATTCAGAGATTTAATTACTCTAGCTAGTTGTAGATCCACCCAAGGTAGCAGGAATAATATCCAAACTGTGTGTGACAGACATGGTTCAGTGGCCCTAACTTTCTCTTGAAACTGAGGCATTGTTTTGTTTTTCTTTAAGCAGTTGCCTTTTAATCACCTTTAAGGATCTGAATCATAGAGCAGGTCCATTGAATCTACCTTTATCTGGCTTCTTCTGAGCAAGTTACGTGGAACTATCTCAAATACAATGTTAACACCGAGAACTACTGAATAGGCTTTATAGCCTGTCATAAATAGAAATCAAGGGTCAGATTCTGCCAGCTATACTCCTCTGGAGTAGTACCTTCTTCCACAAATAATTCCTTGTTCACTATGGGACCATTGCCAAGCTCACTGCAATCAATGGGAGTCTTTCCATTGACTTCAGTGGGCTTTGGATCAGGCTCTAGTTCCCATCTAAAAACAGGCACCATAGTTTTCTTCTTGGGATCTCACTTGTTCTGGGGTCTCAGAAATAATTGCAATGGTTTTTATAGTAGTTCCTGTAGCACTGTTGGGGGTCTCAGTAGGACCTGCTAATTTGAATGGAAGCAAGTTATAATATTAGTATGTACTCTTTTAGGACTGTGCATTCTTCAGGTACACTTTTCTGTTTAGAAAGTACCATGCCTTTGGGGTACTACTGCAATCTAAATAATCAAATAGCAATAATAATAATAATATGGCTTCATAATGACATAGCAACTTTTATACAAGGAGCTCAATTCTTGACATACATTAATAAAGCCTTCAAACACGGGGGGAGGGGAAGGGGGTTCTCTCTCACCTATGAGGTAGATGTGAAATAGAGAAACTGGGGAAACAGAGGTCCATAGAGGCTGAAGGGGCCCACCAATGGTCAGACCAGCAATCTTTGCTAGTGTTAAATATAGCCCATGCCGCCTGACTTCCAGGCCCTAAGACAGCAGAGTCTCTCAAGTACTTATTCTGTTCCAACATAATTCTTCCTTTTGACTTCTCCCTTTCCTTGTTAACTATTACTGAATTAATATCATCTATAACTTAGCCCTGGTCTACCCTATGAGTTTAGGTTGAATTTAGCAGTGTTAGATAGATTTAATCCTGCGCCCATCCATACAACGAAGCCATTTTTGTCAACGTAAAGAGCTCTTTGAATCAATTTCTGTACTCCTCCCCGCTGAGGGGATTAGCACTGAAATCGACATCACTGGGTTGAGTTTGGGTAGTGTGGATGCAATTCGATGGTACTGGCTTCCGGGAGCTATCCCAGAGTGCTCCATTGTGACTGCTCTGGACAGCACTCTCAACTCGGATGCACTGGCCAGGTAGACAGGAAAAGCCCCAGGAACTTTTGAATTTCATTCCCTCTTTGGCCAGTGTGGTGAGTTTATCAGCACAGGTGACCATGCAGAGCCCAGCATCATAGGAGACCATGCAGTTCCAGAATCTCAAAAGAGCTCCAGCATGGAGGTGCTGGATTTGATCACTGTATGGGGGGATGAAAGGACAAAATGCCAATAATTTTGCCAAAGTCTCCAAGGCCATGGTGGTCAGAGGCTACAACAGGGACCCGCTGCAGTGCTGCATGAAAATTAAGGAGCTCAGGCAAGCATACCAGAAAACCAAAGAGGCAAATGAACGCTCCGTGTCAGAGCCCCAGATGTGCCGCTTCTATGACGAGCTGCATGCAATGCTAGGGGGAGCTCTTACCACTAACCCACCCCTCTGTGGACACCTGCAAGGGGGGAGTCTCACGCAACAGAGATGAGGATTCTGGGGACAAGGAAGATGATGATGACTAGGACGAGGTTGAGTATAGCCCACAGCAGGCAAGCAGAGACACTGTTCTCCCCGACAGCCAGGATCTTATCACCCTGGAGTCAATCCCGTCCCAGCCCTCCCAAGGCGCCATCCCGGGCTGCGAAGCCAGAGAAGGCATCTCTAGTGAGTGTACCTTTGTAAATATAATACATGGTTTAAAAGCAAGTATGTTTAATGATTAATTTGCCCTGAGGAGTTGGGATGCATTCGTGGCCAGCACAGCTACTGGAAAAGTCTGTTAATGTGTCTAGGGATGAACAGAAATCCTCCATGAAGCTCTCCTGGAGGTACTTTAAAGGCTTCTGGAGGGGGAGCAGTCTTATTCTGTCCTCTATGATAGGACACTTTACCACTCCAGGCCAGTAGCAAGAAGTCTGGTATCATTGCATGAGAAAGCCTGGCAGCATATGGTCCTGGTGTTTGCTAGCATTCAAGCTACATCCTTTCTTTATCTCTCTCTCTCTGTGTTATCCTCAGCAGAGTGATATCATTCATGGTGGCCTGTCTGAAATCGGGGCATTTTATTAAGGGGACATTCAGAGGTTGCCATTCCTACTGGGCTGTTTGCCTATAGCTGAAAAGAAATCCTCCCCACAGTTAGCCACGCGATTGAGGGGAGAGCATTCACGCTGAGCTGTTCACCTTTGGCTAGCAGGGATCTTCTCTGCTACCAGCCACGTGGAGGGGGGGTTGGATGAAGCGATCATCCCAGTGAATTGGATGCGGGGGGTTAGTTGGGTTTCTGCTGCACGTTTACTTGAAAACTGCAGCACCTCCTTTTAAATGGGAGGGCAGCTGGATTACATTCAAGTAGAGTGGACCAAGGATGCGGGTTTTCATCAAGGAGAAACAAATAGAACTGTCACACTGCAGCCTGGTCAGTCATGAAACTGGTTTTCAAGGCTTCTCTGAAGCGCAGTGTGTCCTGTTGTGCTCTTCTAATTGCCCTGGTGTCTGGCTGTGCGTATTCAGCGAACAGGCGATTTGCCTCAACCTCCCACCTCACCATAAATGTCTCCCCCTTACTCTCACAGATATTGGGGAGCACACAGCAAGCAGCAGTAACAATGGGAATATTTTTTTTGCTGAGTCGATGCTAGCCTCAATACTCTGAACACACTCTGCCAACTTAGAGCATTAAGTAGGGACACACACAATCAAATGTGAGCAATCAGTTTGGAAAAATCAACTTCTATAAATATGACCAAATTTTGTAGTGTAGACATACTCTTATTGTGTCTAATATCACCTATGGCATCCATCTGCTTAATGGCAGTGAAAGGTACATTGATGTTAGTCTATTTGGCTTCCATGTAGGGCACTTCTGCAATGAATGGTTTTCAGAACTTTCATGAGTGCTGGCAATGTATAGCAAAAGTTTTTTGCATCAGAAGTGTCTTCTTCAAGGAGAGAGCCTTGCAACAGAGTTTCTGCTTGCACTGGAACAGTTTTCATATTATTGTCTTAGATAATTGCCTCATTTTAATGTAGATGAAATCAATAGGTTTGTGGAGTATAATCATCTGCTTCCTGCTCTGGAGAGGGACTAAATTACATTGGGGCTATATCCAGTACAAAAGATGCTCCTCAGCATGTTGGCACAGCTACATTGCTGAGCACATGGATGTGTAAATCCAGGTTCTACCCCTTCTCCTGCCTCCCTCTGTGAAGAAAGGGATGGAATGTACCAGCTCTGCAGCACCTGCTTCCTCTTCTGTGCCCCAAGACGTGGGTAGCTAATGCAAGGGCCTGGACAACCTTTTTTCATTTGGCAGATTAGAGTTTAAACATACATACACACACACACACACACGCTGTTGGCTATCACTTTAATGAGGTTGGTACCATAACTAAAGCTCCATTTTGCTAAAGTGTGATAAATGAGTTTTTGTTCCGAATTCAGTGCTTTCTTTCTTTCTTTATTAATACAGTCCCTAAATCTTCAGAGAAGCTAAAGCTGCCACAAGCCTCTGGTTGTCTCCTGCCATGCAGTGCATGGCAGCAGGGAGAGGATGCCTTACAGCCCCCTTAATTCCTTGTGCCACTGTGCAAGCGGGTCAAAAATTTGAGATGATAATGTAAGTTTCTAAATACAGAATTAGGTACATATCTTTAGGCATCTAAGATTGAAACCTGGGCTTAGACAGCTCTCACTGTCCCACAGCTCCCCATAGAGAGGGGAGAAGGGTACTGATGAACGTATCAAGCTGCAGTCCAGTATCTCCTACTCCATCAGCTGCCACTGTTTGGAACCTCCTAGACATGGTATTGAATTCTTAGCTCGCCCTCCCTCCCAGCACCCCAAAAGTGCAAGGGTATGTGATGCAAGAATTTAAGGATCTTGAATAGAATGTGCAAGAATATTTATAACTAAAGATGTTCCTCACAATAAGAATTGGATAACTGACCCTTGCATACATTTTTCCCATCAAAGTATGAGCCTTGCTCTTTGGCTGGGAAGATGACCTAATGTGTCAGAATAGCCTGAGAGAGCATGTTTGCAATGTTGCTCTTTTAGGAGGACTGTATCACTTTCTGAAATATGTATTGCGGCCATTGTCAAGGCCAACCCATCAGCTGCTCGCTCAGTAGGCGCTTCTCACTCCTACAGCTTTTAGGTTGATGCTACATAGCAATATATCTCAAATAAATATTTTGGGCAAGCTGCCACATCAAATTCTTTCAGTTGTGGGTGGTCCTTGAACAGTAGAGCCCTGTCAGTATTACCAGTCTTGATAATAGTGTTTACAACATTGGATTCAAAGGTTTAGATTTTTTTTTAACTGTGCTTTAAATTGCTTGTCTAGACAGCCCTGCAGTTCCAATCTCTTTAAGAATAAGGCTTTGACTTAGTGCTATGCCACTGATATACTCCGTCAGTGGATTACATCGTTATTGTTAAAAGCAATCTTTCCCTGAACTGTTTCTTTTTTCCTTAATGCAGCACTCTTGGTGACTGGCTGCACTCTTCTTTACTGAAACAATGTCCCCTTTGCCTGTACAAACATGCGTGAGGCTAGCTCAATAACTGAAATGTTTTGTAAGCAAGCGTTCACATTTTAAAGACTGTGTAGAACATTTTTAGGGCAGTAGAGCAGACTCAGAAGAGCCAGTCATTAACTAAGAACAGGAGCTAGCAAAAGCCACAATCTTACTATTAAGGAAAGTCTGTCCAGATAAAATATTATGGCCTTGACTTTCAAAAATGACTGATTTTGTCCAAATTGAGACACTTTAATGGGGGCTGATTAAATATCGAATCTACTGAAGTCATGGAGATCCCCTATTGTAACTGCAGCTGTGTACACCTAAACGTTGTTCACTTGCTTTTTCTACAGCAGGTGAACAATCACCTAATATTGAGTATTTGCTTTCCAAGTTGCCCACTTTTGAAAAATAAATCATAGGGCAAGGATAATAAATAAAAAGTACATCCCTGTGGATATTTCAATGGAACAAAAAGCATCTGGTATAGTAGAAATGAATTAACAAATGAAAAGAGAGAAAGGCAGTTTCAATTCATTATTCACAAGACAGTTTTCTTCACAGCATTAGCAAAATTCATACCTACATAGTGAATTATATCTTCATGCACCCTTACCAAAGTTAAGGGCCAGGAATAGAAACCAGGTCTCCTGAATCCCAGGCCAGTGCTCTAAACCACAAGACCACACATGTATTAGCATATTGCAAATTTAGTACACCGTAAAAGTAAATTTCTGAGAAACATGAGATTGAATTAAATGTAAATATATTACATTAATCTACATTTTAAAAAATTCTGAATGGGAAAGGTGAAGAAGCCAGAGAACCTTGCTAGTTTTAGGCCAATCTTATCACAGCCACGATCATATATTCTGCTCTGGAAGTGAGCTCTAGGGCCTGCAGAGCTCAAGCAATCTAAGCTTGTGAACAGTGAAGGAACCAAACAAAGTCGTATTCTTGTGTATCTTAGAAGCTCCAGGAGGGCAACTTTATGCATCTTAGTGGCAGTGAGATCTTCAGTCTCAAGGTCACACTGCACTCTGCCCAAAATGAGTGATCCAAGAGAAAAATCAGACTTGCACCACTAGAGGGTAGTTACTTCCAACAACCACATGAAAAGGGTAAAAAGATGTTAATTAAATTAAAAGTTAAAGTAACAATACCAAAATTCTTGACACGTTTACCAGCTTCCTTTTTATTTAGCAAAAGAAAGAACTGGGACTATACAGGAAAGTATACATTTTATTAAATGAATGACATACATAGTAATAAATACATTTATAAATAAGGAGTTACAGAAAGCAAAGCAATGTGATATGACAGTCAACCTTCTATCCATGCATTTAACATGGAGTAGTCCAACTTTTATCAAATAGGTATAATCAGACCTAGTTAATTCATTTCACACATCATAAAGTGGTGATTTTAGCAAAATCATTTTCATACACAACAGAATTAACTACCAGTGTAAATCTTTTAATACTGGTCATTGTTCAACACTTAAGTGGCAGAAATAGAAGTTTTCCACAGTTGTTATACTTTGAAAAGCTCAATCGGGTTTCAGGGATCCCCTAACGCTGCAGAAATGCTAACCTCTTGAAAGTCTCCAGAGGTGTCTTTCTTCTGCCTGGTCATCTTCATCCAAGATTTTGGAAGTAGGAATGAGAGTAAGAACTGAGGTAACCAGGTGGGTCCTGCACCCCTGTTGAGCTTAAAGTTCAAACCTCAAGGCTTTCAAAAACCTATCCTAAATTAACTTTCACACCAATCAAATTGTACCAAACAGACAACCTCAACTTTGCCCTGTAAAGACACCTACTAACGTACATACACAAAAACATCTAAAATTCCCAACAATTCAATACCTGAAAACAGTCATGACAACAAAATACTGCACCTCTACCCAAATACCAAGACTAAACAGAAAAATTCCTACCTAAAACAATCACATCATCATCCTCTGACTTCCATAAACAAAAAAAACTATTAAAACACCACGATCTCCTATTACATCAATACACATCACTACTAAAAATACTCTAACTTCTGACAAAAGAGGAGCAAAGTTAAAATTGAATGTGTGGTACACTTCGGCTGGTGTGAGGGTTAAAATAGATTAGGTGTTTGAAAGTTCTGAAGTGGGGGGTAATGACTGCCATTTTCAAAAACATTTAGGTTTATTTTGTTTGCTTGCTTTTCGATAGGCGTTACCTGAAGAAATGTTAATCTTGTGAACCGAGACTTTATTTGAAGAGTTTTCTGGAGGAAATTGAGGGTGAGCGCAGAAAACCCAAGTTACAGGGCGGTCACATTGCTCCATTTACAAAGAACTCAGTGCCCCTCCAAAGACAGGGAAAGGTGACTGGCACCCTGATTACAGGGCAGTCACTCACACTAGCTAGGTAACGGAGCATAGTGAAGAGAACACAATGGCACAGACCGGGACCCAGCTTACAGGGCAGTCAAAGGATTGAAAGGCTCGAGGTTCCCGTAACAGTCTCCTAAAATGACCTGAGGCCTGATTACATGGAGGCTACTGTGCCCAGAGTCCCTTTCCTTTTCCTCCATCTTCTTTTCTCCCCTGTGTGTGGCATTCCCGATGCTTCCTTCTTCTCCACTTGTGCTTCAAGATGCCTGAAACAGTGGGAGGGAGCACAAGGCGGGTGTAAGTGAGAAGCCCTTTCGACAACTCCACGTCCCTGACTCAACTCAGTGTAAACTACTGATACAGTGTTCTTTTCCGCGTCGGCAGACACCCTGGATGTTAAGGTGCAAGACACTTCTGTGTGGTCTTCACAAACTTCCATAAGGATATCCCCGTCCTCCCCAGCCTGCCCGGCAGAGAAAAGTACTGTACCCAGCCAGAGAGACTGTGCACTAAAAGATTATATCTGAGCTCTTACTCTTCCCTTTTGTGGGGAGGAGGATGATAAATATGTTAATGCACGTTCAGCTCTTTTTCCAGTTCTGAGGAGAGTAAATAAAAAGTGCTGCAGCGATTTAACTTAAAGAACTCAAAATAAATAAATAAAAACATTTACACCCATTTGTATCACTTGCTCTCACATACACATAAATACAAAAAAAAAATGAAAATAAGAGGGGGACTTCCTAGAAGAGAAGGAGAGCTCATTGCAATAGGTCACTTGACCAATCTTCCTCCCTTCCAGAAAGAAATGGAAAAGGCATAAGACCTGGACCCTGCTTACAGGGCGGTCATGCTGTTCAAGGGATTAAAAGGCTCAAGATCCCCATAAAGTGTAATTAGATGACTGAAGGCCTGATTACAAGCAGGTTACTGTGCCCAGAGTCCTTTTCCTTTCCTCCATCTTCACTGACTTGTCTTCTTTTTTAACCTGTGCTTGACATTCCTGAACGTTTCTTCTTGTCCCATTTTGCTTGAAACTTCCTGAATCAGAGAGAGGGAGCAGAGAGGCAAGTGTTAGTTAGACACTCTTACAACACCTCCACATGCCTCAGATAAGGATTTTCCCCTTCTTAGTGAGAAAGGTACCAAATCTTTTGCACTGAGCTCCTCCTCCTGCAACACCTCAGCCGTTCCCACCAAGGCTCAGATTCATCCCTTCAGATTCACCACAGCCTTTCCTGCCCAGGCTCTGACCCCCCAACCCCCTCAGAGTCACCTCAGCTTTTCCCACCCAGGCGCTGACCCCCACACTTCACAGTCACCTCAGCTTTTCCCACCTAAGCTCTGACCCTGCCCCCTTCAGTCACCTCAGCTTTTCCCTTCCAAACTCCGACAGTCTCCCACCCCCTTCAGAGTTACCTCAGCCTTTCCCGCCCAGATTCCGAACTCCCCCCACTTCAGAGTTACCTCAGCTTTTCCCACCCAAGCTCCAACAACTCCCCCATTGAGAGTTACCTCAGCTTTTCCCGGCCAGGCTCTGACCCCGCCCACTTCACACTCACTTCAGCTTTTCCTGACTAGGCTCTGACCCCGCCCCCTTCAGAGGTACCTCAGCTTTTCCCACCCAAGCACCGACAACGCCCCCCTTCAGAGTCACCTCAGCCTTTCCCGGCCAGGCTCTGACCCCGCCCACTTCAAAGTCACCTCAGCTTTTCCCGCCCGAGCTCTGACAACCTCCCCACCCCTTCAGAGTCACCTCAGCCTTTCCCGGCCAGGCTCTGACACCCGCCCCCACCTTCAAAGTAGCATCAACGTTTCCCACCCAATCTTTGACACCCCCCTTTAGAGTCACCTCAGCCTTTCTCGCCCAGTCACTGACCCCTCCTGTCAAAGTCACCTCAGCATTTCCCACCCAGGCTCCAACACCCGCCCTTTAGAGACACTTTAGCTTTTCCCGCCCAGGTGCCAGACTCCTTCTATCCTGCCACCTTAGACTTTCGAGCCCAAAGGCCAGGCTGCTCCTCTGGCTTTACCCAGGCTCTGACCTCCCCGCTTCAGAGTCACCTCAGCCTTTCCCGGCCAGACTCCAATCTCCACACTTCAAAGTCACATTAGCATTTCCCACCAAGGCTCTGACACCCCCCCTTCACAGTCACCTCAGTGTTTCCCACCTAGGCTCTGCCTGCCCCCGCAATCCCCGAGTGACCTCAACTTTTTCCGCCCAAGCTCCAACCCTCCCCCACAGTCACTTCAGCGTCACTTCAGCCTTTCCAGCCCAGGCTCCGACACCCCACCCCTTCAAAGTAACATCAGCGTTTCCTGCCCAGTCTTTGACACCCCCCCTTTAGAGTCACCTCAGCTTTTCCTGACCAAGTGCCAGACTCCTTCTCCCCTGCCACCTCAGACTTTCATGCCCAAAGGCCAGGCTCCTCCTCAGGCTTTACCCAGGCTCTGACCTCCCCGCTTCAGAGTCATCTCAGCTTTTCCTGCCCAAGCTCCAGCAACCTCCCTCCCCCTTCAGAGTCATCTCAGCTTTTCCCGCCCAAGCTCCAGCAACCTCCCTCCCCCTTCAGAGTCATCTCAGCCTTTCCTACCCAGGCTCCGACTCCCCACCCCTTCAGAGTCACCTCAGTGATTCCCGCCCAGGCTCCACCTCTGCCCCCCTTCAGAGTCCTCTCAGTGTTTCCCACACAGGTGCGAAGCCCACTCATCTGGCATCACTTCAGCATTTTTCCCTACCTCATTTGATCTATCTTAGATCTTTTCAGACTCGGCCCAAGCCCCATACACTAACTCATGCCACCTCATATCTTTGCCCAGCCTGCTGCCTCAAACCACATTCCCTCACCCACTTGTGTGATGTCAGCATTTCCCTCTAGAACTTGAACCCTTCCTTATTCCCTGACCTCTCCATGCCTGGATGGAGCCCTGCCCTCTGGTGCCCAGTCACACGCTCCTCACCCCTCTCCTTGAGCTACCTCAGAGCTTTCTGCCTCAAGCCCAACCCTTCCCTCTGCTTGTGCCCTTCTGGGGGTTTTCCCAAGCCTTCTCCTACCCTCTCAGCATCACCCCTTCCTGCTCCGTAGCAACCTCAGCGCCTTCTTCCTGCCCCATGTTGCAGTTTCCCATCAAACCCACATTCCATTTACCATTGCCTCAGACGTCCCTCCAGAGCCAGCTGCTACCCACCATCTCATCACAGCGCTCCAGCCTCACTTTTGCCCCTCCTGCCACCTGGCCACGTGACTCTCTGCTCCTAAGCCCTGTTCCCAGATCGTGCTGCTTCAGAGGTTCTCTCAGGCCCACCTCACAGTCGGCACCGCCATCCTCTAACCCACGGGTAAGCAACCTATGGCACGGGTGCCAAAGGTGGCACATGAACTGATTTTCAGTGGCACTCACTCTGCCCGGGTCCTGGCCACTGGTCTGCATTTTAATTTAATTTTAAATGAAGCTTCTTAAACATTTTAAAAACCTTATTTACTTTACATACAACAATAGTTTATTTGTATATTAAAGACTTATAGAAAGAGACCTTCTAAAAATGTTAAAATGTATTACTGGCATGTGAAACCTTAAATGAGAGTGAATAAATGAATACTCGGCACACCACTTCTGAAAGGTTGCCGAACCCTGTTCTAACCTAAAGTCTTGCCTCAATCTTGAGCTGACTCAGCCTCTCTCATGCCAAATGCCCTCCTTCTGTAACTAATTCCCGCCCAGTCTGAGCCCTGCCCCCTGGTGGAGCCCCAGGTGGGCTCCGTCCAGCCCTTGTGTCTGCAACTACGTTTTGGAGTCTTGGTCCCCTGGTGGCAGCAGGGTAACGATGCACAGAGCTTCCTCCAGATGTGCGAGGGGCAGATCTCACCTGTCAGGACACTTCCCTGGGCAACCCCCAACACTGAGCCAGCCCTGGTCTCTTCCTATGGGGTAGGGAAAGCCAAACCAGCCCCTACTGTCCCTCACAGTGCACAGAACCTGCCTGTACCTGCTTCCCCACGGTGCCAAGCCTGGCCCCATCCCTGCTGCACAGAGGTGGGCAAACTACAGCCTGCAGGCCACATCTGACCTGTGGGCCCCTTCTGGCCGGCCCCAACTTCCTGGCTGGAGAGGCTCCCCACAGTCCCTCCTCCATGCTGTCTTCCCTCTCCTGCAGCCTCAGCACACCGTGCAGGCAGCACTCTGGCCCGTAGCTCCTGCCGGCGGCTTTGGCGGTTCTGCTTGCTCCATGCTCCTGTGAGGTGGCATGTCTAGCTCCCACAGGCCAAATGGAGCCAGACACACTGCACGGTGTGGTAAGGGGGCTGGGAGATTGGAAAAGGGGCAGGGAGTGTCAAGGGCGGTCAGCAGGGACAGGGAGCAGGGGGTAGTTGAATGGGGCAGAGGTTCTGGGGGGTGTGGATGGGGAACGAGGGTTTTATAGGGTGTGGGAATCCGGGGGGGGGGGTCTCTCGGGGAAGGGGGGTGGATGGGGAACAGGGGGGTCAGGTAGGAGGTGGGGTCCTGGGGGGCAGTTACGGTGGGGAACTCTCAGGAGGAGTGGTCAGGGGACAAGGAGCAGGGGGAGTGGGATAGGTTGGGAGTTCTGAGGGGAGTGATCAGGGGGGCAGGAAGTGGGTGGGAGTTGGATAGGGAGTGAGTACAATCATCTCCCCTCCACACTTTCTTTTTAAATGGATGGGGATACTGGCACAGGCAGGTGAAGTCACAGCCACGTTACCTAAGGACAGCCAGTGGACTAACAGAAGAGCCAGGAATAGAAACCAGGTCTCCTGAATCCCAGGCCAGTGCTCTAAACCACAAGACCACACATGTATTAGCATACTGAAAAATTAGTACACCGTAAAAGTAAATTTCTGAGAAACATGAGACTGAATTCAATATAAAAATATTACATTAATCTACATTTTTAAAAAATTCTGAATAGGAAAGTTGAAGAAGCTAGAGGACCTTGCTAGTTTTAGGCCAATCTTATCACAGCCACAATCATATATTCTGCTCAGGAAGTGAGCTCTAGGGCCTGCAGAGCTCAAGCAATTTACAAGCTTGTGAACAGTGAAGGAACCAAACAAAGCCCTATTCTTGTGTATCTTAGAAGCTCCAGGAGGGCAACTTTATGCATCTAAGTGGCAGTGAGATCTTCAGTCTCAAGGTCACACTGCACTCTGCCCAAAATGTGTGATCCAAGAGAAAAATCAGACTTGCACCACTAGAGGGTAGTTACTTCCAACAACCACATGAAAAGGGTAAAAAGATGTCAATTAAATTAAAAGTAACAATACCAAAATTCTTGACAAGTTTACCAGCTTCCTTTTTCTTTAGCCAAAGAATGAACTGAAACTATATTTGAATGTATACATTTTATTAATTGAATTATATACATAGTAATAAATACATTTATAAATAAGGAGTTACAGAAAGCAAAACAATGTAATATGACAGTCAATCTTCTATCCATGCATTTAACATGGAGTAGTCCAACTTTTATCAAATAGGTATAATCAGGTATAATCAGACCTGGCAATTTTAGCAGAATCATTTTAACACAGAACAGAATTAACTACCAGAGTAAATCATTTAATACAGGTCATTGTTCAATACTTAAGTGGCAGACGTAGAAGTTTTCCACAGTTATTACACTTTGAAAAGCTCAATAGGGTTTCAGAGATCCCCTAAAGCTGCAAAAATGCTAACCTCTTGAAAGTCTCCAGAGGTGTCTTTCTTCTGCCTGGTCATCTTCATCCAAGATTTTGGAATTAGGAAGGACAGTAAGCACTGAGGAAGCCAGGTGGGGCCTGCATCCCTGCTGAGCTTAAAATTCAAACTTCAGGGCTTTCAACACTTACCCTAAATTAACTTTCACACCAATCAAATTGTACCAAACAGACAACCTCAACTTTGCCCTGTAAAGACACCTACTAACGTACATACACACAAAACATCTAAAATTGCCAACAATTCAATATCTGAAAAACAGTCATAATCACAAAATACTGCAGTTCTACCCAAATACCAAGACTTAACTGAAAAATACCTACCTAAAACATCCACATCATCATCCTCTGAATTCAAGAAGCATAAAAAATTATTAAAACACCACTATCGCCTTTTATATCAATACACACCACATTTGAAAATACTCTAATATCTTCCAAATTATGTGCAAAGTTAAAATTGAATGTGTGTATACTTTGGTTGGTTTGACAGTTTAAATAGAGTAGGTGTTTGAAAGTTCTGAAGTTGGGGGAGTAACTGCCAGTTTCAAGAACATTTAGTTTTGTGTGCTCGTTTTTAGAAATGTGTGAGAAATACCCAAGTTAGATGTTACCTGAAGTAAATGTTAATCGTGTGAACCTTAACTTTATTAGAAGAGTTTTGGGGGGAAAATTGGGGGTGAGTGGTAAATATAAATGCATGCCTTTCCTTAAATCACATCTGCACACTTCCAGTAGGAAAAGATGATTTATTAATAATAGAAAACTATGATTCCATAGAACTTGTGTTTTTAACATCTCTGCATTTCAGATTCACAGTTATGCTTTGGTTCAGGAGAGTCATGCTCATTAGCCAGCTAATGGAGACGCAAAGGGCCACAAAGACGTGTACCCTAGGTACAGGGAAGTTAAGGTGCCCATGTTACTGAAATGAGGCTAATCCCCCTGTGACGGGTTGGGATCACAGAAACCCCCTTAGAAACTGCCATTTGATATGCCAAGGCTACTCCTGCCTCTGTTTTCCTGCCCAAACAGCTTAGGACCTCAGTACCCTGCCAGGTCTGAGCCACGTCCCCCAACAGCTGTGGGCTTTCTTGGAAACACACGGGACGTATTCTTGCCTCTGGCACTCTCAGATGCTCAACTCCCAATGGGGTCAAACCCTGAATAAATTTGTTTTGCCCTGTATAAATCTTATACAGGGCAAACTCATAGATTGTTCGCCCTCTATAACAATGATAGAGAGATATATGCACAGCTGTTTGCCTCCCCCCGCCAGGTACCAACACATACTCCAAGTTAATTACAAGTAAAAAGTGATTTTAATAAAGACAGGAAGTAGTATTTAAGTGGTTCCAAGTAGTAACAGACAGAACAAAGTGAATTACCAAATAAAATAAAATAGAACACGCAGATCTAACACTAATACAGTAAGAAGCCTCACCCTCAGATGTTCAGTGAATGTCTTATTTCAGGCTCTACGCCCTTTTAGCCTGGGTCCAGCTATCTCACACACACACCCCTGCAGACACTGTCCTTTGTTCCCGTTTCCTCTAGATCTCCTTGTGGGGTGAAGAGGCTTTCTTTTCTCCAGCTGAAGATCACATGGAGGAGTCTCTCTAGGATTTATATAGACATCCCTCTTGTGGGTGGAGACCTTCTCCTCCTTCCTATGCAAAGTCCACTTGTAAAATGGAGTTTCAGAGCACATGGTCCAGTTACATGTTTGAGCCAAACTCCATTCATTTCCAACCAGGCCACATTCCTGGCGGAAGCTCGGGTGTGGACAGGCGTCTACAAAGTTCATTGTTAGCTTGATTGGTTCTTGACTGGGATTCACTGAGAATAGTTTTTTCTCAGAAAGCTGCTCAGCTGCTTTCCAAAGTCTACTTACAACTAACCAAGCACATAGCCAATATTCATAACTTTGAATACAAAACAGACACATACATACAAACAGGATGAACAGATCCACCAGATCATTACCTTTACATAGATATGTTACATGGCATAGGTAGCAAAACCATACATATACTTATAGGCACCCCCGCATAAAGCCTTATGGGGTACACAGTCACACCCCGAGACTTCAAAAGTGAGATGTAACCTGTACCCTGATTACAGGGTCGTTACTGGCATTAGCCAAATAGCAGAGACCATAACCTGAATTACACTAGCAAACTAATAGACCATAATGTCAAAAGGACACAATGGCACAGACCAGGACTCAGCTTACAGGGCGGTCACTCTATTTAGGTTTCCACAGATCTCAATATCCACCAGAAGACAAAGAGACTTGGTCTCTTCCCTAATTACAAAATCAGGACTCCCACCAACCTGCTTATATGCCATGGTGTCAAAAGATGAAGGGCAGACCAAAACCCTTGATACAGAGTTGATAGATTGCTCAAGTACTAGGAGATTCTCTACTTCCTTTGAACTAAATCACCCCCTTTCAAGGCTAGTCATTACTATCAGCCCATTAAAAGGAACTCTACCTTAAAGAAAGCAGAAGTGGAGAAATACTCTAAAAGATGATATCTGCGCTCTTACTCTTCCCTTTTGTTGGGGGAAAGGAGGATGATAAATATATTAATACACTTTCAGCTTTTTTTCCAATTCTGAGGAGAATAAATAAAAAGCACTGCAGCAACTTAAGAAAAGAGAAAGAAAGAAAGAAAGAAAGAAAGAAAAAGAAAAAGGTGTTCACACTCATTTGTATCATTTGATCTCACATACACATATATACAAAAAAAAGGGGAACTTCCCAGAACAGAAAAAGAGCTCATAGCAATACATCACTTGACCCACAGTGTTAAACTTGATCAATCTTCCTCCCCTCCAAAAAGAAATGGAAAAGGCATAAGATCTGGACCCTGATGACAGGGCAGTCACACTGTTCAAAGGATTAAAAGGCTCAAGATCCCCATATAGTGTAATTAGATGACTGGAGGCCTGATTACAAGGAGGTTACTGTGCCCAGAGTCCTTTTCCTTCACCTCATCTTCAGTGACTTGTCTTCTTCCTCCCTTCTTCTTGTGCACTTGTGCTTGAAGCTGCCTGAAACAGAGAGAGGGAGCACAGAGGCATGTGTTAGTCAGACACCCTTACAACACCTCCACATACCTGAGATGAGGTTTTTTCCCCTCCTTAGTGGGAAAAGTACCAAATCTTTCACGTTATCCTCAGCCAATCCCACCCAGTCTCCAACTGCCGCCCCTCCCTTCAGAGTCACTTCAGCTATTCCTGCCCAGTTTCTGAACCCCTCCTCTGGCATCACCTCACCCTTTCCCTCGCAGGAGCTGAGCTCCTCCTCCGTTGTTCATTGACTTTAAGAACACACACACGCACACAGTTCCAGCACCTCTGAACAGCTATTAACATACAGATTTACTGAAAGAGGTGATCTGGTTTTTCTCCCATTACCCTGTAGTTAGTCTTTTAACTTAGACTCTCTATCTATTAGTAATATTATTTGTTTCCCTCCCTCCTTAATATCCTTCCATGAGATTTTACCCTGGTGTGGAATATTCCTAGAGACATTTTTTAAAAAATATGAACAAGGCATAAAATTTGTGAGATTGAGGTGTAGAAGAGATATTTTCATTTAATTGATTGATATTAATACAATGGAAAATTTATTTTTCCCTTTGTGTTTCAACCAAATCTTATTTTATTCTAGCTGAGGATGCAGCGACTACAAAGGTTAAAACAGTTGGATGAAATTGTGCCATGCAGTGGATTCCCTCCTCTCTACTGAGCCTTCCCAGAGTGACTTCTAAGCCCTGGTCTACACTACAAGGTAATGTTGACTTTAGTGCCATTAAATCGACATAACTCTGCACCCGTCCACACACAGTAGCCATTTAAGTCGATTTAAAGGGCCCTCAAAATCGATTTCTATACTCCACCAAAACCAAGGGAGTAATGCTTAAATCGACATCTCTGGGTCGACTGTGGCTTAGTGTGGATGCATGCAGACTTTACTGGCCTCTGGGAGCTGTCCCACAGTGCTCCATTGTGACCGCTCTGGACAGCAGTCACAATGCTCCTCTGTGACCGCTCTGGACAGCAGTCTCAACTCACTGCTCTGGCCAGGTAGACAGGAAAAGCCCCGGGAACATTTGAATTTCATTTCCTGTTTGGCCAGCGTGGCAAGCTCACCTGCACAGGACACTCACCATGCAGAGCTCCTTAGCACAATGCACCATGCAGAGCTCATCAGCACAGGAGACCAACCAGCGCAAAAGAGATCCAGCATGGTCCACAAAGGAGGTTCAGGATCTCATTTCTATATGGGGAGACGAATCCGTGATGGCAGAACTCCATAACAAACAACGGAATGCCAACACGTTTGCCAGAGTCTCCAAGGCCATGCTGGATAGGGGCCACAGCAGTGCCGTGTGAAAATTAAGGAGCCGAGGCAAGCGTTCCAGAAAGCAAAAGAGGCAAATGGATGCTCTGGGGCACCCCTACAGACATGCAAATTTTACAACGAACTGAATCAAATACTGGAGGCGGGGGCCACCACCACTGCACCGGTGTTTGTGGACTCCTCTGATGGGATAACGGTGAGGAATGAGGATTCAGATGACAATGAAGCTGATCAGGAAGATGATACCATGCAGCAGCAGGCAAGCGGAGAGACTCTGTTCCCAGACAGCCAGGAACTGTTTATCATCCTGGAGCCAATACCCTCAGAACCCTCCCAGGGCGGTAGCCCAGATGGGGAAGTCAGCTGAGTTCATAACTTTGAACTCAGCGGTGAGAGCGGGGGGGGACGCGGTTTACTGTGGGTTGTGGTGCGTGCAGGAGCAGGGAACCTCCATGAGACCAGCAGGGTG